>CAIGQQ010033471.1:319824-396719 GCA_903798035.1 Danio albolineatus | reverse complement strand
GCAGGATGTCTGTTCGTGTCTTTTCATTGACTTAACATGTAAATCACTTGCGCTTGATGCTTCATCTGCGTCTGGTGTGAACACACCATTAGGCCTCTAGTATTTTCACCAATAAAAGGTTTAAATTGGGTCAATTCTTTATTTTTCTGTAGCATGTCAGTTTGAATTTTCAATTTAAATTTCCAAACTTGATTTTTTTACTTATACAGTGAGATCATTTTCTGCACAAGGAGTCTGACAGCAGCCAGTGCTCCACACAGAGTTCTGATCTGATCATCATTTGATCGTCCGTCTGTCTGGAATGATGTGAAGAAACAGAACAAACTGGGCAAACTAAATCTAAAAGCATGCTTCAAAAAACCTACCAGCAAAGCTACTTGAAAAACTATGGGCACGTGTTTTAAAGGGCACCATCTGTTTTGAAAGAACTGTGTGTAGGTGTAGTGTGTCCTCTGTCATATTGGAGTGACAGAAACACAATAAGTCTCTTTAAAAAAAACCATTCCATTTGGTATTGTTTTGTAATTTTGCAACAGATTCATTAATAGACATCAGACTTGGTGTGCAGGGTTTCTGTGCTTGATGAAATTTTAGAATAACAAATAAAAAAGAAAAGACTCAAATTTTCGGTAACACTTTATTTCTATGGTCCTTTTGAGTATATATATTTGAGTAGACTGTCTACCTAATATCTGTTGATACTGACATTCAACAGACATTTAACTGACTATAAGAAACTTTGCAAGTACATGTAAACTAACCCTAACCCCAACCTAACAGTCTACTTATAATCTAATGAGAATTACTTGCAATGTAAATTAAATTCAACAAATGCACCATCAAAATAAAGTGTGACTAAATTTTCAGACTCAATTGCAAATTCTGCAAAGCTATGTCCCTCCAGGAACTGAGATTCAGACCCAGATGCAAAATATTCAGACCCATTTATCAAAATATCAAAATACTGTATCTATCTGTGAAACAGTACACTATGAAATCAGCGGTCACGCTGCACTTTTTGCCTCAGATTTTTTTCTTGGGACTGCGACAGACTATAAACGCAAGCTCATGCGACAAGTTTCACAATTCGCTGCATTGCAAAGATCAAGCTTTGTGAACTCTGACCCGCGAAATCTCATCACGTGACTGCATGATACCAATTGAAGATCAAAACATGACCCCTCTCGACAGAAAATGAAAATATGGACCAATCTCTCGCTTTTTTTAATCACCAATCGTCTTCTTTAATCCCGCCCCTTTTTGCAGCTTAATACAACAGAATTTCGCAAGCTCAAACATAGTGTGACTGCGGCATCATTCATTTTAACCGGGCTCCATCCCCTGGGGCTTAAGTCTATGTTCTTGTGGTTTTAGGGACTTCAGAAACACTGCTTACTGATATACAGTAGAGAGAACCTACCATGCTCAAACATCAACATTACACACCAAAGAAATTCAAAAGTGTAAAAAAAGAACATAACAGGAAAAAAACGGTAGAGTAACTAACTCAGAAGCGTAACTCACTATACACAAGTCATGCATACTAACTGAATACAAGTAAACATTTACTAACTCTTTTAAATGGTTGTATAACTTTCTGACTTACTAGACCTACTTGCTTAAGTGATCAGGCACAGACAGGACTTCTGGTAAGCAGCTCTGAGTGACTCAGTTTTTTGCTTCGGGTTATTTGAAATGACTTGGACTTCCCAAGCATTCATTTGACAGAGCAAGCAGTCACCTCCTGCGTAATGAGGGCAGACTGCTGACCAGAGGAGCTGGAGGTCCTGAGTCTCGGGGTTTCACCACCACAAGAACACTACAGCTCTGTTGGCAGCTGTGGAGCGAGCGGAGCGGGGCATTCCTGAGCTCACCGCAGAGCAGAGCTGCCCACTGCTTCTGCCCGTCTCCCTCATCCAGTCTGTCTGTCTGCCTGCCTGCCTCGATGCTGTCTGTCTGTCTGTCTCCCTGCACTCGCTCAACACAAAGCTGTGCTTGTCCAGAGCCGAGCACTGAAAGCCTCTGTGTGTCGGCCCGGAGAGAAAAAAAACACTCTTTATGCAAAGAAAACCTCCACTTCACACGGGAATGTTCACTGCATTGATCCTGCGACATACGGATACAAAGTAACGCTCCTTCCTGTCTGGAGCTGATAGTCACAATATCTTCTGTCTTTTGAAGACTGTTGTGTCTGATGCACGGCATGAAGATTACACCTCAAAAAGTCCATTTAAATGTTGTGGAGATGAAAAAACATCTTCAAAAGGACTTCATTTTTTACTTCAGAAGGGATTTTGACCTTTTAAATGACTGCCAGAGGGGATGATCCCAAGGTTTTCCTGTGGGCTTTCGTGAATCTGCTACAGTCAGCAGAAGATTCAAACCGTTTCCTCAAATTCCGTTCTCATGGACTGGGGGCTAAATCAGAAGCTTTTGTCGCATGGACTGGTACACAAACACTATTCAATACTAAAAACATCCTCATTCATCAAACACACACAAACAAACAAACAGCGCAGATTCAGACATCAACATATCTTCAGATAAATGGTGCAACTCCCAGAGCACAGTTGGTTTTGCAGCAAGTCCATAAAAAAGACAAAACACATTTTAGAACTTCATGAAAGTAAAATACCATACACTATTAATAATAAAAGTATCATATTAAAAGTAATAAAAAGAAGCTTTTGAGGAAAGAAAAGGTTGCATGCATGTTAAAGGACCATCAATGACAGTAAGAATCTTTGTTTTAAAAAATCTCCAAAAAATAATTAACAAAAATCGGTAAAAGTCTGTGTGTCTGATTCAGTGTTGGGTGTAACACGTTACTAAGTAACGCGTTACTGTAATTAAATTACTTTTCCACTGAAAAAGTAAAGTAACTAATTACTGTTCATTTTTAGGTATTTTAATTACAGTTACTTATAATGTACCTGCGTTACATTGTAAAATAATTAAACTCGCTGAATAATCTTACACAATTGTATTAATTTATGTTCTAAAGGTAAAAGTAAACTCTGGCGCTTTAAAATCATCATAGTGCAGATGCATGTGATAGCGCCGTGCGCCAGTTTGCTGCTAGTCATAAAGCGGAAGATGTCGGACTCAGCTGAAGCGAGTGGCTGTTTTACGAAATGAAAATATTCCCAGACAAGAACATTACAGTATTAATCAATTTATTTTTCCTCATTGCGCGCCTGCGTGCTGTAGCGCGCGGCTTTTTCAAGGCTATCGCGCACCTTACATGGGCTAGTTTATGAAGATTACTATGAGAAAGGCTAGGATGACTACGCAGATGTGACAGAGGAAGTTGACGAATTTAACATGACTGATGCTGCTCTGTTTACAGAGTAATAAGACACCTTTTGCTCGATCGGATCACAGGTAAACAAGAGAGACACAATCCAGTTCAAAAACATGCCGTATAAATCTTAAGCCTTTTGTCCACTTCCGATCATACTGCACGGGCTTTCATTCTAATACCGCGAAAAATAATGCTTTTTTGTAAAGGCTGCCTGATCCTGCCTGATCGAAAGATATGCAGAATAATATTTAAGAAGGTTACATTGCATACTAAAAATTATTATGCATGTAATTATTATAGATTTTTTAAAAATAGAATATAATAAAGATGATTCAGAAAATTAAAAGGCTAAACTATTTCCTGTTTGACTCATATGTTTTATCTAAGTATTTATTATTTACAGAGTAAAATTTTTATTATTTGTCCACTCAAGGTTTATAGGGATTTCAAGAAGTATTTAGTAAAATTACTTATTGAGTAATTAAGTTACTTTTCAGACACAGTAATTAGATAAGTATTTTAAATACAATATTGATTAAGTAATTAGTAATTTATTAGTTTTTTAAAGTAACTTACCCAACACTGGTCTGATTTGTGTCTTGCATTAAAAAGCAGTTTGACCAATTTTGGATGCACTGTTGATTTAATGTTTAGTAACTGACCCTAAAGTACTCCAAATTAATGCCAATTAGTTTTTTGGGGGGTGAATATCTCCTTTAAGTGCATTACTTTAAAAAACAAAACTGAGTACGTAGTGGACACGTACCTCCCAGAGCGTGTTCGGTCATGCTGCGACACAGAGACTCCAAGCGGTTATTGATGTCTGGCTCATTCACAGGCACCTGCAGATCTGCAAAATGACAAATATGACTAAGCATAAAACAGGCAGCATGATACAGCAAGAAAGTGGTTATTAGAAGATCTCACAGTGTTGTTTGTTCACAATTGTTTCATATTGTTTTTGTTATCAGGGTCAGACAAAATTATATCTATATTTATATTCATTTGCCTATATATTGGATTTTGTCTTCTAAATATAAAGACTTGTGTGTTGCCAAAATTTCCCCATCAAAATTGTTCATATGTTCACCAAAACTGAAAATTCTATCATCATTTACTCACCCGTCACTTCATTCTTTTTTCTCTTGAACACAAAAGAAGATATTTTGAAGAATGTTGGAAACCTGTAACCATTGTCTTATTCACTATTTGCTTTTCCTACTAGTGTCCAACAGTTTACAAAATATCTTCTTTTTTGTTCAACAGAAAAAGAAACTCATAAATGTCTAGAACCACTGAGTAAATAATGAGAAATTTCCATTTTTGGGTGAACTATCCCTTTAAGTGTTTTGCTCACAAGCACAATAGATGCAGATCACCCATTTTCAGGTTTAAACCGTTCAATTATGGATCAAAAGCCATCTTAGACCGTCATTAGCAAGTAAAACAAGGACACATTTCAAACTTCTCATATCACAGTCTTCAATCCTGCCAGAACTGATGAATAGGTCCAAACTTTGACCTCAATTTTCAAAATTCAATGTCATTAGGCTACAAACTGCACTGAACTGATGGTGAACGATTGTGTTTCTAGTTCCCTCAGTAGTACAGTGGCCTACAGTGTGATCTAAAAGAGTTGATTCAGTGTCGTTGGGGTGGATTCTGCTCCCGCAGTGCTGCTCGTCTTTAGCTGAGTCAACAGCAAACAGGCCTTTGAAAATCCCTTGTGGGAAGGAAGAGCTGAGTTAGGCAACCACTCTGGCTGGACACAACACACAGCCTGCTATTTTTACCCAGCAAATCCTGTAAGGCCCCTGAAGTCTGTGTCACAGCTCTCTGTCTTTGAATTAAGGTGTTTAATACGAACACATTCATAAGAAAGCGAAAGAAGAGAGAGTTAAGAGGCAGACACAAAGAAAGTCATTGTAACGTGCACACTCATGAACAGCCTCTCTCTCTCTCTTCTTCAGAAGGGCTGGAGTATTTGTGTAAATGCATGAGAACTACAGGAAGTGAGTTTGAGCTGCAGTCAGAGTGGAGCCACAGACTGAGAGAGAAGAACATCTGTCTGCTCTGTGTAAATGTGTGTCAGTGGAGCACACAGCACAAAACACTCAGGGGGATGAGGCCATGTGTAAAGAACAACAGTGCTTTAACTAAAGGAATGCATTTCAGTTTCTGACCACTTATGACTGTTTTAATTACAGGAACACATTTCATATACTGTATACACGTACGTACAATTGAAGTCAAATTATTAGCCCTCATGATTTTTTTTCTTCATTTCCTAGGTAATGTTTAACAGACCAAGGGAATTTTTACATTTTCATATATATTTTTCTTTTCTGAAAGTCTAATTTCTTTTAGTGTATGTGAAATAAAAGGTTTAATAAAAAAAACAAAAACTATTTTAGGCCAATATTAATAGCCCCCATAAGAATTATTATTTCCCTTTTGGCTATAGAACATACCACTGTTATCCAATAATTATGCAAATTAACCTAACTTGCCTAGTTAACCTTTAAATTGCACTTTAATCAGACTTTAATTTTAATCTGAATGCTGGAAACCTGTAACCGTTAATGCTCTTATTAACTATTTGTTTTTCCTACAATGAAAGTTTCTACAAAATATCTTCTTTAGTGTTCAACAGAAGAGAGAAACTCATAAAAGTCCTCCTTTATGGTCTTCCACAGAAATCCCTCCACAAGCTTCAACTGGTCCAGAACTCAGCTGTCCGCATCATCACCAAAACTCCTGTTTCTCACCATATCACCCCCATTTTTATATCCCTTAGATCAGTGTTTCTCAACAGGTGGGTCGCGACCCAAAAGTTGTTAGCGGGAACATTTTTAGTAGGTCGCGGAGTGCGTGGTCAAAAAAAAAAAATAATAATAATAATTTATTTTGCTTATACCGGACTTTTATTTTGAAATGCGCACGCGACAACAGTTCAGTTTAGTTCGGTAACTGAACATTTCTCTACCCTAACCGCTGTTTACAGTATTTATCGTTTTTACTTTGTAATGTTTCTAGAATTTGATACATTTTGTTAAATGCAACAATAAAATATTGGGTCGCGGCTTGATGACCATGTAAAAATGTGGGTCCCGTGGCCAAACCAGTTGAGAACCACTGCCTTAGATCAAGAGCAATTTTTGGGAAATGCATTTTTAATGAGCCATTGGATGTGTGTGTGTGTGTGTGTGTGTGTATATATATATACTAGTGTAAAGTATTAGTGTGTATATATATATATATATATATATAAATATAATAGTATTTATTATAGTATGATTTATGTCCATGCACAAAAAAAAAATTATGAAGCATCACATTAAGCAAGTCCATGAATAAAGGACAACTTTTTTTTTTTATTCTGGAAAATAAACTCTTCTTTTTTTCAGAAAAGTAGGCCGAATTAAAATAAACATTTTACTATTCTAAAAATAATACAGTACTTACAAATAATAACAAAAAAAGTAGCCTGTGCAGCAACACTTCAATTGTGGCTAGTTCTAAAGAACAAAAATCCTATTTGATTATTGTTTAGCAAACAACTCGTGTCTATGGTTCCTAGTGATGATTGTAATTGTTTTAATCAGTAAAATATTATTGAAGGATGACTGGAGAGAGCGGCACTTCTAGTGTGCGATCCCCTTTAGATCATCCTCCTTCATTCACCTCTCTGTTCCCTCTGCCCGTCTCAGCACAATGGGAAGAAGAGCTTTCAGTCGCTCTGCTCCCAAACTCTGGAATTCTCTTCCTCTGCAACATTGACTCTCTCCCTCTGTTCAAATCCAGACTTAAAACTCATCTGTTTAAAATAACTTACTCTTTATAACAACATTCTGTTTTACGTCTTTGTATTTTATCATCTTCTCTATTTTTATACTGTTGGTTTATTTTTAAATGACTGAATTGTGTATACTGTATATATGGTGTACAGTGACCTTGGGTTTCTTGAAAGGTGCTTTAAAATGTATTATTATAGCTTCTTAGTAGATTTATTATATTAGAAATATAAACCAAATAAATGGTTCTAATTGGACTTCCATTGTAAACCTTAAAAGTTTTTCTTTTTTGTTTTAAGTTTAGTTACTATACTCTCAAAACAATACACCATAAATCCATTGTTGATTTTTTCAAAATTCTGGTCAGAAATATTCAAAATTATTTGCAGGTTTTGTCTTGCCTTGGTTATTTATTTATTTATTTTTTGTGATCTGATTGTGTGTTTCCCAATGATCAGTGTCTTTGAGTTGTTGTCTCTCACCTGTCTGCTGGAACATGGCCATGGTGTGTGGGTTGGTGTGGACGGGTAGTGATCGTGTCCTCTGAACAGAGCTGTGTGTGCGGCTGGGCATGCTGTTACTGCCCCCTGGGTTAGCAAACCATAAACCCTGACAAAAAAACACACACAAGACAACCAAATTACAATCATGTCATACTTCAGTCTGCAAATACTTCATAATGCAATCTGCATAGAAGAGCTCGTACATAAATAGTTACGCTCAGTGTCATTTATTCATTTTCTTTTTGGCTTAGTCCCTTTATTAATCTGGGGTCGCCACAGCGGAATGAACCGCCAACTTATCCAGCATATGTTTTACGCAGCGGATGCCCTTTCAGCCGCAATATCCATACAAATTTTGCTTACCCAATTCACTTATAGTGCATGTCTTTGGACAGAGGGGGAAACCGAAGCACCTGTAGGAAAGCCATATGAACACGGGGAGAACATGCAAACTCCACACAGAAACGCCAACTGGCCCAGCCGGGACTCGAATAAGTGACCTTCTTGCTGTGAGGTGACAGTGCTAACCACTGAGCCACTGTGTTGCCTACTGCAGATCGCCTACTATCACATTCACAATATTAAAATTTATTTTACATATATACATATTATTGGTAGGTAAAGTTCATCCATTCAGTCTCCTGATTTGACATGAATAAGCCCCTGGAACCCGCCTATCCCACTTTCATTGACTGCTTCTCTTCATCTGACGTCCTCTCCCCCTTTCCTGGCCCTCCTGTACAGAGGAGCAGGGAAAAACAGGAAATGCCTGTGCTCTGTTCTCACTGCCTCTGACTGTCTCTCTCTCTCTCTCTCTCTATACTCCTCTTTCTCTCTCTTTCTCTCTTCTCCTCTTTCTCCTCCTCCAGTCACACTTCTCCACACTCATGACTCACACTGAACCCCAGCGTCCACAGCTCTGAGCCAGGGACGCAGTTGCAGCTTCCTCCTATTGTAAACGTGCCTAGAAAAATGTTTGAGCAGACGCGCAAGAATGCCAGGTTATCACTGCGCTTCCAAACCCCCGATCCTCAGTTCTTCCATTCAGTGATGTAGGATTTCTGGAATGTTGTAAATCGCCTGCAGCTTCATCCACTGCAGAATCTAGAGCTCATGTGCTGTTACTGAAAACTGAAAGTTGCTGTAAGTGTAGTGACAGACCTGTCTGCCTTGTTTCAGGCCAGTCGGGGTGCTGCTGCCGCTCCGTGGGGTTGGTCCGAACAGGCCAGTGCTTCCCAGAGTGACAGGTCGTATACCGGGCAGACTCCGCATCTGATACTGCCGTAGGTTCCTCCGGGTGGGGATGCCGCTGCCTACACAGCCCGTGGTCGGGAGGGAGTTGGACTGACCGTAACGACTGCTGGAAATCCAAATTTAATTACAATTATTAAATATACAAAAAACTGTTTTTAAAAACATTTATTTAATAACATAATGTATTCTCTCACACTATTTGAACTTAAATGTGAATAAATAAATGAATAAATAAAACAGCGTTCCCAATCTTAGCCAAGTGCCAAGACTAAAGTCAAGTGACACAGGCTAAAATGCTGAATTTACCTACAATTAATAGAAAAACAGGCAGTCAGTTATGATCGTTAGCAGTCAGTTATGATCGCTGAATTTAAAGCAAAATCCAGCAAATGGTGGAACATTTAGAGGAGCGTGCATTTTTTAAATGAATAATAATAATTAATAATTCCTTACATTTATATCACACTTTTTATGGACACTCAAAGCACTTGGCACATTTTTTGTGGGTTGGGGGGTCTCCTCATCCACCACCAGTGTGCAGCATCCACCTGGATGACGTGACAGCAGCCATATTGCGCCAGACCGCACACCAGCTGATTGGTGGAGAGGAGACAGAGTGATGGAGCCAATCATGATACGGGGATGGTTAGGAGGCCATCATGGACAGAGGCCAGTGGGCAAATTTGGTCAGGACGCCGGGGTTAAACCCCTACTCTTTTTCAGAGGACATCCTGGGATTTTGAATGACCACAGAGAGTCAGGACCTCGATTTAACATCTCACTGAGAGTGTAGTGTCCCCATCAATATACTGGGGCATTTGGACTCACACAGACCACCGGTTGAGCTCCCCTGCTGATCTCACGAACACCACATCCGGCAGCAACCTAGATTCCCTATGTGGTCCCCCATCCAGGTACTGACAGGGAGTGAGAGTAGCAGAGAGCTAGCTGGCGGCATAATTTCAATAAATAAATTGAAATTATAAATAAATAAATTTCAATTGCCACAGATTATATGCAATTTTTCCATGCATCATATACATTATGGCAATGTGAATTCATCCTAGGCTACGAAAGTTGTATCGATTGCTAAAATGTGAAATTTTAACATGACTTTTTCCAATGCTTTTGTTGAAGAGATTTGAGCGATTTTAGTAATTTTGATCATTTAGAGTCATGTCTTAATTTTCCAAAGTTCCTTGATTATTCCTCAAGAATGAAAGTATAGTTCCTTGCTATATCAGCCTTGAAAATAGCAACTTTTCATTTTCCATTGGTCTTAGTACACGATGTAACTACAGAAGAGTCAAGCTTATAACAGGAAAATTATTGAAACTCTTTGGTCTTTTTTAAACGAGATGCTAATGGTCTAATCCGATTCAATGATCTATGCTAAGCTAAGCCAAAGTGCTCCTATCAGACTCAGAGATAGGCTGGGCATCATTCATACAGGGCGTCAGTATCAACTCTTCCCATTCAATGTAAATGGTTGACATCAAGCATTGCTGAAGTGAATTGTAGATCCATCAGTGCCGATTCAGCAGTATAGCTAGCTGCAGAAGTTGGGAATTTCTCAACTTTTTAAACACCAATGAAAGCGTCAGTTAATCAAATCGCTTTATGCAAATACCCCTGCTCAGATAGCTGATTGTGGACTAATTTCATTGGCTGACGCTGCTATGATGATCACGTCAGCCCTAACTTTAGACACACCCTCTGACAAGCTTTGACGCTGAAGCCCGTGTGAATTGGGTGTCAGTTATTCAAGTCCCCCAAAAAGGCTAGTTGTCCAAAAAAGACTAAAGCACAAAAGAACAACAGCAGGATTTTGGCCTCAAATACAGCTACATAGAAGAGTGAATGCAAATATTTCTCAGAAGCTCCTTCTCTGCGTTCATCATCCAATCAGTAATGAGTGACAATGATGGACCAATAAAGTTTGGGTTATTGAGAACCAACGCTCTTGAAGTCCATAATATCTCACACTCTGGCCTAAAACAGGAGATTTTCGTTGAGTATCGTATGCTCTATTTTCAAACCATGATGCAATCCAGTAGGGAGTGACAAGTGTGACTCATGGTCCTAAACACTTCTGTGTGGTCTGCGGTCTCCGATCATCATTAAAGTCTTAGTCCAATAAATAAAAACACAGATGGCAATAATTCTGCCCTAAATCAATCAACATTTCTGACAGAGTAAACCTCAGTAAGGCTGCTCTTGCCTAATGTCTGTCCTCAGACCACTGTATGATGTAATCCGGTAAAACTTGAGCAACAAAACTGGTTCAGTCAGGAAATGCTGCTCTGTTCATTAGATGACAGCTGACACGGTCATTACCTTCAAGTGAAATTTACTCACTGTTGACCTGTTGAGATCATTGTTTAATGCAACACTCCACTGTTTTCTGAAGTAGGCTCATTAAACAGATGAGTCTGAAAACAAATGAGTTTAGATGATTTTCCTATTTAAAGCTTTACTCATATATAGTTACATTATGGACAAAGACTAACAGAAAAGGAAAAGTTGTTATTATCCAGGCAGATATGGCTATGAACTATACTCAGATTCTTGCATAATAAATCAAGGAACTTTGTGCAGCACAATCAAAGATATTAAACAGAGCTGTTACCTAGCTGGGGACTATTTTCAAGCGCTGTGTAATGTCATTGCAATAATCAATAATAATTGACTTCTTTAAATATTATTGCAGAATAAAAGTATAGTTTGTAGACATATCGACCTCAAAAATAGCAATATTCAATTATATTTTTTGTGAGTTTTTAATACACAATGTAACTACAGAAGAGTCAAGCTTTTATTAGGAAAATTACCAAAACTCTTTTTGGAATGTTTGGACTGCAATGCTAATGGTCTAATCCGATTCAACGATCTGTGCTAAGCTAAAAGTGCTTTACAAAAACATTGCATGAATTAGATGCTCTGTTTCCAATAAGGACTTAGAGAAACTTGTTCATGCTTTTATCAGCAGCTGAGTGGATTACTGTAATAGACTCCTCACTGGTCTTTCCAAAAAAAACAGTCAGACAGTTGCAACTCATCCAGAAAGCTGCTGCCAGGATTCTGACCAGAACCAGGAAATCCGAACACATCACACCTGTCCTCAGGTGTTTACACTGGCTCCCAGTTACATTCAGAATAGATTTTAAAGTATTATTACTTGTCTATAAATCACTAAATCGCCTTGGACCTCAATACATTACAGATATGCTCACTGAATACAAACCTAACAGATCACTCAGATCTTCAGGATCATATTAACTAAAAATATCAAGCCTTCAGCTACTGCACCCCCTGCTGCTGGAATCAGCTTCCAGAAATGATCAGTTGTGCTCCAACAATAGGCACATTCAAATCAACACTTAAGCATCTGTTAAGCTGTTGCTTTACTGAATGAGCACTGTGCAACGCCCAACAGATCACACTATTATGTCTTTCTTTTAAACCTGTTCTTAAATGCATGTTAATCTGTTTTTATTCTTTGTTGTTTTTTCTTGTTTATGTAAAACACTTTGAAATACTATTGTGTATGAACTGTGCTAAATAACTAAAATTGCCTTGCCTTCTGCCAGACTCTGAGATGGATTCAAAAATAGTAAAACTCAACTGTTTAACTCTGAAGCAGGAGTGCTCCTGCTAAAACGTTGCTTTACCTCCGCCTCTGTCCTGTAAGATCCAGGAGAGTTTTCCGAGAAATTGACCGGAACTGAAACTGCACTTGCTGCTTCCAGGACAACAGCCTCTTCTTCTGCGTCTCTGTGAAGGCCTGTGAGAGGTCAGAGGGAAAGACTCATGGTTTTTATTTCAGATCCACATTTAAAGCAACACTGCACATTAAAACCAATAACTTCAAACCAGTGTGTCATTTTTTGCTATCTGGATTTGAGTAGATTACCATAATAAATTATTTCAATTAAAGTATTAAAATTTTGCATTTAGTGAATTTAAGCACTTAGTCAGTATTTTTAATAAAACAATGCAAGCATGATCATGTTACCGGTAATCATGTTTTTTTTTACTAGATTATCAATTTAAACAACACTAGTTCATGAAATAAAATTCATGTTAGCGCAGGACAATAACATCAATTGTTCGGGTACACTAATATTTATAAATGCTTTGTTTCACAGTTTATTTAAATTAACAGATGCAGTAAACTCATTTTATAAATGAGTTTTATAAATTACAACCTTATTGTAAATCTTTTTTTGTTCATCAATATTATTTTTTAGTACTAATGATCCTAACTATTCCAGTTATTTTTATCTAAATTTAGTCAATTAGCTGAGGCATCATGTCTATTTTTTTTAGTTTTGTCTATTTTAAACTATTTTTATATTTCATTTATTTTATACTAATGCATCATTTACCAACACAAAAATATATATTTTTTTGTTAATGACAACATAAACCCACAAACCATTTTACTTGCATATTATAATGTCATATTTCTGAGTGAATCAGGATATTCAGTAAGCAATGTCTCAGCATATCCATTGGTAATTGATTGGATGATAAAAAGAAGCATGTTTCACAATAATACCCAGAGCTTTCATGCATTTATAAATGAATTATGGCCAGTTCTTTAACACTCACCTCATGGATTAAGCACTTGTCAATAAGCTGTAGGTAGGAACTAATGTTCTCCTCATCCGACCCAGAGACGAGGAGCTGTGTGCAAACTGTCACAAAGAAAAAAATATTTGAAAAAACACACAAAATCTTCCAGCAATAGCTACTGCTGTTGAAATGTGAATTTGTGAAAAATAAAATGCTCAGGTGTTTTTTTCACAGACTTCAACAGTGTAAAAATCTTGATATTCGGTGGGTCTCATCTGTCAAATCTGATCTTTATTTTGTATTTCTAAAAGTCAGATGAATAGCTGGGCCATTCTACAGCTTGATTTTCTTTCTCTGAAAGCGTTTGAGAGTTTCATTGGCTGTGTTTTGGATCATTGTCTTGCTAAAATGTCTACCCTGGTTTCATCTTCATCATCTTGATAATGTAGATGTTAGTTAGACTGAAGCAGCTGATATTCATTTACACTGACGAAGGGCAGAGGGTTGCTGAAGAACTACTGAGAGATTTCAGCTGCTGTCTGGGCTTTCCCTGCCTTTCTACACATTCCTTTCTTCATGTGTTTTATACTTTTTTCCTGTGTCATTAATTTTATTACGTATAACTTCATTTGTAAACGAATTAGATTTGTTTTCTTTTTATATATGCATTTTTTTGGTTGTTACCAACATCTGATGAAAATTTTAAGTCAACAGCACCTTTAGAAATATGTTTTCTGAGAAAAATGGTGACATGTTTTCCCCCCACTGTATTTATACTTTTTTTTTAACAAAGAGCCCGAAATATGCACGTCACTCCTATTTTTTTGGGTGAGACAAAGGATCGAATTCAAATTCTTCTCTTTGTGTATAAAGCTTTATCTAGCCTGGGCCCCCATTACTTATCCCAACTAATCATGGCCTACACTCCATCCACACATTTGCGTTCCACTGATTAGTCTCTATTAAAAGTCCCAAAGGCCCACCGCAAAAGTAGGGGACGAACGTTCATTTGCCATAGCTGGCCCTCGCCTAGAATTAAAAATGGCTTCATCACTGCTAATTTTGAGGACGAAATTAAAGACCTATCTATTTTCTAGGTCTTTTCCTGTTTAGCGTGGTCAACTGTGGTAGCATCTATTACTAGGCAGAATTGTTTAAAGGGTCTTTGACTTTTGTGACTCTTGTTTTAGGCTTGTAACCAAACTGTTTCTATCTTAAATTTTCTATGCTCTCTTTTACATTATGTGTCTATTGCTGTTTTTGTTTATTATGCCCATACTGATTGTTTGTATTTTCTCTGTAAAGCACTTTGTGCGCCCTTGTGGCTGTTGGAAATGTGCTATATAAATAAACTTAACTTGAACATGTATTCAGATGTAAACTATCTAACATGCATCTGATGGAAGTGTAGCATTAATTGGGAAGAAATGATTAAAAATATGGAAACCTAAACTGGAATATTCCCAAAAGGCCTCCCGAAAGGTGATTCACAGAGTAGAGGAAGAAGTATGTGCAGACCTTTGCCCATGACGCGGATGAACTGAGCGGGTATGTCTCCTTCAGTTATGAGCGTGGAGCTTCCCTCTGTCTCTCCTCCACCCAGATGTGAGCTGGCGATGGAGCTCTTTCCCTCTGCGCTCAGCAGGTGGCGCTGTGATGATTCCTCTGTGCTGCAGGATTTAATGGGCGTCTGGATGATCTGGTGGAGCTCCTGCAATGGAGCACGTAGATTCCCTCCCTCCAAAACATCCTGAGAGAGAGAGAGATGACAAATAAATGGATGCAAGCGTAGTTGTTACGCTGAAGGTTGTGGTGGAGTATTATTTTGGATGCTTCCATAAATTCAATACAGGCAACTGTCGGGTGTCGGGATATTTCAGACATGTAATGAGGCGGAAAATGACATGTGAGGACAAAATAAAGGTCTACCAAAAATACGTGCATGTTTGTTTGGCCGTCTCTAACGGGGGCCGACACATGCGGCACATTAAAACTTTAAATGGAGGGAGGTGTCTGATTTCTGATGCTTAAATGCATCGAGATGGAAAGGTTGCTCTGAAATTAGACATCTGGCTCCTTCCTGTCTCTTGTTGTTTCAGATATTGTGTGTCCTTGAGTTTAAGAGATGACATTACAGGCTATACACACTCAGAATTAATGTGAAAATGATGAAGGTTCAGGTTTCAGAGTTAAAGATCAAGACTGACTTTACAGGTGCAGTAGGTGATTGTCTTCAGAAACATTTTTTGATGTGCTGGTTGAAAGTCTCTTCACAGTCCAATAGTACTGATTAAAGTAAATGATCTAAATGTGTTTATATTCATTCATTTATTTTCTTGTCGGCGTAGTCCCTTTATTAATCCGGGGTTGCCACAGCGGAATGAACCGCCAACTTATCCAGCATTTTTTTTATGTAGCGGATGCCCTTCCAGCCGCAACCCATCTCTGGGAAGCATCCATACACACTCATTCACACTCATACACTACGGACAATTTAGCTTACCCAATTCACCTGTACCACATGTCTTTGGACTTGTGGGAGAAACCGGAGCACCCGGAGGAAACCCACGCAACCACGGGGAGAACATGCAAACTCCACACAGAAATGCCAACTGACCCAGCTGAGGCTCGAACCAGTGATCTTCTTCCTGTGAGGTGAACGTGCTACTCACTACGCCACCGTGGCACCCATGTGTTTATATGTATTTTTTTATTCTGGGTAAGGCATAAGACTAAAAAATGAACCCTGTGATAAAAAAAAGAATCTGCCGTGTATTAAATGAATGAAAGATTGTTCATTCATTCATTAATTCATTTACTTGTCGGCTTAGTCCCTTTATTAATCCGGGGTCGCCACAGCGGAATCAACCGCCAACTTATCCAGCATATTTTTTACGCAGCGTATGCCCTTCCAGCCGCAACCCATCTCTGGGAAACATCCATTCACACTCATACACTACGGACAATTTAGCCTACCCAATTTACCTATACCACATGTCTTTGGACTTGTGGGGCAAACCGGAGCACCCGGAGGAAACCCACGCAACCACGGGGAGAACATGCAAACTCCACACAGAAATGCCAACTGACCCAGCCGGGGCTCGAACCAGCGACCTTCTTGCTGTGAGGCGAACATGCTACTCACTACGCCACCGTGGCACCCATGAAAGATTGTGAAAAGATGAAATGTTGTGATTGATAAAGACACAACTGTAATAAACCGAGATAAAGAAAGAGCGTCTCTGACCTTCTCCAAACAGCGCAGCATGTTTTGTCGGTCTTTCAGCTTCTGAATACTGATGATGATCTTGTGCCGTGCCCCTTTGGTGACTTGCTATATTCAGGAGAAAAACAACAGTTAAAACATGCTACGTGACATAACAGATGGTTGCAACTTGCCGCATAATATGCAAAGCAACTGTACAAATCTATAGATGTTGATATGATGGACAGAATTCTAAAGATTGACCAAAAATAAAAGCAAATTTCAGGCATAAAAACTTGGTGTTTCATCTGCATTGGTAACACACAGCAGCGGTGCCGGAAATACACCTATTATTCAGAGCTAAATGCACAACATAACTAGCAAGCTAGCCAAATCAAGATGCTATAATTGATTTTCATCTCCCGCTTCACATAAATGGCGAGAAGTAATTGAGTCTTGTGGTTAGCGCAAACTCTCATGTCAGCATGTTCGTATCTTGTTCGTGCTAGAAACCGATCCTGCAATGTTTCTTAGTAATTCCAATTTATTTTATGCAAGCTTGAACGGCATTTGAACTTGATAGCTTTCCTTGAGGTACATAATTACATTAGTTATAAAGGCTAACTTTAGAGATCACTGATAAAATTGAGTGATTGAGCTTTAAAATTCGAAAGGAAATAAATGAGACACTGCAGTAATAAATTAATAATAAAGTCAATTTTAAATGTAAAATCAATTCATTTAAATAGAAGACTTATCTAAATGGATCATACCAGCAGTCATTAGACAGTAAAATAAGGCATAGACTAAAGCAGATGTGTTTTTCGACTTGTAGTTTTATTTTATATTCCCACTCACTCACTCTCTATCCTTCAGCTTAGACCTTGATTTTATTATCAATTTTAATTACTCATGGACTAATTTAACCGCCAATTTACATAATATGTTTTATGCAGCGGATGGCCTTCCAGACATTTTATATACCTTTGAATTAGGGCTGCACAATATATCGTTTTAGCATTGATATCGCAATGTGTGCATCCCCAACACATATCACAAGATCTGCAATGTTGAACTGGGATTATATTTGACTAGGAGCCACAGCTCAGAACACGGAGTCACTGGAGATTTTGACCCTAATGAAGCAGATGTTTATCATTACATGTTTTTAAGGCCTGTGACAGCATGAGCATACTGTATCAAGAGAGTTCAATGCATTCAGGCACAAGGAATTGTACTATTTGAAACGTTAAATAAAATATTTTATTTAATTATTTATACAATGATGATGCTATGTAGTATTATTTTACATTTGGTTATGTGATTCCTGTACCTGAATTCTTAACCAATGTAGCTATTTAAGTCATCTGCTGAAATTGTATTCATATCGCAATATATTTAGAAGAAAAAAAAACATTACAATGTCAGATTTTTTTAATATCGTGCAGCCCTTTTTAGACTATTTATTAATACATTTTTGGTTGCTATTTTTATTGTTTATCTTACAGAGGATATGGTTTATCTGTTTTATCATTTTCTTTTTTTTTTTGGGAGAGGACTGGACACTTGCTTTTATGGTGCTCGCTTGCTGTTGCAAGTATTTGTGTGGCACTGCATCATGAATGAGGACTCTTGACTGCAAAACAAATCTACCTTTTAGTACAAATACAGTAACGTAAACTAACCAAATCTTATCTTTTAATATTTCATAAATATTACCTTAAGTAAAAAATAAATAAATACAGTACAATACTTCCTAAGAAGTAAATGTTACTGTAATTCAAATTCATTTTATACCAGCCAAAAAATGTTTTGGACAATTTCTTTTAATACAAAATTATCTTTCATTATTTCATAAAAATAAACTGGAAATTATTCTGAAGTAAAAACAAAAAATACAGTAAATCTTGCAAAACAAGACAAAAATTTCCCAATAATAAATGTTACTGTCCAATTTATTTATCGCCAGACAAAATAATTTGGGCTGTTTCATTAAATACCAGACTTATCTTTTATTATTGCGGGAAAATAGCGAGAAAATTATTCTTAAGTAAAAGAGAAATGAATACGGTAAATACAAAAACATCTCAATGAGTAAATCTTACTGTGCTTCATTCATTCATTCATTTTCTTGTCGGCTTAGTCCCTTTATTAATCCGGGGTCGCCACAGCGGAATCAACCGCCAACTTATCCAGCATATTTTTTACGCAGCGGATGCCCTTCCAGCCGCAACCCATCTCTGGGAAACATCCATACACACACATTCACACTCATACACTACGGACAATTTAGCCTACCCAATTCACCTATACCACATGTCTTTGGACTTGTGGGGGAAACCGGAGCACCCGGAGGAAACCCACGCAACCACGGGGAGAACATGCAAACTCCACACAGAAATGCCAACTGACCCAGCCGGGACTCGAACCAGCGACCTTCTTGCTGTGAGGCGAACGCGCTAACCACTAGGCCACCGTGGTGCCCCCTTACTGTGCTTAATAATTTAAATTTATTTCATGCTAGCCAAAAATATTGGTCAATTTCTTTAAATACAAGACTAATCTTTAATTATTTCGTGGAAAATAACCTGGAAATTAAATACAGTAAATCTTGCAAAACAAGTCCGAAACATCCTGATAAGTAAATTTCTTACTGTGCTTAGTAAATCAACTTTATTTCATACCAGCCCAAAAATGTTGGAAAATTTCTTTAAATACAAGACTTATCCTTTATTATTTCACAAAAATAACCTGGAAATTATTCTAAGGTAAAAAGCAATTATACAGTAAATCCTACAAAACAAGACAAAAATGTCCAATAATAAATATTAATGTAATTTCAGATTATTTTATGCCAGCCAAAATAATTTGGCCAATTTCATTACATATTATTATCGTAATGCATATTATTATCGTATGTATCGTATACATATTATCGTTAAATATTTAATGCAAATAGCCTGAGAATTATTCTTAAGTAAAATAAAAATGAATACAGTGAATCTTGCAAAACAAAGCAAAAATTTCCCAATAAATAAATGTTACTGTAATTCTAATTTACTTCATGCCAGTCAAAGAAAATTAGTCAATTTCTTTAAACACAAGACTTATCTTTTATTATTTCATAAAAATAACCTGTAAAATGTTCTAAAGGTAAAACAAAATAAGCACTAATTCTCAGAGGAAAAATAACAAGACAAGAAATTCACTAAAATGTAAACTATTTGTTAAAATTATAACAATGCACGGTTTGTTAACAGGTGACAGCACCGACCTGAGCCTCCAGCTGCTGCTCCGTCAGTGACATCATCTCATCGTAGGTCATAGTGGAGAAAAGCCCAGCGTACTTATGGAGACGCAGACTCTTCAGCCACGCCGGCACATCTGATGGGGGACAGATCATTGATTTGCATGAAAGGCAATGCAAGATAACATTTCCTCATTTCTTATACAGTTGAAGTCAGAATTACCAGCCCTCCTGAATTATTAGCCCGTCTGTAAATGTTTTCCCCAATTTCTGTTTAACGGAAAGATGATTATTTTCAACACATTTCTAAACATAATAGATTTAATAACTCATTTCTAATAACGATTTCTTTTATCTTTGCCATGAAGACAGTAAATAATATTATTTTTCAAGGTACTAGTATTCAACTTAAAGTGTAATGTAAAGTCTTAACTAGGTTAATTAGGCAAATTGGCGTAATTTAGACAATCTAAAAAATATATATTGCTTAAGGGAGGCTAATAACATTGACCCTAAAATAGTTGTTAAAAATATAAAAAACTGCTTTTATTCTAGCTGAAATAAAACAAATAAGACTTTCTCCAGAAGAAACAATATCATAGGAAATACTATGAATTTTTTTTTACATCATTTGGGAAATATTTGAAAAAGAAAAATTCAAAGGAGGACGAATTATTTTGACTTCAACTGTAAGTGACCCAGTTATCAAAGGTGTGTGCTCGTTATGATGACTACTACATATTTCTAATATCTGTTTACTCAAAGTAGAGCTGCATAAATACTTCTATAATAGTTTAAATCCGAGATCAAGATTCTTCCATGATTTTGAACAGACAACTAATATAATAATATCTAGAGGTTAGATGATGATGATGATTCAGAATCTACAATTATGTTAAATGTTTCAATTTAATGTTATTAAATGAATCAATGACCCACTCAAAAATGCTTTGTGTCATTACTGAATGAATCAGCAATTCGAGGAGTAATTGAAACACAAATACAAGTCAGTGCTGTCATAATGATGAGGGAATTTTCATGTATTAAATCACTTTTAAAAGCAAAGGTTGTTTCTGAAAAGCCTGTAGACTGGTTTTTATGTTTTATTTTATGTGAGGAATGTTTTTTACTTAATGTTTATACACTATCTTGTGAAAACTGGTCCATTTTGTAATGATGAGATGCTTTCTTTACTGCTGCTTTCATTCTGTAGTCATGTTGATGTAATTATTGAGAGGAAAGAGCACAGCCCATAGTTGCATATTCGTCTAAACATCAGAATAGACAGATGTTAATTATTAGTATTTCAAACAGTTTTTTTCTTTAGCACATATCCAACAAAAAGGGTTTTACTCTTTATTTTGTAACCTGTGCATGAGTGCGAGCATAAGTAATAATAACAATCTGCTGACTGCAGTTCACTTATCAGCCACTGGTGTTGCTAATAAATACAGCCCTCTTTAAAGCATCAAGCTAATTTCAAAAGATGATTGAATCTTTTTGGGTTGTTAGCATAGACATCAGTGTTTATATCTGAACAATAAACTGTTATCTCGGATTTGTAAGACTAATGGCTGTTTCATATCTAGACATGGCAGCAATTTTAACAGTTTTTTTATTTATTTATTTTTATTATATTTATTATTTTATCTCTAAAGGTGTTATTGACTTGAAACTTCCCCCGGATGTTGGTAACAGCCAAAGAAATACAAATGTGAAAAGAAAACAAATCTAATAATTATTTACAAATTAAGCTATGCATAATAAACTGAAATGGCACAGGGAAGTGTATTGAACACATGAAGAAAGGAAGGTGTAGAAAGGCTGTAAAAGCCCAGACAGCAGTTGAAGTCTCTAAGTAGTTATTAAGCATCCCTCTGTCCTTTCTTATAGTAAATGAATATTAGCTGCTTCAGTGCAGCGTCTACACTAGCAGGATGATGAAGATGAAACCAGGGTGGACATTTTAGCAAGACAATGATCCAATGATCACACAGCCAAGGAAACTCTCAAATGCTTTCAGAGAAAGAAAATCAAGCTGTAGAATGGCCCAGCCAATCACCTGACTTGAATCAATGCAAAATTCAAAATAAAGATTTGACAGACGAGACCCACAGAACCATTCAGATTTTTACACTCTGTTGAAGTCTGTGAAAAACTCACACCTGAGCAATGCATGTGACTTAATGCTTCACACGAGAGGCGTCTCTAAGCTTCCATCACCAAAAAAGCATTTTTTATTTTATTTAATTTTTTTTTACCAAAATCTGGTTCAATTCCATGTCAACAGCTCCTTTGGAAATATTATTCCCAGGAAAAAAAACATTATGTTTTAAATACTTATTTTCCCCGCTGTATATGTAGAATTCAAAAAGCATTGTTATTAGTGACACCACTGGGCTGTTAAGTGAATCATAATTAAAAGATGCTATCCTAGTTGTGACAGTTTGATCAAAAACTATATTTGAGAGTACAGTATATATTATGTGGATTTAAACTACAGTTTGATTTGATCCATTTTCTTTGCATGACACACTGGTATTTTAGCACAGAACAGCTCTTTCAGCATAATCTTGAACATTGGATAAGCATTCATGTCATTTGTCAAAAAGAGAGACTTGTGAGCAATGTATGTATAAACATTAGTGATCGACCAAAAAAAGGCATTATCGGTTTCCGACCAAAAAAGAAATACAGCCAAAAATATGAGCAGAGAAAAATAGGCTATGCTTACCGAGACAGCAATTTACACTAAAATAATGTGACGACAGGAGTATACTTGCTTTTATAATTTTAAACATCTTCAAATTTAAAAATTACTTCATATTATTTAATAAAATAATAAATAATTATTTCAAAACATTTATGATTTTAGCAAGTGTATTTTAGAATTTTTTGTAAATCCCTTGCCTCCTCATGTTGGCGTGGGTTTCTTCCGGGTGCTCTAGTTTATGCCATAGTCCGAAGACATGCGCTAAGGGTGAATTGGGTAAACAAAATTGGCCGCAGTGTATGAGTATGTGTGTGGATGCGAGAGTGTATGGGTGTTTCCCAGTACTGGGTTGCAACTGAAAGGGCAACCGCTGTGCAAAACATATGCCTGAATAGTTGGCGGTTCATCCCGCTGTGGTGACCCCTAATACATAGGGGACTAAGTTAAAGCAAAATGAATGAATAAATCCCTAGGAAACAGCACATCCTTTTGATTTTCCAGCAAAACACCCTGAATTTTTCAAATCAAAATCACTCACAGGCTTTTACAGAAAACACAGAAAGGTCTAAATTTTAAGCTTTGATACAAGTCATTCACACACTGCCAATAATACTGTAATATTAACAATAATATATATATATATATATATAAAATAATAATAAAAACAATGGATGCATGTCAAATTCTTAAATACAGCCCTTTTATCACGCTTTAGTGTAAAATGAATTCATGTGTAAATATTAATTGCTCACCCCTCATCCCGCTGCCCTCCTCATGGAATGTACTCCGGCCGGCAGTGTGTTCCTCCAGGTGCTCACTGCCTCCGCTGCCCGAGGATGCCACGCTGCTCTGGGGGGAGATGGGGGCATGTTCGGGTGCCGGTCCGCGGGGGCGCAGGTCCTCCTGGGACAGCCATCCGTGGCCCAGTGGCTGGTTGGAGCCACCGCTCATCGGAGGGGTCAGAGACACCGAACGCCTCAGAGGACTGTGCTGCCCACCTGACAGGACTGAGGGAAAACAAACGCACATGTGCCGTGAGGATCATTGTCAACAAGTCAGGACTGTTTTATTTCCGGAACCCTCTATCAAACGCTTTAAGATGACCCGCTATGATTAGGTGATGTGCTGTTGCTAAGCAGAACTTTTAAAACATACTATTTTCTGTCCAGTTGGTGTGGACAATCGTACGGGGGTCACACTACACTTCAAGTATGCTAAATTATTTTGGACTGCAATGAATATCAGCAACAGGATACCATTTCATACTCCAGAGCTATTTTGAATAATTAATAAATAATAGTAAATTTAAAATGTACAACCCGGCAATGTTTTAGATTCTAGTGAATAATACATTTAATTCCATTCTTTATACCACCCACTAATTATTCTCACACTTGTTTCCTTAACATGCTGTTTAAATACAGTATATGCAGACTAAAAGTGAAAGACACATTTTAAGATTAGCATAGGATATCAAAAAAGACTAGCGTTAAAAAAAATAAAAGACTACACTTATTTCTAAACTAAAAAGCCTCACAAAAACTTTTTTTTTCTCAAGTTTTTTGAAGGAAAAAACTCAAAAGAATCATTCAAACTTGACATGATTCACTGAACAGAAACTGTACAGATCAACCATACAAAAGAATCGTTTGTTTGGGAATTAGTTTACATTTTTGAGCTGCATTATTTAATTCACTAACAATAACTTGTTCATAAGAATCATTTGTTTTTGAGACTTTTATTTGAAAAAATATTTCTTATTTAAATAAAAGTTCCTGGTTCTCATCCCTAATGACAATCAAAAACAATGCACATATATGGTTAGTGTGCACATCAATGTTTGCTGAGGCTGTGAATGTTCAGTAATGTTCAGTTACAACCAACAGCATTGTAAAAAAAACGTGTTCCACACAATCCCTTCATGTCGTCCCAAAGCAAATCAATTAAGTTAAATATTTTTTTATTACAATTTTAAGTTGCTGTTGTTGTTTTATTTAACATATAACAATTAAGCCCACCTGACAGGACTGAGGGAAAACAAACAATCAAACAATCCTGTGCTGTGAGGATCATTGTCAACAAGTCAGGACTGTTTTATTTTTTAAAACTTCTAACTAATTAAATACTTTGATTGACAGATTGATTTCATGTGTGTTTGACATATGTTGTTCTTGAAAAGAACAAAGAATCATTCAAACTTGGCATGATTCACTGAAAAGAACCTGTTCAGATCAACCATTCAAAAGAATCAGTTTGGGAATCAGTCTTGATTCACTAACAATAACTTCTATAAGAATCATTTGTTTTGATTTTTTGCGTGAACTATCTCTAACCAGTTCTAAATAAAAGTTCCTGGTTCTCATCCCTAATGACAAGCAAAAAATAAAGCTGCTATTGTTGTTGTTTTTAAGATAAAACAATGAATTCATAATTACCCTGTGATGATTCAGCTCATTTTAAATAAGTAATTTGAACTAAAAAATTTTTTGTGAGATATTGATTATGTTTTGCCTGTATATGTTTTAACTCTTAACTTGCAGTAAATTTGACTATTTACTACAGTAACTTACTGTCAGAAAATCGCCAGTAATTTAGTGCATATCAGTTAAAGCAGAAATACTTTATTTATCTTGTTGTATATGTATTTACAGAAGCGTATGTATATCTTAACTATAAAATATACAGTCATTTTCACAATAGAACTTTCAAATACAGTAACATACCACATAACTGTCCTATACTAAAATACAGTTCATATTACAGTTAAATCCTGTGTCATTTACAAAAATTGTTATCAGTGTAAGTAAACAGAAACAGTTCTACACCTCCATCATTGAATCAGTCGTCTGCACTTCAATAACTGTCTGGTTTAGCTCAGCTACCAAATCTGACCTTCGAAGACTACGTCGAATAGTTCGGACTGCTGAGCGAACTCTCCAAGAACTGTACTTATCCAGAGCGAGCAGAAGGGCTGCCAAAATCACTCTGGACCCCTCACAACCAGCACACTGCCTCTTTGAACTGTTACCTTCTGGTCGACGCTACAGAACACTGCGCACCAGAACAGCCCGACACAGAAACAGTTTCTTCCCTCAGGCGATCCATCTCATGAACACTTGATGATAATAATTGTGGAACCAACATCACTACTTGCAATACACTTTTTACACACACATACACTTATTTAACAACACACTTTACATGCCAATTTGCACATAACAGCTGCACATATAACGTTGTATATAGTAATATGCCTGTGCATACACTTATCAATTTGTATATTTGCATTTAACACTTACTTTTATTATAAAATATATTTATTATCTGTTTTTTGTCCTGTCTCTGTAATTCTGTTGCACTGTAGAAGCTCTGTCACGAAAACAAATTCCTTGTATGTGTGAACATACCTGGCAATAAAGCTCTTTCTGACTCCGATTCTGATTTTGATTCTGAAATGAACAGCAAATTTTCATTTGTTTTAAGCTATGCCTTTTAACAACTTTCATGCCAGCTAAAAAAAATGTCTTACGTCAAAACAGCAATGACTAACAGCTCCTGTAGCACTAAATAGCAACATAAACACACGTTTATTTGTTTCCTCTGAGGGGGAAAAAATCTGGCAAACCAAACAAGCTGCGAGTCTTTTCCATTGCAGCCACTAAACAGGTGAGTCTGTTCTCCTCTTCTGGAACATTCATGGGAGAAAGCAAAGAGCAAACCAACAGGGATGAGATGGAGAAGATACGTTATAGGCCGTGTGGAGTTCATCCTCTCCTCCTATATGCGGCTGTAAATGTTTGGACTATGTATAGGTCTTCGCGGGCTAGTTTAAAATAGGTGCCCAGCTACCATTACAAGTTCCAGTCCCTAAATATTAGGCATTTACCTTAAATACAAACCCCCCACAAAGGATACCTTACAAGGGAAGAGCCGGGATGGTATGCGGTGCTCAGTTGGGGAGGTGAGAGAGTGTTTGTGTGGGTAAAGCAGGACTCAGGATGCTCTACTAATTCAGTTTACAATGCTGGGTGGCGATTATATAGAAAAATAGACATTCTTCTTCTTGAAGATACTGTTCAATGTAGATCCTTGTTAAAACAAACGCATTGACCAGATACTTCTTTATCATATCTGCTGTAAACACGTAGATCACTTTGAGATCTCACTTTAAGGACTGAATCTTAACTCATAGTTTGCTTTATTATGAAATATCAGAAATATATAAAAATACTCTCATTTATTATATTCACACACTGTACATACATACATACATAAAAAAAGTTGTTTTATACTTTGTTGATCTAGTTACCCAAAAATCAGACTAAACTCAGCAAACACATCATTACAAAATATTATTAAATTATCATTACTATAATTTAGTATTTAAATCATCTAAATGTGTATTTATTTATATGTCTGTAATAATATATTGATGTATTTCCATTTATTCATTCGTTTTCCTTTCGGCTTAGTCCCTTTATTAATCTGGGGTCACCACAGCGGAATGAACCACCAACTTATCCAGCATGTGTTTTACGCAGTGGATGCACTTCCAGTTGCAACCCATCCCTGGGAAACACCCAAACATACTCATTCACACACATACACTACGGACAATTTAGCTTATCCAATTCATCCAATTACTTTCCACCATTGTATTTAATATATAATATCTCACTTAGTTGACCTGGAAACCTTTAGCCATAATCATTAATAAGTCACTCATTGTAAAATAAAATATTATAAATTACAAAAAAACATCACAAATAATTCATAAATAAATATCCTCACTTTGGTAATCCTACATGGGCCAAACTGACTGAATTCACCATTATAAAATATTATAAATACTATCATTTGTAACATATCAATAAAAATCTAATTAATTAAAGGATGGATGGATGGATGGATGGATGGATGGATGGATGGATGGATGGATGGATGGATGGATGGATGGATGGATGGATTTTTGCATTAGCATTTTTAGCACATTTTTCTGTTTCTGCTATCTTACTACATAAATCAGTAGATAGATAGATAGATATATAGATAGATAGATAGATAGATAGATGGATAGATGGATGGATGGATGGACGGACGGACGGACGGACGGACGGACGGACGGACGGACGGACGGACGGACGGACGGACGGACGGACGGACGGACGGACGGACAGACAGACAGATAGATAGATAGATAGATAGATAGATAGATAGATAGATAGATAGATAGATAGATAGATTTTTAAAATAATAATAATAATAATAATAATAATAATAATAATAATTTAATAATATTTAAATAATATTTAAATAATATTATATTAAATAATATAATATATTATCCTGTGAGAATCTTGGGTCCATGCTGGTTCCAGTAGGTCTTCCGCAGTATTTGTGATGATTGAGATGCAGTTGGGCGCCACGGTGGCGTAGTGAGTAGCACGTTCGCCTCAAAGCAAGAAGGTCGCTGGTTTGAGCCTCGGCTGGGTCAGTTGGCATTTCTGTGTGGAGTTTGCATGTTCTCCCCGTGGTTGCGTGGGTTTCCTCCGGGTGCTCCGGTTTCCCCCACAAGTCCAAAAAACATGTGGTATAGGTGAATCGGGTAAGCTAAATTGTCTGTAGTGTATGAGTGTGAATGAGTGTGTATGGGTGTTTCCCAGAGATGGGTTGCAGCTGGAAGGGCATCCGCTGCGTGAAACATATGCTGGATAAGTTGGCGGTTCATTCCGCTGTGGCGACCCCAGATTAATTAATAAAGGGACTAAGCCGAAAAACAAATGAATAAACGATAATTTATGGGCTCACTTTATGGACTAATATAACAATTAATTTTAAATTTAATCAGTATAAATATTATAATTTTTCATGTTTATTGCTATAATTTATCTCTATAACATAATATTAATTGGTCCCAATTGTTGATTTAATCAAGCTTTAATGTAGCTGAAAGAAAATGTACTCTGAAATACGCCTGAATGAATCAGAACTGAATGAAATCAAATGCTTGTGAACTTAGGACAGCCTATACCCTAACCCTAACCCAGCTGAATGGAGTAACCTGCATTGTTACTTGGCCATAACCACAACAGTATTTCGTCCAACAAACAGAAAAGACAATGCTTTAAAAGCCTATACATCCTGAGGGTGCCGGAGGTGAGTTGTGAAACCAGTCCTTTGTGCTTCTGAAACTCTAAGTAGACCAAAATAAAGAGGATCTGGTTGAGCAGTGCTTTAAATGTGCCCTTATTTATATCCTCAGCTGTCTCCTTCATCAGAAAAAAAGACCCTTGCATTCTTAGCTGGAAATATCATGCTCTGACCACAGATATGTTCAATCTGAATATCTTTGTTACGCCCCACAGCACAGCAGTGCCGCATCTACACATTTTTTCCTTTTGCTTCATGGGTGAAGGCTTCTGATATTGATATGTGGAAGATAAACCTGAAGTCAAAAATACAACATCGGATGTAGGGATACCTATGATTTTTTGAACAATCACCTAATTGATACTCTTATTAGTGCTTGGTTAAATGCAGAGTTTTGAGGCACATGCTTGTACAGCAGATGAGAGTGATAAGAGAAGTAAGCAGGCTTGATTTCATTAAAAATCTCTACAATATGCTTGAAGAAAGAGAATGGGAATCAGTTCACTGCCTGGTGTTGAGTTGTGGACATCATTATCAGATTATAAGTTTCTTTCAGTTGTTCAATGCAAATGAAGATATTTTGAAGAAAACCTGTAACCGCTGACTTCCATAGTAGAAAAAAACACATACTATGCAGGGTTCAATGCTAAGGATTTTTGTACTGGTGGTTCAGATTTTTACTTGCCCTGCCAAAATTTTTACTGGCCCCACCAAAAAAAGAAGTTAATAGCTATTTCTTAGCCAAAAAATAATAATAATAATCAAAAAATAATAATAATGTGTCAAAAATAATATCTGTGAATTTAGAATTAAATGATTTTTAAATGTTAATAAATATATAATGAGCAAAAATGTGTTATGCAAACAAAAAGAGCAGTATGGAAGTTCTAAGTTATTAAAATAAATAACAAATAATTAATTAAAAAATTATAAAAATTTTCGTTGTGTTGTATCCACGTAAGTATCTGCTTCAAGACATTAGAAACAGACGTTTTCTTTTAGCCCCATAATTTGATGTTGCTGACTTTTTGCTAGACTGGTTGTTACCAAGTTATGGAAAAATTAACATTCTCAAAACATCCAATCAGATAAGAGGAACTGAAACGCAATATGGGGTTTACGACATTACAATAAAGGTAGCATTTAATGGCTTAAAAGCACAAACTGTTTCTCGATTCTAAGACTGTATTTGCACGCAATTGACAAATAGTTGCAGGGAAATTGAACATTAGTAACAAGAGAGGGCCAGTAACCATCCTGTCTACTGTCCCAGGCATCTCTCATGATGGCCCCGGGCCATCGGGCAGTCCTTATTGTTGAGCTCTGCTATGGAAGTCAATGGTTAGAGGTTTTAAGCTCTCTTCAAAATGTCTTCATTTGCGTTCAATAGATGAAAGAAACTCACAAAGTTTGACTAAAGTTAGTAACTAATGTAGGGAATAGTGAACGAGGGTTAGGGGCAATCAATCGTCATTTTAGTGTCATTTAATCATCCATGACAGGTCTAAACAAAGCTGCTTTTCCACTATTAGTCTCAGTAAGCACAGAAACAATTTCCTTTTCCACTGTGGTGCTGATTACAGAACTCTTTAGAATGTTATACAAATGCGCGAGTCGTTGTCTTGGTAACGCGAAGGGCATCCACTGCATAAAACATATGCTGGAATAGTTGGTGGTTCATTCCGCTGTGAAGATCCCTGATTAATCAGAGACGAAGCCGAAGAAAAATGAATGAATGAATTAACTTCATTGAATAAAGTAAAGAATAGCCCACTCACTTGTATTGGTCCCACTGCCTGTACCCACAGCGTTGATGGTGGAGGGCACAGAGGATGATGGGTAAAGAGAAAGATGCCCGTTTTCACAGCCCTGCTGCTGCTGCTGTTGCCAACTTCCCAGGCCGGAGTCTCTGGAGCTCTGCCAGCCGTTGAGCCGGTCGTCCGACCCGTACCGCTGGTGGTGTGGGTAAAGGTGTGGAGGCTGGCCGTGATGGGACGACGGTGGGCGTTCAAGCGAGTCTGAGGCTCCTCGGGCCGCTGCACGCTCCTCCAGGTGGTTGAGCCACAGGGCAAGGTTAGCCCGGTCATCCAGGGATGTTGCAGGGTGGATGAGGGCGTAGGATAAAAGTTGCCTGCTTTCCTCCAAGTGCCGGCCATGTTCAATGGTGTGGCCCAGGATCTTCGGCAGGAGGCTCATGTACTCCACTTTGGCCTCAACATTGCCCGGTTTGAGGAGAGGCAAGTGGGTCAGGACTAGAGAGATGACCCGCTCCTTCGGTTCACTTTGCCACTGACTGATCAACACTGTAAAAACAAAAGAGACATGGATTTAGTGAAAGATTAGCATGGATTTAGTGAAAAGGACGAAAAAATACAAATAAGAAATTTGAAGTTAATTTACATAAATAATAATAAAATAAAATAATAATAATAATAAAAAAATTAATTCAAAGATTTGCTTAATTTTGACAAAATAACTTAAAAATAAAAATTAAATAGAGAAATTTTAATTAAATAAAATGTGACAAAACAAAAAATAAATAAATGTTATGTTTTGCAATAGTTTCAGAAATCGGCACATTAATAATAATTGACCTAATACATTATAAAAGTTGAAGCTTAGAATAAGTTTACAAAAAACAGCTTAAAAAGAAATAAAAAATGTTAAATAAATAAATAAAAAAATCAAATAAAAAAGCACCTTAAACACAAAAATAAATAAATATATTTGATGTTTCATGTTAATTTAAATAAAAGGGTGACTTGTAACCAAACAAATAAATACATTTAAAATAAATAAATAAAAAGTAATTAACAAATAATTTATAAATAAAATAATATTTTTAAATAAATATAAATATTTATTTAAATATTAATATAATATTTTAAAAATAATTTTGAAATAAAATAAATATATATTTCTAAATATCATTTAAAATTATTTATTTATTAATTACTCAATTAAATTCAAATAAATAAATTGTTTTGGCCCATTTTTGCCAGCTGAATGAAATAAGTAAATAAATAAAAGGACCTAAAAGCTTGGCATATGTTTGCAGAAAACAAAATAATAAAATAAAATCTGAGCTTAACCAGAGACATGTTTAATCACAATGATAAAATAACTCAAGCAAAGTCATCCCTGTTTTTCACTCTTCAAAATAGCTGCTGCATTTTCAATATTCTTTGAGGACACTATTCATAACCTGGGTCAGAAAGCCTATTGTAACATGCCTCAGAAATGAACTATAGATATTTGAGGTCACGACAGAGGCTTTGTCCAGCACCAATAATAGAGAAACGCAGGCCGCAGAGTCAACTTCACATCCATGACTCATTTATTCTCTTTACTTTGGACACGGAGCCACAAATGGAGGCCAGGAATGTCTTCATGTAGGCCTAATGATACACAACCACAATCTCATGAAGGCTGTCTAAAACACATCCAGGTCACATTTCACCCTAAAATAATAATAATAATAATAATAATAATAATAAAAAGATGTGTTGCTATAGAGCAGGGGTCGGCAATTTTTTTTCCAAGGGGCCACATTAGACTTTGGGGCAGTTTTAGAGGGCCAGACCAATAAAGATCATTGGTTAAATAAAAAATAATAATAATAATAAACTATTCAATAAATATTTAAAAAAAAAATTAAGAAAATAAATAAAAATAATAATCAATTTTACACAAAGTATTTTAAAGAACAGCATCACAATATCAACTTCATATAAATGCCATGGGGTTGTTTGTTTGATTGCTTTATTTTATTTATTTATTCATACTATCATTTATAAAACTAAATTATGTTTAGTGAGAGAATTCTAGCCTGTGTTGGGCTGAATAAGTGCACTGAAATCAGAGTGAATGTGAGGTTGATATGTGATGTAATGATCATCACTGAGAGAGGATCTGTGTCTGGATTTGTTAAATCGTTAATCTGAGGTAATTAGTCTTCCCTTATTACTGTATAATTCCATAACAAATTGTGAAGCTGCCTGGTTGGTTCCTGTTACATGGCACGTGGTTCGCTCGCAGCACTCTGAAATGTTTGATTTTTTCACCCGCGGCACGTGAAAATGAGCTTGACATACCACATGTGCATCCCTTCCTACTTGCGCGCTGAACCTGCGCATCTCCATTTGAAATAATGCAACTGAGCACACAAAAAAAACTATATGTGAGAGTCTCCATTTGGTGACTCATAATATCAGACCTCCGCATTGCAAGGCCCTGTTTGCGATTGAATTTAAATTAAATAAATGCTTTACACGGGACGATCAAAGAAGTCAAGTGGGCCGCGGGCAGTAAAATGCCTAGGTCTGCTATAGAGAATTTACAGTTCAAGTCAGAATTTTTAGCCTCCCTGTATTTTTATTCCCCAACTTCTGTTTGTTTTCAAATTTCGGCACTAAACATAATAGCGTTAATAAGTATTTTCTAATAACTTTTCCCAGTGTTGGGTTGCGGCTGAAAGGGCATCCTCTGTGTAAACATATGCTGGATAAGTTGGCAGTTCATCCCGCTGTGGCAGCCCCTGATTAATAAAGGGACTAAGCCGACAAGAAAATTAATGAATGAATGTCTAATAACTGATTTTATTTATCTTTGCTATGATGACAGTACATAATATTTTACTACATGTTTTTCATGACACTATTCAGCTTAAAGTGTCATTTAACAATTTAATAAACGTAACTGGGTTAATTAGGCAAGTTAGGGTAATTAGGGAAGTCATTGTATAATAATGGTTTGTTCAGTAGAAACTCAAAAAAATATATTGCTTAAGGGGCGCTAATAATATTGACCTTAAAACAGTTTAAAAATATTTAAAACTGCTTTCATTTAGGCCGAAATAAAACAAATAAGACTTTCTCAAGAAGAAAAAATATTGTAGGAAATACTGTGATAAAATTCTTGCTCATTTTGGAAATATTTACATAAATATAAACATCAAAGCAGCTAATAATTTTAACTGTATAAATCAAAATTTTATCTGTTAGATTTTTCAGTAGAAAGAAATTGTGCGTTATTTTCACAAAAAATGTTTTTCTTTATTCAAAACATTTCCACAGTTTTGTGATCAAATTTGATACTGACATGTTTTCAATAATAGCATGCTAAAGTAGAAAATACTCAAGAGAGAAACAAGACTGCAATGACAGTAGCTTTAATGAAACTGGATCATAAATGAGCGTTTGATCATTGTGTGTATAAGTAAAGATGTCCAGCGCTCTTCTGTCATGTTCAGCAGGGAGCTGTGCTTGTTTAGACCTCATACCAATGTCACGCTAAAGGCAGAAGCACACAGACTTGAGGACGACGGCATGATTAAGTGTCTCTCTGGGAGTCTTTTTCAGGCACTTTTATTTTTACTGATGGGCCGACAGGGCTTCTAGAGGGCAAGGAGACAAACTCGCTTCACACCCCCTGCTGGCCCTTTATCCGTAGCTTTGGTTCTGTGTATACGTATTTTTAAGTACACTTTGGAACATCGCTGGATTGAAAGACGCAGATAAATTCTAAGCACACCAAATATATGCACTGTAATAAAATACCCGTAAATTAACAGTTTTCTGTATTTTGTGATTCATGTTTTTTTTTCCCTGATTATTTATGCCGTTGAATTGCATTATGGGACCTTAAACTTTCTTTTAACAACTTTCAACCTTGAAAAGTTAAAAAAAGGTGACTTTTATTAACATTTTTAATAGTTCAAAGTGAAATATTGTCAGGGTTGGTGTATATTATGCTACAAAAACATTGTAACAAGCTGCCAGTTAATTTTCTGTTATTTCTCTATATATTATTCCTTGTACATCATTCATTCAATAATTTTACTTCGTTTTAGTCACTTTATTCATCAGGGAATAAACAGCCAACTTATCCAGCATATTTTTTATGCAGCGAATGCCCTTCCAGCTGCAACCCAGTACTGGGAAACATCCATAAACACTCATTCAAACACATACACTTTATTCAATTCAGTTTATTCAATTCACCTATAGCGCATGTCTTTGGTGGGTAAACCGAAGCACCTGGAGGAAACCCACACGAACACGGGGAGAACATGTAAACTCCACACAGAAATGCCAACTGACCCAGCCGGGGATCGAACCAGCGACCTTATTACTGAAATAAAATTTAAAAAAGGTATGTGAGCTGTTACTGAGGTGGTATCTTTTCAAAAGGTACACATTTGTACTTAAAGGGTCCATATTAATACCTGAAGGGTACATATCAGTACCTAAAAAGTGCAAAAGTGTTCCTCTTAAAATGTTTAGGTACTAATACATACTTTTGAGGTACCAATATGGACCCTTTAAGTACAAATGTGTACCCTTTTGAAAAGGATCGTCGGACCTCAGTGACAGCTCGTGTACCTTTATTTCCGAGAGTGTGTGAGGTGATCGTGCTAACCACTGTGCCACTGTGACACCCCATTATAACAATATTGTTTTGATATGCTTATACCTGAACAGTTGTGAAAAGTGAGCATTTTCAGGTTCCCAAAATACAGTCGTCATGTAAATGAACAGCCAAAATACATCAACATGTATTTTGCCCCCTTATTCAGCATTTATTTGCTGTAAAACACATTAGAAAGAGAGTTTGGTGGAAACATCTGATCAAGCTCATGTCCTCAGCACTAAATAAGACCATGTGTTTGCAACCACAATCGAAAACCGCTTAAGAACATCACATTTTTAAGATGTGATGAAACATGCAAAAATCAGAAATCAAAAATCGCTGAGTCAAAAAAAAGCAGAAAAACGGCTCGTAACTGACATCCGGTGATTAATGAGAAAAGGTTATACGTCCACCACTATGTGTCACCACTCATCCTGGTTCAGTTTGTGTCTTGCCAAAGGTTGTGATGAGTTTATCTGGTAATAAAGTCCTCATGACCCTCAGTAACACTCCTCTACTAAAATTAGAGCTCAGCGTTCAGTTTGGCTGGCGTCCTGCTCTTGCTCAGCGGTTGCCAGATCCTCCATCATTGCGTGGTTCTTCTTCCTTCGCTCCACCCATCCAGCTGGATACTGAGGGAGAGCCGCTGCTCAAACAATGCAACCTACTCATCTCCAAGACTCAGACTTCCTCCGCCACCATCCCCCTCATTCACTTCCTCCAGGATCATCACTGTGATCCAGAGAGTTGCGGATTGCTTACTCAAACTCCCACTTATACATAAGCCTCATCACTGAAGAATACACTGGATATTTTGCAAGAACGGACAATCTAGATATTCAAAATGCACTAAACTCATGTTTCAGCCATACATGTCATTTTTTATAATGTAAATATAGTCACACAGCTTTTTTTTTTAACTTTGCATTATACTGACACATTTTAGCACTGCACTGATATTAAAGATATTTCATTATATTTCATCAATTTTTTTTAATTCAAAAGGTATTATTATAATTATTAAGTGTTATATAACAAATAGTTTTAGCTTTTATTGTTATGGGACTTTGTGTTTTAATTTAAAGGACCATGAAGCCCCCTCTTTCGGTTCAAGTCTACCTCAGAATTTTTTTAAAAAATGCTCAGAGATGGGCGTGGAGCGCTGCCAGCAGAGGGAGGAGTGGCTGTGGCCGGCAGAGCAGGGGAAAAGGGGGAGCGAACAACTGTTGTCAGTTGGCTCACAAAATGAGACAAACCATGAGGAGACTCATGATTTTAGAGTTTACAACGTTCAAATGCAAAGAAATAAACAGTAAGTAATTTAATTTCCTGCTACATTTGTTATTCGTAATTTCAGATACACATAACCACAATTTGTTATATCGTCATAAAGATAATCATGTTTATATAAACACTATAAATGAGGAGGACTTCTCTCCTCCTCAATCCCTTTGAATGCAGACACAGTGTATAGCAGTGCAGCAGGTTTCTTGCCCCGTCTAATGCAACCATTAACCCTGCCGGTAATCTGGAGGATTTTAAACAGGCGAACACAGCAGCACAGATATAGGCGATGTGTCTTAATGGTAACAAACTCAACTGATAAAACACAAAGTCCACAATTCTCCAATTCTCGTACAGCTCTCCCAACAAAAATGCTTACTGGAAACCAACAGCTTTGCTGTATCGGCCCTGACAGAATCATGGGGAAAAACATGCAACAAACCCTGTGGATCATGGAAACAAACACATACGACACGTGCCGTGTTCAGTTTCGCCCAGTCATTTATTGGGTCTCACAGCTTGGCAGGTCTGGCTTGCCTTCAGAAAGCACGTGCTCTCATGAATAATCAAGAAGCAGGGTCTTCTCATAGGATAAGAAAACTCCACTATAAATAATAATGAGACACCGACGTGTCATTATTTTATTAGTTGTTTTGCAGTACGCCACCGATTTTAATCCCATCCCAATAATTTATTAGTTATTTATTCAAAGTTAAAGCTGACAGGTGCTAACGTTGTCTTAACTGATGCTCAACATACACAAATCAAAAATTTTTTTAAAGTACACTAGGGTGCCTTGAACATTTAAAAATTAATAATTTATAATTAATCAAATGTATATTTAATTAAATATTAATAAATAATAATTAAAATGCATTATTAATTAATTTCATTTGTATTTTATTTTGTACATAGGTTTTATTACCAATGCAACTGATTTATTTAGTTTTTTAGGTTTCTATTTATTTTCATCTAGAATGTATATTATATTATATGAAATGTTTTATTATATTAATGGCTTTAACTTTACTGTGATTTTCATCTTATCTTACAGTATACTGTATGTACTATATTATTAAGTACATCATGTTGCAATCAACATTTGTCATTTCATTAGGTTACTTTTTTAAACTAATTTGTTCAAGTGAGACAATAGAAAACCTTAAAGGTAATTTATTGATGATCCAATATAGTCAACACTGATGTAAATAATGTACATTATATGAAACACTAATTATAAATATATAAGAGAAAGTTCTGAGGTTATTAGAAAAGTCAAAGCTTCAGTAGAATTCATAAGTCCTACAACTTCAATTTAACCGACTTAAGCAGGTTTATTAAACAACCAACAACACATTTTAGCAAAACTTTCCAAAACCCACCTAAAAACAGCATGGCCTGGCAAGGAGAGCAGTTAAGACCAGCAAGTCCCTCCTTTTACAGTAAAGTACTTAACAACTATTAAAAACATTACAACTGAACTACTAACTAAGCAAAAAAGCTGCAAGTGAGTGAAAGAGAGCGAGAGAAAGCAGACAGAATCATTCTGTAAGGAGTTTGTGAATCACAGTTGATTCAGAGCGGTCAGTCTGAGGAAAGCCCTTCTTCCAGGCTCCACTGAGTCATTTTTAGCCAGTAAAACTAAGTGTACTATAGTGAACTCCTCATGGTGTCCGCTCTCAGCACACAAAGCGTTCAAACTGCCCTGTATTCAGTTGTATTCAACACTGTATCTTGTATTCACCACTTCTGTTTAAATTTGAAGCTGATCTTCAACAGTGGTAGAAATGCAAATAGAGTAAAAGTATCTGTTGTAAATATTACTCAAAGCATGAGTAAAAAGCAGCCCTTTTAAAAGTGCTCAAGAGAAGTGAGTGGTGATTACACTGTGAAAGGTTGATGCATTTACATGCAGTTTGTGCATATTCTGTAGTGCATTTAATTATTGTTTGAGGCCATTTGACTATTTCAGTCATCATACAGTAGACATCCGTCATCTTCTCATCAGTGACATGCAGTCTAAACAGTATCAAGGTCATGGCTTGTAAAGATTTTGGATATCTTCTTGGACACTTTCCAAACATGTTTGAAATTATGATGCACACTGGACTGGAATCATAGGTCTGGTTTTTCTACTTTAGCCAATCTCCATAAAAAAATAATAATAATAAAGTAGTGACAGCAGGTTGAAGGAAAATAGTGCTGCAAAAACATGCATTTTCTAAAGTTATAAAAGGTTAGACGCTCTTGGAAAATTAATTTATTTTAAAAAGTGGCAATGTTTAATAACTTTCCTTGAACTCTTTTAAGGTCTTTTCAGCAGTTCTCAAACTGTGATTCGCGTACCACTAGTGGAACACAAGCTTCCTTCTAGTGGTACGTGGAGGAATCTCTGAATAATTTTAGTAAAAAAAAGAACACACTTTTAACCCTTTGACGCATACGATAACACCGATGTGATCAGTAAATTGATTTTAACAGGCTAAACCTTTTATTTAAGGGGCTGACAATAATAATATTCTTAGAAGAATTAATCTGCCTCGTTTTTGAACTGTGCAGTGCTGTAGCTGCTTAATTAGGCCTACTATGCTACTACTTATTATTATGGTGGTACTTGGAGAGACATTGTTTTTCTGTGGTGGTACTTGGAGAAAAAAGCTTAAGAACCACTGAACTATTTCATAGTAATTGAATTTTTGTTTGTTTTTAACTATTACTATTTTATACTGTTTAACTGTACATATTTACTTTCAACATTGGCAATGTATCAGAACATTTCATTGTGATTGTTGAATATCTGCATTCAGTTGGTTATAATTTTCTGTGCACTTTTATTACTCTTGTTTTCATTTTTCTTTTGCCCTTATTATAATTATTATTATCACTATTATTTATATTTTTTTTTCTTCTCGTTTGTAAAAAAAAGCAACATCAAAGATAATGATATATAACTATTTTATTTTCGCAATTAAAAATTTGAACATAAAAGTTAATTGACATGAATTCAGCCACTGAATATATGAGCAAGTACACCCCTAATTAAACTGACTATTTTCTTAAACATTGATTGACTACATAGCAAACCATTTTTTATGGGTGAATCACATCAAAATACAGAAAAAAATATTCAATTATTACAGACTGTACTACTCACTGACCCTCTTGTTTCTGTTGCTGTTTATTGTGTTGCGCTCAAAGAAAACCCTGTCTAACCCTGTGTATTCTGTTGTTGCTCATTTCTGTCTGTTCATGTATCCGTCTGCTATTTATATCAATCCATTTATCTGTTTCACTCATTTGTATTGTTGCTCACGAGGCTCGGACCAAGTGCAGAGGTAAGCAGGTAATGTGACATACATTTTGCAACATGTAGGACTACTCTTGTGTTTAGTACATTAGGTTAGGGGCGAGCGCCACCCATTGTTTTGGATAGATAGAGTAGGTTAGTTAGCACTTGGAAGACCTCTTCATGTGTTTATATATTTTTTAGTTTTCATTTATCTAGTTAGTCAGATGCTTCTGGGGAGTTAGACATTGTTTGGGTTTTGTTCTTTTCTTTAGCGTCGGACATGTCCCTTCTGCCAGCTCTCTTGTTTTCCCCCGTCTTTTGAGTTTGTCCCCAATATTGAACATACTGTAAATAGTATATTTTTGTCTCACCTTCATTTCTTTATATTTGATTAAATCATTGTTTTTGTTCACCTTGGGATTTGTAAATAAAAGTCACATGTATACATGGTACAGTATATCTGCTTTGGTTGTCTTTTGCACTTCACTCACTGTTTATATAAATTTATTTTAATTGTACATTAAATGTCAAACCCCATTCCCTGGACTAACATCAGGGGTTTGTAACAGCTAGTAAATTCAATCATGCAATTAAGAGTTTTTTTCATTAAAATGTTTATTTAAATATATAATAATAATAATAATAATTTTTTTTTTTTTTTTTAAAAAAAAAAAAAAAAAAAAATCATTAATTATAAGTCCTGCCTAATAGATCAGATATTTAAACTTTTTTTCATAAAATAAGTAAAATAAACAATATTATTGGCATCACGGTCTCACAGTGAGTAGCACAATCGCCTCAAAGCCGAGCCTCTGCTGGGTCAGTTAGCAATTCTGTGTGGAGTGTGCATGCTCTCCCTGTGTTGGTGTAGGTTTCCTCCGGGTGCTTTGGTTTCCCCCACTAGTCCAAAGACATGAGCTATAGATGAATTGGGTAAGCTAAATTGGCCGTAGTGTATGTGTGTGAATGAGTGTGTATGGATGTTTCCCAGTGATGGGTTGCAGCTGGAAGGGCATCCGCTGCATAAAATGCTGGATAAGTTGGCGATTCATTCCGCTGTGGCGACCCCAGATTAATAAAGGGACTAAGCCGACAAGAAAATGAATGAATAAATGAAACAATAATATTATGAAATATTATTACTAGAGATGAATATTGTTTGTGTTTTTTATGCTAAAAATTAATAAAACCTAAATACTAGCTGAAAACAGCAGTGACATAAAGTGACATCTTTTTAATGCAAAATTTTATTAAAAATGAAAAATTGTCACTTCAATTGTCAGTACTTTAATTGACTCTAGAAGTTTCACATATTTCCACATTTACCCTCTTGGGTTTCTCTCATGATGGGTACTCAAGATTTGACAAACACATTAAAATAAAAACTATACAATCACAGACATTAAATAATGCAGACTTCTAACTTTAATTGTGTTGTTTACCTTTACAACTACCAGTTATTTCTTCATTGGACTTTGTAAATTGCTTTAAAAAGTGATAGTTTATTCTTCATTTTCCCTTTTTTTTTTGTTTAATTTTTTGTTTATCTATTTTTATTATTATTTTATTATTATTTATTTTTCTCAAAGGGAATTTAGAGGCTGTTGAGGGAGGGAAGTGTTCATTTGGGGGAAGGGTTAACACCGACAAGGAAGGATAACTATAAAATGAATGTTGTGGTTCATATTCCATGTAAAAAAACAGATAAAAGAAATTTGAAATTAAAAATAAAAAAGTGATATTTCACCCAAAATTGAACATTTACTTTTATGAGTTTCTTTCTTCTAATCACAAAGGAAAATATTTCGAAGAATCTTTAAAACCCATTGACAAACCATAGTAAGTTTTTAAAAAATATATGTTTCCAGAATCCTTCAAAATATCGTAACTTGATATATTGTTAAAAAGAAACTCGGACCGGTTTGAAACAAGTTGAGGAAGAATAAATGACGACAGGAGTTTCATTTTTCCTCACTGTTAATTTCAAAGTGCATCTCCTGTCATAACAAAAGATGCTGATCACTAAAAAAAACTGTGAAAGACAAAGAAAACACGATCATCCTCTAACATCATCAGACCTTTAGCAAAAACCAACGAGCAGAAACACAGACAGACGTGCTGTTCAGCAGACGGAGATGAGTGGTTAAACCACAGCAGTGCACATTACAGACCGCTCAGCCGACAGACGTTTTCCCCTTTTAATTAGATGTACTTTGAGTCACGTTTAATGAGAGAGAGAGAGCGCATATAAACAAGCCTGCGGGTCACCGTAACAACATCAATACCCCTTCTGACCTGGATGCACGTCTCGATAACGCTCAACCTTTATCCAATGCCACCAGATGCTCCATTAACACCAGGGGACACAATAAAAGGCGGCATACAAACAGTCATGCACACACACACACACGCCTGCATGGGAGGAGATGTGTTAGTCAGACACATGATTCTCTCAGGTTAAAAATAGGACGACCACAACACTGACTCCAAACACCAGTGGACTGCTGATAACACCCTATTTATATGAGAGCATCAGAGATGGCATCAGCTGAAAACACACACACACACCCTAAGCTGACAACAGTGAACATGGTGAGAAGGATCAAAGCTGGCTTTGTGACCTCCTTTTTACCTTTGACCCTAATAAGGTGCATCAATATTCAATAATTTCAAGGTGCATCCATATTTACTTAGTGCTTCATTCATTCATTCATTCATTCATTTTCTTTTCGGTTTAGTCCCTTTATTAATCAGCGGTCGCCACAGCGGAATGAACCGCCAACTTATCCAGCACAGGTTTTACACAGCGGATTCAACCCATCACTGGCAAACACAGATACACTCTCATTCACTCTCATACACTACAGACAATCTAGCTTACCCAATTTACCAGAATGTCTTTGGACTTGTGGGGGAAACCGGAGCACCTGGAGGAAACCCACGCGAACACGGGGAGAACACGCAAACTCCTCACAGAAATGCCAACTGGCCCAGCCGAGGCTCAAACCAGCGAACTTCTAGCTGTGAGGCGACAGCGCTACCCACTGCGCCACCCTACATAATACATATGTTATAATGAATATGTTTAATTATAAACAGGGATATGATATAACCTGACTCGTGATGTGATACGATACTGATCTCACGATACACGATTTTATCACAGTTTTTTTTACTAAATTATTTGAGACAAAACTCATAATGCAGTAGGTGATTGTTTTCAGAAACATTTTTTGTTGTGCTGGTTGAAAGTCTCTTCACATTCCAATAGTAATGATTAAAGTTAGTGATCTAAATGTATTATTAAGTATTTTTATATTATGGGTAAGGAAAAAACAAAAAAATGTTCATCCAATTAAATATTGTCGGACCGACAAGTAACTTGATTATGACAGGTATCTCAAACAGTCTGTCAGCAATTTTAAATTTCTGCGCAGGCTCTTTAAGCAGACAGCAGGGGCGTCGCTAGACACCATTTACCGGGGCACGTGGCCCAGTAAAAATCGCCAGTGCCCCGGTAAATGCACTGAGATACGATCTACTTTATATGCAAGTGTATTTATTAGGAGTGATAATCCTGGAATAAACACGTTATTTTCTATGTGCAACCGAACCAACGCTGGTGAAAGCAATGTAGTTTAATCAAAAAGCTAACTGAGCATGTGCGCAGAAAAAAAAACATACCTGCGCACATCACGCACCGCTCCTGCTTGACACTGACACGCTATACTGTAAGCCTGTGTAAGCCCCGGTTGTGAACATGCACGCCGAAAAAATAGCTGCGCCGCTCATGTGTTGTGAAACCAGTGTAACTGTCTTTTATGAGGAGGTGTCGGCACGCAGTGAGTTTTGCAAGTCCACAAAACAAAGTGTAAATAATGATGGTGATCTTACTAAGCATGCCTCCTGAAAGATTTTTTAATTTGAAGCAAAAAGGAGGGATGATGAGACAGGGACGTAGGTTAGACTAAATAAACCTAATTCTCTGCCATGTGTCGGGTCTACGACAACACACAACAGATAATTCTATAAAACATTTAGAGTTGTCTATAGAATTTCATTCTAATGAAATTAATATTCATGCAAAAGATTTCTTAAATGATCTTAGCATCACTCCAGTTGTGTCGTTAGATTGTTTTCTAGTTACATTTAGGATTAATTTCTGCTATTTATTTACAATAATAATTGTATAATAACAATAATACTGTTATTTATCGCCTGGCAAAGAATTGGCTATTTTCAAGTTCATGGAGTACCTTTAACAGCATCGATAATATAGTCAGTTAAATAGACCTGAGCATTCATTTAGTTGATAAGTTGTGTAAGTGTAAAAGGAGATGAAAACAAGCGATGTAACGAGAATCAGCGAGCACAATTGAAAATAAAAAAGTTACTTATTGTATTGGTAACGTAAGTATATAATGACAGGATATTCCTGTTTTTAGCACTGCCTTTTTTCTGATCTGATTTTTATTTAGTTCAATAACAAAACATAAGTAAATGTGCTCTTCCGCCTAACCAGCTTTACTGAGGTGAAGTTTGTTTTATATTCGCACATTCGTTCACTTTTGAACACTGACAGCCTGTGACGATCCCACTCTAACGCTACTTTAAATACTGGGTCTGAAATGGCATGCAAGTATGTCTTCAAAACAACATTAGCACTGTTTCATTGACTGTAAACAATTATATATTTTATAGTCATTATTTCTCTTTTTTTTCCAATAACTAAATTGCAGTTTTAAAACAGAATCCAAATAAAAAAGTGAATAATACAAACTAAAGTAGACTTTTTAAAATAAACAAACTAAAACTCTGTGCACCAAAACTGTGACTGTGCTGGGATTTGACATTTGTTTTAAAAGAAATATCAGCATATCTGACACATGTTGAGATCTTTGCACATTTACAATGTCCCCTACTGATGAAAAAACTCTTTCACTGGGGACTGAGATGGCTGGTGTGGAGAGGAAGGCCTTTCCTAAACCAGAGAGCAGTTTGTGTACAGAGGTGGTCAATAACCCCCTCTGCTCCTGAGGACTGGCCACTGGCATAAAAAAAATATTATATAATATATAATATATGATATAATAAGCAAATTACTAAAAGCTTCATAACCTAAATTGGAAAAAAAGATAGGAAAAGAAAACAATCTAATAGGTGGTTTTGTAACAGCATAGCTTTCTCTTTCAGTCTGAAAACATCTTCACACTTTCACTATGAAAACACTGATGCACTGTGTGATTTTCGTAACGTTTGCACATTACGAAAAATAATTTGCCAATACGGTAATCAAAATAAACTTGTTTTTGCTTTGAATAACAATTATTCTTCTAACCCCATTGGATTATTTAGCTTTTTTTATGGAAAAACTCACTTAATTTTGACATATTATTTACGAAAACATAATTTTTTGCTCGTCTAGAAAATTCTACTTGATTTAAGATGTTTTAAATATTCGGATTAGAAACAAGACATTTTTTGCAGGGAAAACTGTAATATTCTAAAGTATTATTTAAATCAGCTATTTTACTTTGCAGTTTATAAATAATTTTACAATAAAATCTCGGCATCATTACTCAAGCCTACAAAAAAGCTTCAACATTTTAGCTTAGTAAATGACAGTAATGTTTTGTACTGTAAAATTAAAATCACGGTAATACCATAGTGTCTCTTGATGAAGTTCATTCTGTGGCTGCAACCATGGCAATTCCAGGCCTCCACCATCATCCAACATTTGTCTTGTTAGCACAATAAACACAGCAAGGCCTTTCTTACAGTTGTTGAGTCAACAAAGTTTGGACACATTGTGTTCCTGTGAGGATGATGCACTACTTTTGTACCTCTTGGAAGAGAAACAGTGAACTCACAACGGCAGATCAAGGAGAGAAATAAAAAAGATGCACTATTTCAGCTGATCTGGACACATATTTGTTTGCAGTGCTTTCTGAAACTGACAGATTTCCCTTCTATAAAAACCTTTGACTTATTTTGATATGCCAAAAAAAGAAGCAATAATTTAGATTTTGTGCAAGAAATATATGAAAATTGGCACATATTTATTGAAGCAATGTCTCATTTGCATATTTAAAAGGATAGTTCACCCCAAAATGAAAATTTACTCCATATTTACTCACCTTCAAGTGGTTCCAAACCCTTATGAGTTTCATTCTTCTGATGAACACAACGAAGATATTTTAAAGAAATCTGAAAACGTCTAACTTGAGAAAAAAAAAACAAATACTATGAAAGTCAATGGTTATAGGCTTTCAACATTCTTCAAAATATCTTCTTTTGTGTTCAACAAAATAAAGAAAGCCAAACAGGTTTGGAAACGACTGAAAAGTAAATAAATGATGACAGAATTACATTTTTTGGGGGTGAACTATCACTTTAAATATACAAAATATTTTAAAAGTTCATTCATTCATTCATTTTCTTTTCGGCTTAGTCCCTTTATTAATCCGGGGTCGCCACAGCGGAATGAACCGCTAACTTATCCGGCATTTGTTTCACGCAGCGGATGCCCTTCCAGCCACAACCCATCTCTGGGAAACACATCCATACATACACATTCACACACATACACTATGGACAATTTAGCTTACCCAATTCACCTGTACCGCATGTCTTTGGACTGTGGGGGAAACCGGAGCACCCGGAGGAAACCCACGCAACCACGGGGAGAACATGCAAACTCCACACAGAAATGCCAACTGGCCCAGCCGGGGATCGAACCAGCGACCTTCTTGCTGTGAGGCGAACGTGCTAACCACTCGGCCACCGTGGCGCCCATTTTAAAAGTTTGCAACTCTTATTGTAATCAGTCAACTGACGAAGTATAACTATAACCACTGGAATAGTTAACTTTTTACTCCACTCACACAAGCGTCTTTCCTTAAAAAACCAAAATCTGCCAATCTGAATGTAAAAAATTTAAATAAATAAAAAAATCAATCAATCAACCATCAAAATTGATCAAAAGACTAGTGCATTGCAAAAATAAAATGCCAGGACACACCAAAAACAGCAGCGAAAGACTCAAGCCTGCTGCACAACACATCTGAGGGACTAAAAACAGGGTCTGTCTGTACTTTTTCCACTTTTGAGGGGAAAAAATGGAATTGCTCTGTTGACACAGTATGAACTTGCACTGAGATTTTTCCAGGAGGGAAAGTATGGAAAGGAAAAATGGCCTATTTGGAAAAAGTGGCTAGAGCGAGAGAGCGAGAGAGAGAGAGAGAGAGAGAGAGAGACAGAAAGAGCGAGCGAGAGAGAGAGAGTGTGTGTGCGGGCGAGCGAGGAAGCCACACCCATCCCTCCGGCTGCTCCAGCTCAGCAGTGGGGAATGTGCTGGCATACCACAGGTCCAGCACAAGAATGCACAGTTTCCGACTGGGGTGCGTTGCATCCGAAACGACGCTGGTTAGACGCATACCTTCTTTTTGAGATCATCCCCCTCAACGCTACTTTAGCAAACACTTCCTTAAACGGACTCCCCAAGATCTAATGCGTTCAGCAGAATACAGTGGGTGGAGAGAAATTCGGAGCATCGGTGATATGGAGAGACATAAAGAATGACCGTATGGCTAAACCAAACACCATTCCACCTAATGACCAGGACAGAGGCCTATTGAAAAAAGGGAACAGGACACTCCTGTGAGTGGGAAAGATGGGAGAAAAGCCTCAGATGACGCTCCAAGAAGTAACTGAGGAAAGCTTAAAGAAATGAGGGAATGGACGTGTGGTATCCTGAAATGACACTCACGGGGAGTGCGAAGCTCTGGAGAGGCTGACGCTTTATTTGGCAAAGAAAGAAAGAGTGTAAGGGGCCCCTGCTGAACTTCTGTGGCCCCACCTTTTCTTCAGCAGCAGTTTTATTTTTCCCTCTACAGGTTTAAACAGGCCCGGACCCCATCTGCACACTGTCTGGGGCCTTACAGTGCATTGACAATTCAACATGTACAGTAGCTGCCCAAGACACACTGCAATTCACCAACACACCATTTTTCATTTTTGAAATGCAGGTGTCCCCTTGACGATCATATCAGTGATGATCACGACCCATTTCAACCATCCTATAACATTATCGGCACCCTAGTTAGCCCCATTTTATACTAAAAGAAGCAATTTTGGGTGCTTATAAGGTGCTAATAGGGTTTAATTAGTTGAATTTACTAACATCAACTAAGAATGGCCAAGACCTGTACATCATTTATTAATAATAGTTCAACACTTATTAAATGCAATATTAAAATTAAAATGTATGCTTGTTACATCAGTTAACACCACTGAGAGTTAAGGAACTAACAATGAACAACTTTCTTTTTATTAGCTAATAACAAAGATTAAAGAAAACTGTGATAAATGTATTGTTAATTGTTTGTTCATGTAATAAATACATTAAATGCCACAGCCATAACACCCTGCAGCCCAAGACCGGTAACTCACTGAAGCTAAGCAGGGTGGTCAGTACCTGGATGGGAGACCACATGGGAAAACTATAGGTTGCTGTTGGAAGTGGTGTTAGTGAGGCCAGCAGGGGGCGCTCAAACAGTCCTAACGCTCCAGTACAGTGAAGGGGACACTATACTGTCAGTGAGCGCCATCTTTCCGATATTAAACTGAGGTCCTGACTCTCTGTGGTCATTAAGAATCCCATGGCACTTATAGGGGTGTAACCTCTGTGTCCTGGCAAAATTCCCTCCATCGACCCTTACCCATTATGGCCTCCCAATCATCCCCATCCACCAAATTGGCTCTATTACTGTCTATCCATTCTACCTATAGCTGGTGTGTGGTGAGAGCACTGGCACTGTTGTCCTGTGGCTGCCGTCACATCATCCAAGTGGATGCTGCACACTGGTGGTGGTGTGGGGAGACCCCCCTCATGATTGTGAAGCACTCTTGGTGTATGGCCATACACTAATAATGCACTATATAAATACACATTACAATATATTTAATAATACAACTTTAATGTAAAGTGTTTTATATTAATATATAAAAATTTGATCTTTTTAATATTATATTATGATAAATACTTAAAAAAAAAAGTTAACAGTTTAATTTATTAAAATATTAAACTATTAACATTTTTGGAATTCATATATATCTACAGTATCTGTACGTGTGTGTGTGTGTATATACATTCATTCATTCAATCATTTATTTTCTTTTCGGCTAAGTCCCTTTACTAATCAGGGGTCACCACAGCGGAATGATCCGCCAACTTATCCAGCATATGTTTTACACAGCGGATGCCCTTCCAGCTGCAATATTATAATTGATATAATTTGTCAGCTCCTGGTGCTTCAAAGATGTTTCAGCTCAACTATTGCATTCTCAAAGCTGAGATTAAATGGATAGTTCACCCCAAAACGTAAACTCTGACATCATTTACTCACCTTTCACTTGTTCAAAAACTGTTGGAGTCTCTCTCTTTTGTTGAACACAAAGAATATATTTTGAAGAATGCTGGTAGTTGGCACCCATTGACTTCCATTATTCTTACTACGGAAGTCAGTGCGAAGCAGCAACCAACATTCTTCAAAAAGTCTTCCTTTGTGTTCAACAGAAGAGAGAAACTTATAAAGGTTTGAAATCACATGAGGGAGAGTAAATTATGATGTCATTTTCATTTTTGGATGAACTATCCCTTTAAACGCTATACCAAACAAACACCGTAGAACAGCATGTTTGTTTACGAGCATGATATGTTGTAATTGTCAATTGCGTCATCACTTGGGTTTGCGTCTTCGTTTTGTTGTAAAACGGCTGTGACTGTTTTCAGCCTCAAAGGCCCTGACCTCCTGACTCCTCCACAGACGGCATTGCCCTCGGTCAGCTGAATGAATTACGCATACAGCTTCAGGTCATCCGGCCCTCAGTTCCTCTTCGCACACAATCACCAAATGTTACGTCTGCTGTAGAAATTAGAGAATGAGGCCGACAGATCTAATTTTGGCTTGGCAGGCGCTTTGTGCTGAGAGTTTGTCTGTGCTGGAGCGTACACTTTCTTCCTCTCTTCCTTCGAGCCAGTGATATTTATGGCCGCTAATCCTGTTCGACAGTGGAAATAGCAGCGCAGGCTAACTATCCATTGAGCTCAGCTGGACAGACAACAAAGTGGGAAACACCTGCCTCTGTCAATAGACACAGCAGTCCCAGTGGCTCCGAGTCATCTGTGAGCGTCTCCATTGTTCGGGACGGATGATGAGCTCTTGCTCTCAAATGCCGGAAACTCGTCACGGCCCACATGCGAACCCATTCAAGACTGACCCCGAAGCGCTTACTCTATCTGATCTTTACTGACGAAAGAGCAGATGCTCTTCTCAAACTGTGCAAATGAGCTACGCCGTATGCATCCGGACTCAAACAGGTTTAACCTGATCCTGAAAAAAAGAAGCATTCCAATATTTAGATCGTCTGCTGAAAATACGACAGCAGAAACATGCTGACTGCGAACGATTCCTGCAAAATTGCAATAATATATAGTCTAGCTGTGTGGCATACGCTGTGTAAAACATTTGCCAGAATAGTTGGCGGTTCATTCCACTGATGAATAAAGGGACTAAGCCGAAGAAAAATGAATGAATGAATAGTCTAGTAGTTGCGTTTTTGTTTTGATATGATGGATTGGGATTGTACTGGATGACATTTCACCTCATCAGCAGTCAGTGAGGAAACTCGGGAGCCTCAGACTTTGGCCCCAGAAACCTGCCCTGTTCATTTTCATGCCGCACAGACAGGACGAGCTCGGGCAGGAAGTGCCACTGTAACCTGATGACCATAAAAGATGTGCCGAAAGAGAGAGGAAAATTAGTTTACCTGTGAAAGTGCAAGCGGTTATGTGCGTTTAATTAACTTTCATTAGTTCATTTCTATGGTAGGTTCAATAAATATAGAAGATAGTTTGAACTGAAGAGACATTTTATAACATTTATGTTATTTCCATTATTGCTATTGCAACGTTAAAGAAAAGAACTGTTTGAATGCACACAATCAGAAAATATTTTAATTTTAGTCAACTTTTAATCTGCTGATCACATTCTGGTTAGTATCAAAAATGGCCATTTAGTTGGAGATTTGATGAAAATTACATCAGAGAAATATAAATTACCTGTGGTTTTTGGGGTCGCATGAAGTGCTTTGAAATGTGCATGTTTATTCAATGTTTGACGTAATCTCAACTGAAACAAATAATGGTGGGACATAGAGTAGCTCCTCCCCTTTTACGAAAACAGCCAATAGCATTGTTTTTATCACAGCTCTGCCAGTGAGAGTGGTTGAGATCAAGCGCATCAAATGAAAAGCAAATGAGAAGAATATTGAAGGGGGAAGAGCATGTCCGATATTAAAGAGCATCTGATAGTATGAGGTGACATGAAATAACGTTGATTGATTTAGACGGAAGCGAAAATACTGCAAGCTTTTGATGTTTATAGAAAGAAATCTGTGAATTTTGTCATTGTTATGGAACACGCAAGCTTATAGATATCCTTAAAAGTAACAGACTAAAATTTACATAGAAAAAACGTTCATTTAACTTCATGGGACCTTTAAAATTTAACACTACCTGACTAAAAGTCGCCTAAGCTTTAGGAACGATAAATAATAACTTGACTTTTAGTTGATCATTTGGTATCAGAAGTGGCTTATATGAAACTTAAATGAAGATTATGCATATTTTACCAAAATAAAATATGATCATAGTTTGATTTTTAATTATTTAATTAGGACAGTAAGGTCTGACTTTGCTTAGACAAATATCTTGTCACTTCACAGAAATAATGTACAGTATAGAATATAAAGGTCTGGTGCAGTGGAAAAATAATTAATATTGTGTATGACTCCCATGGGCTTGGAGGACTGCATCCATACATCTCTGCAATGATTCAAATAACTTAATAAAGTTATCTGGAATGGCAAAGGAAGCGTTCTTGCAGGACTCCCAGAGTTCATCAAGATTCTTTGGATTCATCTTTAATGCCTCCCCTTTCATTTTACCCCAGACATGATCAATAATGTTTACTTCTGATGACTGGCCAGGCCAATCCTGAAGCACCTTGAACTTTAATTTCAGGAACTTTTATGGAGGCTGAAGTATGAGAAGGAGCACTATCTTGCTGAAGAATTCGTCTTTTCTTGAGGTTTGTAATGTAATGGGCAGCACAAATGTCTTGATACCTCAGGCTGTTGATGTTGCCATCCACTCTGCAGATCTCTTGCACGCCCTCATACTGAATGTAACCCCAAACCATGATTTTTCCTTCACCAAACTTGGGTCCATGCAGGTTCCAGTAGGTCTTCTGCAGTATTTGTGATGATTGAGATGCAGTTGAGCGCCACGGTGGCGTAGTGAGTAGCACGTTCGCCTCACAGCAAGAAGGTCACTGGTTCGAGCCTCGGCTGGGTCAGTTGGCATTTCTGTGTGGAGTTTGCATGTTCTCCCTGTGGTTGCGCGGGTTTCCTCCGGGTGCTCCGGTTTCCAAAGACGTGGTACAGGTGAATTGGGTAGGCTAAATTGTCCATAGTGTATGAGTGTGAATGAGTGTGTATGAATGTTTTCCAGAGATGGGTTGCAGCTGGATGGGCATCCGCTGCGTAAAACAAATGCTGGATAAGTTGCCGATTCATTCCACTGTGGCGACCCCAGATTAATAAAGGGACTAAGCCAAAAAGAAAATGAATGAATGAATGAATGAATGAATGAGATGCAGTTCAACAGACGATTCATCTGAAAAATTTACCTTCTGCCACTTTTCCAAATGATCAACTAGAAGACAACTTATTATTTGTTACTCTTACAACTGAGACTGACGACAAGACTTTTGTCAGGTAGTGTAGAAGATTACACAGTTAATACATAATAAGAAAAACTGCAAAAGTTAGATACAAAAACTGTAATATAGGGCAATAATTAACATAACACCAATATAGTGTGCAAAAAATAGGGATGCACTTGCTGGAAGATTTTATTGACAGTATAGAGTCATCAATTTACCAGAGTTCCACCATGACAGTACAGTAGTGCTTTTGCAAGCAGCAGGAACAAGTATATTAAATAGAAATGTCCTGTCTGTGTGTTATTTGAGCAGATTTAGATTTCCTGGGGAATGTGCTGTTAAAGCATATATATAAGTGTACTTCAGTGGAATATCCACAGAACAGAATATTGAGCTATTTTGGCCAAAAGATGACAGTAATAAATAATGACATAGCTAAATCAGATTTCTATTAAATGTTATGACAAGAAACAAAATTCTGACCAGGTCCCAAGTGAAATCCTCTGTGTTCCCATAAAATTTGACCAAAAAAAAAAAAACTTTCACAATACTTTCTTTTCTACATCAAGGAAACTTTGGGGATAGCCTTTGGCATGATGTGCCCATTGTAACCCGACGACTGTAACGTCTGTAAAAGCCTGTCTGGAACTGTTGGCCATCAGAGTCTACCTGTGGATGATCCAGAGGTTGTGTGTGTGTGTTCGTGAACCGCTGAATGTCACCGCCGGAGATATTCCTGGAATGCGAGCCTCAAGTCTGCGGATTTGAGCGCAGAGAGCTCTATTTAAGGAAATGTCTGGGCCCCTGTGTGCTACTTGAACCCCCTCCTCATTCGGCGATCATTATTTTCCAATTCGGAAGAAATCTTTATTTCTGTACCTGCAAGAGAGAGAGCGAGGATTCCTTTGCAGGTTATATAATTGCACACACAAAAAAATCTGTGAAAAAGGTCCCATTTAGGGAAACTAGAAAAAAAACACATCCTCAAAGTCCCGACTGTCTGGACTGAGAGGGAGCTGAAGGAACCGGTGGGAGGAGGAGAATCTCAGCATGATTTCTTAAATGCACAATCAGCACTTTTGAACAAAGTCCTGCATTGTGGCACTGTGATGCAGCTGCTTGCACTATGCATTTACCAGCTGCACAATATCACATGCTGAACAGTAGCTGCAAAGAGACATGACACCGGAGAGAGACAGTCTCAAGACAGTAAAGCAAACCAATCTGTAGGGTATGTGTGTCTTCTGATGCATTGTTCTCAGTCTCAGTCAAGCGTGCACTGACAGATCACCCCGAATGTGGCGTCAGCTACAAAACCGGTTGGACGGTGTGAGAAATTGCTCAAGAAATGACCATGAAGAGTGCGAGGCAGAAGGTGGAGGAAAAAAAGCACAAACATCTACCGTACCATTATCTACAATAATGACATACACTCACTGAGCACTTCCTAGTACCAAATTGGCCTTCTTTTGTCTTCAAATCTGCCTCAATTTTCTTTGGCATTGATTTAACAAGCTACTGCAAACATCACTCAAGAGATTTTGGTCAGATTTGTCATCTACACATCCATGAAGCTGATTCACCACATCCCTAAGGTGACCTACTTAGATCTGGTGAATATGGAGAACATTTGAGTTTAATGAACTCACTGTCATGTTCAAGAGACTAGTTTGAGAAGATCTGAGCTTTGTGAAATGGTTTATTATCCTACCAATAGTAGCCATCAATAGATGTTTCAATGTGGTCGTAAAGGATATGATGGATATGGCAACAAAACTCATTCACATGAAATATTAAATCAAACACATGAATTCAAAACTAGCCTTTTTGATTTGGTTAGCTCACATTGCTAGTTTTGTGGTGGACAATTCATCTGTGCGTGTCATTAAGACAAAAAAAATAGTTTGCCCTTGCAATCTTTAATTGAAATCTGAAAATGCACTTCTTGTGTGTTTTAACATACTTAATCGTGTCCCTTCAGCTGTCAGTTTTGACAGCGCTATGACAACAAACAGAAATGGCGAAGAAGAGGCAAGTGTTAGGTGGTAATAACTCTCCCCAAATTCTTTTCCCGATTTTTCTGAATGAAATGCCTACTTTACCGCATCCAATCAGCTCGCAGTAGAAAAAAACAAGCCCTGTTTTCTCATTTAATATTCCGTTTCTCTAGGAACTGCATCACAATACAAAAAAAAGGTTGCAGCTTCCAGTTCATGCGGACTTTATGGGCCCAAAGTGGAACACTATAGGGACTTTTCCTCTGCATGGTATGACTTTTGAGAAATTGAAACTCTTTATTATTAGTCATCTGTTGTCCAGTTTTGTTGAGCTAGTGTGAACTGTGGCCTTAGTTTGCAGTTTTTAGCTAAGAGAAGTGGATCTGGTGTGTCTTCCGCTCTAGAACATCTGATTAAGGACCTTGGCTGTAACAAGTAATAGTTATTTTAGTTATAATTATCTTTTCATCAGCTCAAACCAGTCTGGTCATTTTCCCCTGACCTTTGGCACCAAAAAGAAACTGATTCCTGACCAAACAGAAACACTAAAGATAAACCCGAAAGATAGTTGTACATGAAATTCTCTTACTGGCCCGTCTGGCTTAATGACCATTCCACATGCAAAGTGACTTAAATTACACATTTCTTTCCCATCCTAATGAGCAATTTCACCAAAAATATGATGTAGCAAAGCAGTTTTCAACAACTGATAAAAATAAAAATCAGATTTCTTATGGATCAGTCCTCTCAGACCTCTACACAGATTCAGGCAAACTAACAGGGCTGGTTTTGCATGATCTCAGTGCTGCATTTGACACTGTCGATCACAGCATACTTCTGAATAGGCTGGAAAACTGGGTTGGATTGTTTGGGACAGTCCAACATTTGAGGACCTTAAATGTTTGGGACAGTCCTCAGATCTTACCTTGTAGGAAGAGGTTACTATGTCAGTACAGGTGACCATAGGTCGAAGTGGACACCCTTGACATGTAGAGGCCCACAAGGTAAAATTCTAGCACCTCTCCTGTTCAACCTTTATATGCTCCCTCTGAGTCAAATAATGAGAATGAACCAATTCTCCTACCACAGGTATGCTGATGACACTCAGATCTACATAGCCTTACTGCCTGACTACAGCCACATTGACACCCTCTGTCAATGCATTGATGAAAGTAACACTTGGATGAGCCAAAACTTTCTTCAGTTAAATAAAGAGAAAACTGAAGTCATTACATTTGGGAACAGAGATGAGGTTCTCAAGGTGAATGCATACCTTGACTCTCGACTTCGGTCAAACAACAAAAAATAAGGTCAAGAATCTTGGCGTTATTCTGGAGTCAGATATGAGTTTCAGTAGTCGTGTTAAAGCAGTAACTAAATCAACATACTATCATCTTAAAAACACTGCAAGAATTGTATGCTTTGTTTCCAGTGTTTTTTTAGAGAAACTTGTTCATGCTTTTATCACCAGCAGAGGGGATTACTGTAATGGACTCCTTAGTGGTCTTCCCAAAAATACAGTCAGACAGTTGCAGCTCATCCAGAACGCTGCGGCCAGGATTTTGACCAGAACCAGAAAATCAGATCACATCACACCTTTTTACTCTCCCAGTTACATTCAGAATAAATTTTTAAGTATTATTACTTGTCTATAAATCCCTAAATGGCCTAGGACCTCAGTACATTACAGATATGCTCACTGAATACAAACCTAACAGATCACTCAGATCTTTAGGATCTTATAAACTAGAAATTCCAAGGGTTCGGTCAAAGCAGGGTGAATCCGCTTTCAGATTCTGCACCCCCCGCTGCTGGAATCAGCTTCCAGAAAGGATCAGATGTGCTCCAACATTAGGCACATTCAAATCAAGACTTTAAACACATTTGTTTAGCTGTGCCTTTACTGAATGAGCACTGTGCTGCGTCCAACAGATCACACTATTATGTATTTATTTATATCTATAATGTTTCACTCTTTTATAACCCGTTTAACACTGTTTTAATCACTTATATTATTTTATTATGTTTTTATTTACTTATACCTGTATCTTTCATTCCTGTTTGTGTAAAGCACTTTTAAAAGAATTGCCAATGTGTATGAAATGTGTTATATAAATAAACTTGCCTTGCCTTGTCTTACACATGGGTATAGTATAATTAATATGTGACTGAAAGCCAAGCGGGGCAGGAAGTTCATTTAATGTTGCTTTCGAGAAAATCTTATTCAGCAAACCCCAAGACAGCAACAGACACGAGTATAATGAATGAACAGACTTTAGTTAACATAAAGGAAGACTACAACAGCTTTTGGTTTATTCCCTTTATCAGGCATCTCCAAAGCAGAATTCACCACCAACTATAATTGCTGTCTCAGCTAATAAATCCAATTTCAGTTGAGCGTAACAATATAGAAAAACCGCAAATTAAACAGTCTCCTGGAACAGCAGCAGAGATGCCGTAAAGAAAGCAATGTTACTCAGAAAGGGTGATCTATCATACAGCTTTCAAGTACCTGCATGTCATCCATTCCTTTTCGCTGAGCAGAGCATATTTTGTCATTCATTAGGATGAGAAACAGGTGATGTGTAAGTTATTACCCAGACTGACTCAAGTGCTGATGTCATCCGAGCTCAGCATTTTTCTGAGACATCTTAAAGTCAGCATCGGCACCAAGAAGAACTTAAGAAAGAAAGACGTGGTGGTGTAAAGCATGTCTGAGAGGCCAAAGCTATGGCTGATTGCACTATACAGAGCTTCTCCTGAAGGACCTTCAGTTGAATTCTGACTTAGACAAATGCTCAAGGTATTCAGTATTCAACAAAATGTAAAAATGCATAGAAAAACATATTTTAGCCACTTAATTGGCAAAGTGAGATCATTTAGATCAACTGATGCATTATCAAGACTGGATCTGAAGGATATCAGGCATCCACAATTCAGGTATCAGTGTCTTAACTTCTCGAAGGGATAGATCACCCAAAAATGATTTTGTCATTGTTTACTCTCCCTTTACTTGTTACAAGTTTATTTCTTGTGTTAAACACAAAAGAAGATATCCAGAAGAATGTTGAAAATCTGTCACCCTTGACTTGCATAGTGTTTTTCCTCCTGTGGAAGTCAGTGGTTACAGGTTTTTAGCTTTCTTCAAAATATCTTCCATTATGTTCCACAAAAGGGCGACACAGTGGCTCAGTGGTTAGCACTGTCGCCTCACAGCAAGCCTGCTGGTTCGAGTCCCGGCTGGTTTAGTTGGCATTTAGAGTTTGAGCATTTAGAGTTGGCATTTACGTCACTGACGCTGTTCCAGTACTCTAGCTGTGTGTGTTTGAAGCTCCGTCGCCTCGATTCGCAATTTACATTTTTATCATAGAATACATCCACATTCGCTAAATTTTTCTCCGTTCTACCTAGGGTGGACATACCTTTAATACATTTATACAAACAAATCTACCTTAAAACGTTGTGTCTCTCGAGCATCCGCTTGTTGCTTGTAGCTTTAGCCTGCTAGCACCGCTAGCCAGCAAAAGCTACCGGCTTCCTTCACTCACTCATTTACCCACTTACTGGCTTTGCTCCTCTCCCTTTTCAATGTCGCTTTTGTGTGCAGGAGAAACTACGATCGAGTTGCTGGATCGCGAGATCGACAATCTGGGGAAGCTCATCAGGGATCTGAAGATGAAGCGTGCGCAGCTTCGGGAGCGGCGGGCGTCACTCGCTGCACCCGGCGCTGCGTCTCGCTCATCTGAGGTAAGTGTTCAATACGATCACAACACTCCGTCTACCTCAACCCCGCGTGTTTCTCTGTCCAGGCCCAGTGCACCGCGTACGCGGCTCGCCCAGTGGTCGTTCACGCCGACTCCCGGCTACCACGGCCCCTGGGTGCAGCCGCGGAAGGTGCTTGCCAGGTCCCGGGGCAGGACGTCTCCTGCTCCCCCGTTCGAGATCTCCACGGAGAACCGCTTCGCCCCCCTCCGCGAGACAGGGCGCGATGTGGCGATCATCGGTGATTCTATCGTTCGCCACGTCCGCGCTGCTTCCACTAAAGGTAACAAAGTACGCACTCACTGCTTTCCCGGTGCCCGCATTAAGAATCTCTGTGCCCAGGTTCCTGCTATCCTGACCGCTGGCGAGAGCATCGGTGCCGTCGTCCTCCACGTGGGGACGAACGACACCGGGCTGCGACAGTCGGAGATCCTGAAGGAGGACTTCAGGAGCCTGATCGAGACGGTTCGTCGCACCGCGCCCACCACGCAGATCATCGTTTCTGGACCGCTTCCTACCTACCGCCGAGGAAGTGAAAGGTTCAGTAGACTTTTTGCTCTGAATGAATGGCTATTAACATGGTGTAAAGAACAGAAACTGCTCTTTGCCAATAACTGGTATCTTTTCTGGGAGTGTCCTAGGCTCTTCCGTGCTGACGGGCTGCACCCCAGTCGAGCTGGAGCTGATCTGCTGTCGGACAACATCTCCAGGACGCTTCGTTCTGTCTGACTAGTAAGTAAACATTCAAAAAATCCACATTCTAGCCATATAGACCCTTCTTCATCCCACTTAATTCACAATAATGCATGTCCGGCTAACCGCATAGAAACTGTGTCTGTTCCTCGTATTACTAGACCAAGAAATAAGCGTACTGTGTGCTCTAGAAGACATCTATTAAGAATCAAACCAGAAAAAATACCAAAAAATGAAAATATAAATATTGTAAAGCTAGGTCTCCTGAACATCAGGTCACTAGCACCTAAAGCACTTATCATAAATGACATTATTACAGATAACAATCTTAATGCACTCTGTCTCACTGAAACCTGGCTGAAACAAAATGACTATATTAGTTTAAATGAAGCAACTCCTCCAGGATTCTCTTATAAGCATGAGGCTCGTCAAACTGGTCGTGGTGGTGGAGTTGCATCAATCTTTAGTGATATTCTTAATGTTAATCAGAGAAACGGACTTATGTTTACCTCCTTTGAAGTATTGGCGCTTAATGTTATGCTTTCGGATACTATGAATAAAATGCTATCTCTCGCTTTAATCACCATATATAGACCCCCAGGATCCTATGTCAATTTTCTAAAAGAGTTTTCTGATTTTATTTCTGACTTACTAGTTAAAACTGATAAAATACTAATTGTAGGAGACTTTAACATCCATATAGATAACGCTAATGATACACTAGGGCTCGCATTTATGGATCTACTACATGCCCTTGGGATAAAGCAAAATGTTGTTGGTCCCACGCATCGCTTAAAGCATACTTTAGATCTAATTCTCTCTTATGGAATTGAGGTCATGGATGTAGAGATTATACCACAAAGCGACGATATTACGGACCACTACCTCTTACTTTACAAGCTATGTTTACCTGACATTAGCAGATCCGCACCAATACATCGCCTTAGTAGATCTATCGTTCCGTCTACCAAAGAGGAATTCGCTAATAACTTGCCTGATCTTTCTTTATTTCGAAATGCACCTGCAAATGCAAATGACCTCGATGTAATAACTAGCAGCATGGATGCCATCTTTACTAGCACACTAAATACTGTGGCACCCATCAAATTAAAAAAGACTAGAGAAGATAAAACTACATCATGGTATAACAGTCATACGCGCGCTCTCAAAACAGCAACCCGTGCCTTGGAACGTAAATGGAAAAAAACTAATTTAGAGGTCTTTAGAATTGCGTACAAAGACAGTATGTCCAGCTATAGGAGGGCCCTCAAATCTGCCAGGGCCGAGCACCTCCGTAAACTGATAGAAAATAACCATAACAATCCTAGATTTCTATTTAACACCATTGCTAAATTAACAAACAATCGGTCATCGTTGGAACAAAATATCACACCGCAAATGAGTAGTGAAGACTTTATGAATTTTTTCAGAGATAAAATAGAAGGCTTTAGACAAAAAATAGATGCTAAAATCTCTGTACAGCCTTATACTTCAGATCCAGTAAACATTCCACTGAACCAAATTAGCCTACAGTGCTTCGAGAACATAGAACAGGAAGAGCTAGACAAAATTATAAATAGTTCTAAACCAGCTACGAGTATGCTAGACCCAATTCCAACAAAATTACTGAAAGAACTGCTACCTGTAATAGGAGAACCTCTTCTTAACGTTATCAACTCTTCTTTGTCATTAGGACATGTTCCAAACTCTTTCAAGATAGCTGTTATTAAGCCTATTATTAAGAAACCACAACTGGACCCTTGCAACTTAGCTAATTATAGGCCTATTTCAAATCTTCCATTTATGTCTAAAATACTAGAAAAAGTTGTTTCTGCTCAATTATGCTCCTTTCTGCAGATGAACAATGCTTTTGAGGTGTTCCAGTCAGGTTTCAGGCCTCATCACAGTACAGAAACTGCATTAGTGAAAATAACCAACGATTTACTATTAGCTGCTGACCAAGGGTGCATCTCGCTGTTAGTCCTGCTAGATCTTAGTGCCGCATTTGACACAATTGACCACAATATCCTCATAGATCGCTTAAACTCTACAGGTGTCCAGGGAACGGCTTTACAATGGTTCAAGTCATACTTAACTAATCGTTACCAGTTTGTGAATATTAATGGACAACCTTCACAAGTCAGGCCAGTTAAGTATGGGGTGCCTCAAGGTTCAGTTTTAGGCCCTTTGTTGTTTACAATTTACATGCTGCCCCTGGGAGACATTATTAGAAGACACGGTATCAGCTTTCACTGTTATGCAGATGATACTCAATTATATATTTCTACTAAACCTGACGAGACTTCTAAACTATCAAAACTAACTGAGTGTATTAAAGATGTTAAAAACTGGATGACCAACAACTTCCTTCTCTTAAACTCAGACAAAACTGAACTATTACTTATAGGACCTAAATCCTGTACACAGCAGATCTCACAACTCGACCTGCAACTAGAGGGATGCAGAGTTAGCATTAGCTCTACTGTTAAAGATCTGGGTGTCATATTAGACAGCAATTTAACTTTTGAAAGCCATATCTCCCATATCACAAAAACTGCATTCTTTCATCTGAGAAATATTGCTAAGCTACGAAGTATGCTATCCATCTCAGATGCAGAAAAGCTAGTTCATGCTTTTATGACTTCCAGGCTGGATTACTGTAATGCTCTGCTCGCTGGTTGCCCAGCCTCCTCTATTAACAAACTTCAGCTAGTACAAAATGCAGCCGCCAGAGTTCTTACCAGGTCTAGAAAATATGATCATATCACCCCAATTTTATCCTCATTACACTGGCTGCCTGTTAAGTTTCGTATTGAGTTTAAAATATTACTTCTTACATATAAAGCATTAAATAATCTAGCTCCTGTTTATCTAACCAACCTTCTGTCTCGCTACAATCCAATCCGCTCTTTAAGATCTCAAAACTCAGGGCTTCTAGTAGTACCCAGAATAGCAAAATCAAATAAAGGGGGTCGAGCCTTCTCATTTATGGCTCCTAAACTCTGGAATAGCCTTCCTGATAATGTCCGAGGCTCAGACTCTCTCTCTCAGTTCAAAACTAGATTAAAGACCTATCTTTTTAGTAAAGCATACACTCAATACGTCACTTAGCTGTATGATGCATGAATGTGCTCCACGCATCTCATTTATATACACTATGAACTGCAGCTACGCTAATTATTTTCTTTGTTCTCTATTCCAACTGGGGATACTCATCCCCAGGCCCCCAAAGACTTTGCAGCGCCACGGATGCGATCCAAGACCCGTGACGAGACGATCCCAAGGCTCCTTAACCCCGGACCTCGCTGTATCCCGAGCAGCTGCTTGGCGGAGTAGCAAGCAAGAGACGGATTCCTATGACCCTCCAAGGACAGACGAGCCTCGAGTTCTCCAGCCTCCGGCGACTAGACTGCAGCTAGAGCTGCGCACCGATGGATTACTCTTCAGTGTTTGAACTCTAAGTAGTGAATATTAAACAACATTGTACTGAACTGATCTCAGCTATATACTAGCTATTAATTTACTAGCTAATAACTAAACTGTCATTTTCAATTTACTATAACCTTCTATGTGAAGCTGCTTTGACACAATCCACATTGTAAAAGCGCTATACAAATAAAGGTGAATTGAATTGAATTGAATTAGAGTTTGCATGTTCTTTCCGTGTTGGCGTGGGTGTCCTCCAGGTGCCACACTCCAAAGACATCCACCATACATATATTTAATAAACTAAATTGACTGTAGTGTATGTGTGTGAATGAGTTTGTATGGGTTCATTCCGCTGTGGTGACCCCTGATGACTAAGCTGAAGAAAAATGAATGAATGAATGTTCAACAAAAGAAAGAAACTCACATTTGGATTCATTTTAAGGTGTAAATAGTGTTTAAATTAAATTTTTTGTGTGCTCTATCCCTTTAACGCTCACTGTCCCACAGACTAGTACACTTTTAGTACATATTGTAAAAAAGGTTTTTGTCTAAACCTGAATTTATCTTCATATTAAAATATCATATATTCTTTTCAAGTCATGAGTCAAAAGAGTAACTCAAAAGACAGTTAAAGAGGTATCACTCATGACAAAATAAATAAATAAATAAATGAATGAATAAATGACATTAATGAATAAATAAATAAATAAGGGTGTCATGTTCCGGGCGCCACTGTGGCCTAGTGGGTAGCACGATCGCCTCACAGCAAGAAGGTCGCTGGTTGGGTCAGTTGGCATTTCTGTGTGGAGTTTGCATGTTCTCCCCGTGGTTGCGTGGGTTTCCTCCGGGTGCTCCGTTTTCCCCCACAGTCCAAAGACATGCGGTATAGGTGAATTGGGTGAGCTAAATCGTCCAAATGTGTGTATGGATGTTTCCCAGAGATGGGTTGCAGCTGGAAGGGCATCCGCTGCGTAAAACAAATGACCGGTTCATTCCGCTGTGGCGACCCCGGATTAATAAAGGGACTAAGCCGAAAAGAAAATGAATGAATGAAGAGGGTGTCACGGTGGCGCAGTGGGTAGCACGATCGCCTCACAGCAAGAAGGTCATTGGTTTGAGCCTCGGGTGGGTCAGTTGGCATTTCTGTGTGGAGTTTGCATGTTCTCCCCGTTTCCCTGTGTTCACATTGGTTTCCTCTGGGTGCTCCGGTTTCCCCCAGTCCAAAGACATGTGGTATAGGTGAACTGGGTAAGCTAAATTGTCCTTAATGTATGAGTGTAAATGAGTGTGTATGGATGTTTCCCAGTGATGGGTTGCAGTTGGAAGGGCATCTACTGTGTAAAACATTTGCTAGATAAGTTGGCGGTTCATTTTGCTTAGGCGACTCCAGATTAATAAAGGGACTAAGCCGAAAAGAAAATGAATAAATAAATGACAAATTTCAATGATTTATAGTTTGAGCAAAATGAATTGTAGCTTGATTTAAAAATATCGAACATCTGTGTTTTGAAGATGGGTTTGGCCAAATGACATGATGATGAGTAACCGATGACAGAATGTCATTTTTGCATGAACTATCCCTTTAAAAACACTGTGTTTTGTTAGCAACAAGCCATAAAATAGCTAGAACCAAAAAGACCTGCCAAACAAGAAGAAGAGAGTCTTCAAGCCTGAAGATCAGGAGAGATAAAGCAGGTTACTTTGGCAGAAAATGCAAAAAAAAAAAAAAAAAAAAAAAAAAATTGTTTTTAAAAAAAAAAAAAAAATAAGAAAGAAAAAAAAAAAAATATGTATTTAACAAGAAAAATAAAGCAGGCTATACGAAACACTAGATATACCGTAGAAAACCCTGTGAAGATCTATACCTTTACTCACATTATACCCTGCTTTCAAACAACCTTGGGGATAAAGTTGTGAAAAGGCACAGGTTAGGAGAAGGCTACAAAAACATTTCAAAGGCTGGAAAAGTTATTTGGAATGTGATTTGATTTCAGGCTTTGTGACAGAGAAAGTAATTATTTCAAAGGAGTATGTTGATTTTCTATAAGCACCATAGTTTAATCTGTTTATCAAGACTTAAAAAAAACACATCTGTTTAGCTGTGCCTTTACTGAATGAGCACTGTGCTACGTCCCACAGATCGCACTATTATGTCTTTCTTTTCTTTTTCATTCCTTTAAAATGTATTTTAACACATTTTAATCTGTTTTTATCGGTTCTTAATCATTTTGTTCTTTGTTGTTTTAGTTAATTATTCTTGTTTCTTTTATTATTGTTTATGTAAAGCACTTTGAATTATGTGTATGAATTGTGCTACATGTCTTGTCTTGTTGTAGTAATAATTTCAGCAACACCTCATTTAAAAAGTATATATAGTAAATCACTGACAAATAAATACAAAACCTAAATTTCCAAACAAGATGTACTTATTTATGCTGTACATACATACACAAATAAGCACATTAACCACAAACAATTAATTAAAAATATATCATACAGTGTGTAACATCAGTATACAAATACCCAGGATTAACTTTCAACTCTGGGTTTAGAATGAATACATAATAACTAGTTCAAGTATATAAAGCCCTTTTCTGCGCAACAGCACATCCTAGATGACAGACAGACCCTCAGTTCACAAGGAGTTTTCCAAATTTACTGTAAGTCCCACTAACGTCACCACTGGCCATTCATAGCACTCAAACGCTGTTATTTTAAAATGACCAAGGACAACGGGAGGTCTTTCAGAGCGTCTCCACTCATCGTGTGCTTTCAGAAAGGGCTGACACTTTCAAAAAAAACTAGGGATTGATTCAGAGCAAAAAAAAAAAAAGGGGAATGTTTCTGGCAGGTTCTTCATGGTTGTCCCTGGGGTTGCGCATGAGTTCACGAAAAGCAGTAAAGGACAGAAATAAACAGTTTGCTCATGCGTGGGTGCGATGAAACGGTTCGACACCCAAACCCAGAAACAAGCACTCTTTCTTTTCCAAACAGCTCTGTGACGTTCTGCGAAAGGCTGGAGAGAGGAAAAAAAACAAAAACAGGCAGACGGGAAAAGAGTCTGGACGCTGGTCACTGCAGGAGGAGTGTCTACTGGACAGTGGAGGAGGGAAGTGACGTCCAAAAACCTCATAATCATACAGTAGAGCTGCACAATGTACCATTTCAGCATCGATGTCACATTGTGCTAATCTGCAATAGTCACATCATTGGATCTGAAATGTTTGGATTATTAACCAGGACTCACAGTTGATTTGTGGAGTCATTGAAATGTTTAACCCTAATAGAGTGTAATATATTTTCTTTTGGATGTGTTTTTAAGGCCTGTGACTATTTAGGATTTCAAACTAATTTAAATCATCTGGGCACAAGAATTTCTAAAGTTTGGAGCTTTACCAAAAGTAGTTAATTACATTTAGTGATACAATGAAGACAATACGGTGGTATTTTACAGTTAAATATTTTATTTCTGTATGTTAATACGGTTACATAAAACACTGTGTACTTGTTTTGTATTTTAGTTCTATTGTAGTCATTTATGCTTGTAGTTTGTTTATTTTAAGCATGTACAATGATGAATTCTTTCTAAATAGTTATTGAAATTATTTTGTGAAATGATAATCATATAGCAAAATATATCACAGAAAATCTAAACATTGCACTATCCAAATCGCGCAGGCCTATAATGAAGTATTCACAATCTAATGTAGGCCAATTTTCTTATTTTCAATACTAATACTAATTATAATGTGAATATTATGTATAATATATATTGTCTTAATGTGTTCAGTTCCTCTCTTGAGGAAAGAATAAAAATTATTTTTTTAATTTGAACAAATCACGAGTATTTAAATATTTGGTAGCACTTAGGTACCAATTCTTTAACAGCTAATGGCTTATAAACTAATGGCTTATTACCTGCCTGTTATTGAGATATTGGTTGTTTATTCATACTTATAAGAACATATTATTGTGCATGATCTTATTTTAAGTCTCTCATCCCACCCAATAGATAAACCTACCTAACCTCCTTAATAACCTCCTTTATTGATAAAAAAAATAACCAGCATATTAGGAATAGATTTAGGCAAAAGTTATAGATAATGATTTATTAACAGTGAGAATTGTAGCTTAAAATAAAGTATGAGCAAATAGGTAAACGTATTATGTTAAAAAAAAATTTTAGCTAGGAAAATCAACTATATACATAGATAAAGGCTCCTCTTTCACAAATAATATTTACCTGAGTAATGAAAAATTTGCCGTATTTCCTACAATATTTTTCCTTCTGACAAAGTTTTATTTATTTTAGTTTGGCTTGAATAAAGGAGATTTTAATTTTTTTTTAATTCACTATAATTAGCCCTATAAATTTGTTTTGGATTGGCTACAGAACAAACTACTGTTGTACTGTAGTAAAATATTATGTACTGTCATCATTGCAAAGACAAAAGGAATCAGCTATTAGAAATTAATTATTAAAGCTATTATGTATAGAAATGTGTTAAAAACAAATTGACCTGAAAATATTTTGACTTAGAAATTTACAAAATGGGCGGCACGGTGGCTCAGTGGTTAGCACTGTTGCCTCACAGCAAGAAGGTCCCTGGTTCGAGTCCCAGCTGGACCAGTTGGCATTTCTGTGTGGAGTATACATGTTCTCCCCATGTTGGCGTGGGTTGCCTCTGGGTGGGTTTCTCCCACAGCTCAAAGACATGCGCTGTGGGTGAATTGCATGAGCTAAATGGGCCATTTATTATGTGTGTGTATGGATGTTTTTCAGAACTGGGTTGCAGCTGGAAGGGCATCCGCTCCGTAAAACATATGCCGGAATAGTTGGCGATTCATTCTGATGTGGCAACCCCTGATAAATAAGGGACTAAGCTGAAGGAAAATGAATTAATGGATGAATGAATAAATATTACAAAATGTTCACTAATAAAAGTATATAATTTTAATAAAACAATATTTAGCAGCTTAAAAATTAGACATCCTCTCTGCTTTCCTTTGATTTCCTGTACAGAGAATGGCACCACAGCAAAAGCAAAATCATGGCTTCCATATATAGTATGTGCCTTTGATGTATTTCAATTTGCTTTGGATAAAAATGCCAAAAACGTTAAAGTAAAACTGATTAGGAGTACTTGCCAATGTCAATATCAGAGCCGTAAACAACACTGGTAAATGAAACACTCACAAATCCTACAAAACTATTTATGATGCACTGAAAAGCTTTAAATTAACAGCCATTTTAGCCTGAAGTGTCAGTATGTCAACAACAGAAATACTCATTACCTGTCACAACAGGAAGCATCATTGCAGCTGGTTTCGAGATATAGTATATATATAGCTGCTTGACATTTCTGAAGGCACATTGCAGGGCATCTCATAGAGAGGCCACCATATTGAAAAACAACTCAAAGAGCCTTCATCATCTCACAAACAGCCATACACAAACACCCATACACACAGAGGTATGAAGTCGGTCATTCATAACAACACTGCTTCTCCTGTCCAGCCTAGCTCTGCCTCTGGCCTGAGAGGTAGAGAGGCGGAAAAAGGGCCAAGGGTTAAAAACCAGCCCAGATTATGGGAATAATATTCTGATGTACCCTCGCATTTACACAATAAGATATGTATATATGCACAACAAAATCTAAGCAAGGGATGCTTTGTGCAGCTTTCTGCGTTTTGGGTTCAGACTATTTAGCACATAAATGCCAACCATGTTAGTAAAGACAAACATGAAGGAATGTAAACTAGCATTAAACACTCGAAGTACAGCATAGAGATTTGGATTGTTTTTACATTTTGGAAAGTACCGCTTTTGTTGAAATAAAAACCATATTAATTTAGTATCCAGACTTTTATTATGTACATGTTTATTTTGTTGTGTTTACAAAGCAGAGAATTTAAACCTCGATGGACCCTTTTCACAAGACTGTTATGACACGTTTAACAGTCATCATCAGTTTAAATCCTTGAAAGTTTTTAATATTTAGATTTTTAATGATTTATATGCATTCATGTACATATTATATCATCTTTGCGTCAAATTACAAAAAACGAATTACCGCTTATGCGAAGTGTTTCTAATGCAGCGCCTATGGGGCTGAGAGTCAATTTGACGTTATTCTCTCCTCTGGCTGCTGTCATCATTCATTTTCTTTTCGGCTTAGTCCCTTTATTAATCTGGGGTCGCCACAGCAGAATGAACCGTCAACTTATCCAGCATTTGTTTTACGCAGCGGATGCCATTCCAGCTACAACCCATCTCTTGGAAACATCCATACACACTCATACACTATGGACAATTTAGCCTGCCCAATTCACCTATACCACATGTCTTTGGAGTTGTGGCACCCCTGCCGTCATCAGTCTCACACAATTTTTTGCTCTTTTTCTGAAAGTCTTGATAACACCTACGTGGAGTTTCTTTTCTTATTTCAGCAAATAGGATTGTAAAAAAGTTTTTTTGTTTTACTCTCTCATTCACTGTGCTCTAAGTTTACCCAACCATGACGCCTACCACTACTGAGAAACCTGGAAATGTCAAAGGGGTCTATTGGTCATAATGGTTGACCGTATGCATAAAAAATGGTGTATTATTTCAGCCTATACATCTATAAAGCTTATTTACTGTGCATTAATAACTATTGGTCAATGGTCACGTTGTTAGTTATTATACCTGTATTATATCTATCAAATTATTGTTAGATTACTTTTTATTTTACAAAGAAATATTGATCTACTTCAAATATGTAATTATGTTCTGTGGTCGTCAGTGAGCTAATACATTTCCACAGTAAAAAATTGAATGACAAAAAGGCAAGACAACAACTATTTTTATGTTGCTCGAACTATTTTAATAAGTTAATCAGGTTTCAACAATGTTTTAGATACAAAATTTAACTAAATATTGACTAGATTTAATGACTAGAAAAGTTCAAGATCAATATCGCATATTTAAAAAAATTAAGGCAGCAGATTTTTTTTTTAATGTTATAATTTCAGTTTTGTGACCTGTTTTTTAAAAAATTATTATTACCTATCCTAACAGAACATTTATCAAATAATTCCCAAAATTTACAACAAGTCGCTGATTCGAGCCCCCGCTGGGTCAATTGACATTTCTGTGTGGAGTTTGCATGTTCTCCCATTGTGTGTGTGTGGGTTTCCACCGGGTGCTCAACTTTCCACCACAGTCCAAAGACATGTGGTGTAGGTGAATTGTGTGAATGCAAGAGTGTGTGTGTGTTTCCCAGTGTTGGGTTGCGGTTGGAAGGGCATCTGCTGCGTAAAACATATGATAGATCAGTTGGCGGTTCATTCCGCTGTGGCGACCCCAGATTAATAAAGGGACTAAGCTGAAAAGGAAATGACTGAATGAATGAATTCACAACAAGTTTTTATCGTATGATACTACATTCTGCTCCAGCCCACATTTGTTGGAATTTTTATTTTCAGTAAAAAAATATTACGCAATAAATAAAAATAATTACAGTTATGCACCTAAAAAACATATCAAAATGGCAGACATTCAAAAGCTGTATTCTAAAACCTCACTAGAACTTCATATTTCCAATGTAATTATGAACTGACATTCACCACAGTCTAGTGACTCTGAACTGAAGCTTGAGTATTACAAAAGTGTAAGATATTAACTGAAATCTTTTATATGCATCATCATCACCTGCAGATAAAACTGCAAAAAACACACACATGCGTTTTGTTACAGTGTGCGATGCGGAGATGTGAGGCAAATAAGTTGCATCATTTGGGTCAGGGGAACAAGGCAGCTCCTTCACAGAGGGAAATAAGTAGGTCATTGTGGATTCCTCTCATTGGCGCAGCTCTTTCCAAATAGTTGCATCTTTCCACTCGACTTCCAGCTGTGAGTTAACTCTGAGCCTGCATGCACCGTTCATATGAACAAGGATGTCTTAATGTGCTCATTTACTGCTTTGGGAAATAAAGGCGATCTTTGATTTCAGTGAGTAAATGCAAGTATAGCGGTGCTTAAACAGTTTTCAAACTGGCATGTTTAGTGACATTTTCTTTCTTTCTTTCTTTCTTTCTTTCTTTCTTTCTTTCTTTCTTTCTATCTTTCTTTACTTCTTTCTTTCTTCATTTCTATTTGTTATAGTATTATTAATGGCCTACAATTTTATATATGAAATATACAATGTAGAAATATACTTTGAATAATGTAAAATAACCAAATAATTGTACAAAAAAATACATTTTACACATTAACATGCTTTATATGATAAATACTGTAAGAAACATTATATATACAGTATAAAAAATATTGTAATGTTAACCTGATACGACAAAAATCTAAATTATTTGTACGAAAATTAAGGATAATTAATTTTATTGCAAAATATAAAATACAAAATAATAAATATGATCACAATTATAATATTACTATTTAAAAAATTTCATTTAATTATTAAAAGGCTAAAATCTAGGCATTTTATGCAGATGAAGTATTAATAATCTATAGTTTATAAGTAAGAAAAATATATTAATAATATATACTAGTATTACTATTATTATTATTATTATTATTAATAATAATAATAATAATAATAATAATAATAACAATAATAATATATAAAATATGCAATAAAATGTATTATTCTTTATAAAAAATCATTCCTTAACAACAAAGTATCATTATAAACTCCACACAGCCTTCAACACACTTAAGTCACCAGTCATACCCAAGTCACAAAATTTAAAAATGTTGTAAAATATCACTGTAAGATTGGTTCAAAGTCGGCTTCGCTAGACAAATCAAATTATAACCTTTACACAAAAAAAACAACAACTCGTCTCATATGCCTGAGTGAGTTCAGTTTGCGATATTTAATGAAGGCTCAGGATAAACCAGACGTCTGTCCAAATTTAAGAAAATACGCTGATCCACCAAAGAATCCCTGCCGTCTGGTGAGTAATAGGAAGCTGACATGAGTTCTGGCTGACATCGACACAACTGCGCAATACAGCCCGAGGAGAATCACACAGGTAAACACACACAGAGATACACGCAGACAAGGTTTTCATGTTTTATAGGGATTCACATAGATGTAATAATTTTCATACTGTACAATCTATATATTCTCTCTCCTTACCCAACCTAGCCTATAAAGCACACCAACAAAAAACATTCTGAGGTGTACATGATCAAAAATATTCAGTATGTATGATTTAAAAGAAAAAAAAGCTCCGATCAGATCACACGATTTTTATTGTCGGTTACGAAAGTCAATAACTGACCAACAGAAATTTATTAAAATTTGCCTAATTATTAATGTTATATTATTATATTAATTATAAATTAATATAATTAATATTAACTTATTATAATATATATAATTACTTTATAATATATATATATATAATTAATTATAAATTAATAATTTAAATTGTTAAAATACAATGACATGCTTTCATTTTCTCTGTCTCACTCGTGGCAGTGAATAAATGTAGCCTTTGACAGCAAGCATCAGTGTTTTTTGAGATTAAAATAAGAAAGGGATGATGGGGCGGGGTGGTGCTGGATATGTGCGTACCTTTGAATAAAACCCTGCAGGCGCCCAGACAACTCAGAAACTCATTGTGAGAATGGAGATGTTGGCATATTTGTGCCAGTCTGTAAGATAAAACTGTTAAAACACCTTTATATTTTAGAAAAAGTAATTAAAGTTTGCATAGCCAATGACTATGGTCATATCCACCCGTGACCAACTCAGAAGTAAATATGCAGCCTATTTTTTGATTACCTGACCCTGGCATTAATTGCGACATTAATGGCAGCACCCACTGAGATGACAGAAGGTCTAAATTATGTGCTTCTATGGGCCGTGTCACACATGACGGAACTCGTCGTAAAGGACGAGAAAAATATTGAACATGCTAGACTTTCTGCGACGGTATCGTGAAGCGTCGCAGTCATGGAATCGGTTGTCGTGAACTATGCCACATTACAGGAGAAGACACAATTAGGCCTGTCACGATATCTATTTTTTGTTGTACGATATATTGCACCAAAATATATCACGATAAACGATATTATTGTCATTTTAAGACCATTTTAGGCCACTCATTAGATAATGCCAGAATGACAATATAATAGCATCATAACGCAAGTACACTCTTCAATAGAACACAAAATATTTTGTTCTTAAGAATATTTAATTTAATTTAGTCCTTTAATAATATAATGATTAGGCATTGGAATGAGAATGTGAAAACGCGTATCCTAAACAAATGATAATAAATGTTAACAAAAAAACAAGGTAAAAAGGAACAGAGGCAGTTGTCAGCCACACACATCAAAATATACTTTAGTCATTTATGATAAATACTATAGTGTTTTTTTAACCATACTGACACTGACACCTCCAATAGAGATAGAAAGGTTGTGCAATCAGCTAAAATGTTGCAAGAATTGTTTTTTTTTTATGTATGGGCGATATATATTGCATCACCAAAAATTATTGAGGTCATGTCCATGTATTGTGTGATAAGTCGATATATTGATTATTGTGACAGGCCTAGACACGATTGAATCTTGTGTCATGACGCCTACTTGTCGTTTACGAATCTCTACGACGAGAAAATTGTGCCAAAATTGTGTGATCTGACCGGGGCTTTAGTTACCGCTTTCCTCAAGACCTAAAAAATTGTTTGAAAATTACATTTCTGGCAACATTTGGTCCTAAAGGTGGGCAGTATAAACAAATTTTATTTTAACCCTTGTATTTTTATTGTTTTTGCCCCATTGATTTTCATTATATGCAATTTTTTATTGCAATGCCATGACACCATATAAGCATGAATTCTTAAATTGTTGGTGAAGAGGTACATTTTTACTGTTGATCATCAGTTGGCACCATTAAACCTTTAGATAGGCCTGTGCAAAAATAAATCTGTTTTTATATGGGGTTCTATGGAGTAAGACAACAAATTATAGTGTGCGCATAAATACACTTACTATGTTCTGAGTGTTGAGCGGCTTATTTTGATTTTCTCAACATGTGAAGTTAAGTAGCAAGTGTGCAAAGGTCTCTCTAACACTCTCTCACACACAAATGCCCACATACAGTATGCACACAACCACATACACTATACTCCATATAAAAACCAGACACTAAGCTTTTTTTGCACTGCAACTGTTGATTAACAGTAAAAATAGCTAATTTTACCTCTTTCCAACAGGGAAAATCCCCAACAACCAAGAACAGATTATTAAAATGTGTCATGGCTTTGCAAATGGATGTAATGTACGGAATGTAACTATAATGAAAAGTCAACAGGGCAAAAACAGCAACCAACATAACAAAATGGTAGTAAATCTGCCCAGAATTGTTGAGTTTTTGAAAACTTTAAAAGCATTTTCTCAAAATTTGTGTTAAAATAAGGTTTGTCACCAAAATCATTCCATTTGGTGAAACGGAGACAGTTGTGGCCAAATTAAGACTCAAAAATCACCCCAAAGTGCATGAAAACATCCCCGACAGCAGACAGAAAGCGTTAACGGTATGAGTAATTTTATATCACAGTAAAATAGATTATGCTATAGTTATTTATATAGGCAGTTATTTTTTTAAACATGAACAAAATGGTTGTAATAAATAAACTTAAATTTAGTTTGCATGTTCTCCCCATGTTAGCGTGGGTTACCTCCAGGTGCTCCGGTTTCCCCCACAAGTCAAAAGACATGCGGTATAGGTGAATTGGGTAAGCTAAATTCTCCGTAATGTATGTATGAGTGCGTGTGAATGTTTCCCAGTGATGGGTTGCAGCTGGAAGGGTAATCATCCGCTTTGTAAAACATATGCTGGATAAGTTGGCGGTTCATTCCGCTGTGGCGACCCCAGAATAATAAAGGAACTAAGCCGAAAAGAAAATGATTGAATGAATTCAGAAATGGATGGACTACTTAAAAATGGGATGCACAAAAATGCTTGTGTGTTTTTGAGAAGTGTTCATTTACAAAGTCACTGTTGAGATTTTTATTCCCAAAAAGGATTAGCTTCTCACAATAAAGGGAAATCGGACTTCAGAGTTTAGATTTTATGGGCCCAATTGATGGGATAGAACTAATTTTCTTTTTTTAATATTTATTAGTGTAACAGCAGCTCCTGAATAAACTTCTTACAGGAATGCCAGGCATTAAGACCCAGTCGGAGGCTCCTCAGAAGCGATATTTTAAAGAAAACAAATGATTAATATATCAAAATACTGAATTACTCTGTTTGACAATAAATCAACCCTTTTTTAACATTTTGAAATCATTTTAAGCATAAATAACTAATGCTATTTGTGTATTTTATTGTTAATTTCCCAAACTGTGCAGAAATGCAAAGCTTGCCCAAGTGAATAGTGGTGTTAGGGGTGAGCATAAGGACCTGGGGGAGCTGTTAGTCAGCAAAGCCTGTAGTGCTAGAAAAGGGACTGTTTAAGCTTAGTATGGTATATTATACACAGAGTTATTCTGTACATTCACAGTTATAACTCGGTAATTCAAAACAGTTCATGAAACCACAGATAAACATTCACTTCAGAATGATGACCTGATCTTACTACTAATACTCCAATCAGCGCTCTCCTCAGTCTCATGGCTAACACACACTATGTACGTCAGTCTGCCATGCCCACTTATTTACATGTTGAAGTATACAATATGGAATGAAAAAATCTATTACAATCGACAATTTATTCCATCATAGTGATATTTAAATAATCCCACCCATCCCTATTTGGTCCCAACAAGTATTTTGGACCAAACGTCCCCACAACACCATAAACACCGAAAACACACACACACTTCAGCGCATTCATTCAAAAGGTCACCACCACATACAAGCATGCTAATCCACCATCTGCAATAACAAACAGCGCCTCATCATCACATAAGAACGTACGAGTCTAGCAGCAGAAAGACAGCATCCAGAAGAGTTTCAGCTGGTTTTAATGTCAGCGGACACACCAGGGCAAGGAGGAGCACTTTAAAAGAAACCTCTTCTTTGATGTCTTCATCTTGATGTTTTAGAATAACAATGACAGAGCTGCACTAAAATCCCTCATATAAAATACAACACGCACCACTGCAGGACAGGAGGAGGCTCTTTACGAGTCCCGGCCCACTATAAACTCTGATGGGAATCCCATGTTTGAGGTTTACCTCATTTACTGTACGTGTGCAAGAAAGAAGACATAAAAGGTCTTCCTAGATGAAGATTTAACTTTTTTTGTTGCAATATGATGAATTATGCCTTTGGTTTAGAATGTCAGAGTATTTGCTTTTCAGTGTACAAATATAAGTAAATAAAGAGGTCAGTTTTAGCATGTTTTTAGTGTCTGCATCCAAATAAAACTCAAACCCATTTTAGAGTCTGCATCAAATTAAATTGACCAAAGTGACTTAGAATGCATAGAGCATATTTAACGTGACATCAAGTATCACAAGTCAAAATATGGAGAAATAATGTCCAGTTGACCTTCAGTGTAAAATACACTACCTGTCAAACATTTGGGGTCAGTAAGATTTTTAAATGCTTTAAAATAAGCTTATCCTGCTCACCAAAGCTATTTTTATTTAATCAAAAATACAATACAAATTGCCAAAATAGTGAAATGTTATTGCACTGTAAAACAACTGTTCAAAAGTAGTTTATAATTTAATTTCATACTATATTCCAGTGATTTTAATGATGAATTTTCAGCTTCATTACTACAGTCTTCAATCACATGATCCTTCAGAAATCAGTCTAATATTAATTATAATTGTTATTGTTATTAATAATATTACTATTATTAATAATGGTAATAGTATTAAAAGAAATAATGACTGGAGCAATAAATTCATTTAAAAATACATACAATAAATAATAAATAAATATTTAATAAATAAGTATTTAACATTATTTATTTAATAAATACCGCCTTGATGAACAGAAAAAAAAACAAAATTAAAAAACGACCCCAAACTTTTGACCAGTAGTGTATATTTACGTAAAAAACATGTTTATTCCAAGCAGAACTTGTAAAGATGTCCAAGAAAATATTCATACTAAATTGTATTATATTTCTACATAGTAAAATCTGATAAATGGGTAAAAATCTATTTGTTTTAAGAACAGTGATGGAGTTTAAAACTATTTAAATTACAATTAATTAATATTTTGCTAATATATATTTAATTAATATTTTAATTGACATCAAGTATCACAAGTCAAAATATGGGAGAAATAATGTCCAGTTGACCTTCAGTGTAAAATACACTACCGGTCAAACATTTGGGGTCAGTAAGATTTTTAAATGCTTTAAAATAAGTTTATCCTGCTCACCAAAGCTATTTTTATTTAATCAAAAATACAATACAAATTGCCAAAATAGTGAAATGTTATTGCACTGTAAAACAACTGTTCAAGAGTAGTTTATAATTTAATTTCATACTATATTCCAGTGATTTTAATGA
>CAIGQQ010033471.1:306132-319814 GCA_903798035.1 Danio albolineatus | reverse complement strand
AATATTAATTATAATTGTTATTGTTATTAATAATATTACTATTATTATTAATGGTAATAGTATTAAAATAAATAATGACTGGAGCAATAAATTCATTTAAAAATACATACAATAAATAATAAATAAATATTTAATAAATAAGTATTTAACATTTTTTATTTAATAAATACCGCCTTGATGAACAGAAAAAAAAACAAGATTAAAAAACGACCCCAAACTTTTGACCAGTAGTGTATATTTACGTAAAAAAACATGTTTATTCCAAGCAGAACTTGTAAAGATGTCCAAGAAAATATTCATACTAAATTGTATTATATTTCTACATAGTAAAATCTGATAAATGGGTAAAAATCTATTTGTTTTAAGAACAGTGACGGAGTTTAAAACTATTTAAATTACAATTAATTAATATTTTGCTAATATATATTTAATTAATATTTTTCTATGTTGCTAAATTGTGATTCTTAAATATAATCTTTTAACATGTCATCAAATTTTTCTTGTTCTAAATACGCCTGATGAGATTTTCTGGAATATACGTGGTATATAAATATAAAACATAAAATATTGTTAATGAACAAATAAAAATATAATGTTACTCAAAATTATGTCTTTACATTACGGAAACACTTGGTTTCCATGGTATTTGTTTCAAATGACACGTTCCCAAACTGAAACCCTCCCTCAAATCTAGCTCAACACTATGAATAATACACCACAAATAATGCCAACTAAATGTCTATTACACAAATCAAAAGTAGCACCAACACCTAATGGCTAAGGAATCGGGTGCACCTGTTCCTAAAAGGGTACAACTCAAAAACACCTGCTTGCATGGGGTTAAAACTGGCAGAAAAGGTGATGGTCTCTGTACTGACCTGGATTATTGGCTTCTCTTTCCAGAACATGCAGCTCGGTACATTCAGCCAAGGAATGCTCCAGGCAGAGCTGAAGGAAGCGCGCTTGGGTCCGACTGACCCGCTTGAGGAGCGACAGTAAGGCCACAGTCTGTTCACACTCATTCCATCCCTTAAACCAGCCGGCGAGGACTCCCACCTGGTCACGAAACATCATGATCTGGTGGCCAGGCTCACGATACCAAGACTTGGCAAGAGAAATGACTGAGATTTATCCAAAGAAATTGCCCTCGCTTTCACTGTCACTTGAGGTTTGGCAAATAAGAACAGCCCTTTGAGATGTTATTGGCTATTGGTAGGTACCAACGTATTTCATCTTTCTTCTTGGGTTTTGGAGTTGCACCTGGTGTAAGGGAATCCCTAAATGGAGCTTTTGAGATTGATGTTTTGTTGGCACTCTCCAAGTCCTCTGGCCACTTCAGGCTTACAAAATGTTCTTCAGCTTTTTTCCAGCATACAGTGACTGTCCAGCTTTAGCCTTGATGGCATTTTCCACAGAGAACATCCCTTTTCTGTAAAAGAAAAGAAAGGAGATTGTAGAAACACATACACAATACATTTCAAAGTCTCTTAGTTTTATTTGATGTAATCCTAAATAAAATAAAAGCCATTTTAAGCACATTTCATGTGTTACATATTCAGTTGATTAAGACTGATCTCAGAACTAATTTTAGGACAGTTATTGCTCACTGAGCAAGGCAACAATCTGCAGTTTTGCTAGTTAAGCTGCCAACACCCCAAAGCATGGGTCTTCTGCAGGGTGGTAATCTCAAAACCCAAAGCATTACCTGAAAATCTTCTAAATCTTTAAACTAAAGTGAAGATTAAACTCTAACAAGTCTTTCTATTACCTTTAAAAACCTAAGATTACTTTTATTGTCAACGTTTCCCTCTCTTAATTCAATCCCACGCAAAGCATGCTGGCTGGGATCTACAAATCCCCTAACCAGGTAGTTGGACCAACACAATTCCTTCATGTTTTCCCAACACAAAACGTTTAAGGTAACTTAATGGTTTACAAATGTAAGTAGAGTAAACATAAAACAAATAAATTGGCCAAAGAAATTACAAGAATTGTGTAGTTTCAGCTCATTTTAAATAAGTAGTTTGAACAAGCAGCAGTGATCATTATTTTGAGTATAGGACCACACAGAATTTCAGTGTTTAAAATCAGTTCAGTAATGCACAATACAATTTGTAAAGGAATATTTTTTTGTCTTTTACTGGATGTGTTATATGAGAGATCTCCTCTAGGTTCTGTTTATCAAACAATTGGGTCTGATTGGATTTGCACTGTAAAGCTTAAATACAAGTTAAGAAGTTTTTTATTTTTATTTCAAGTGTTAAGATTTCAGATCCTATAATCTCAATACACATTCCATTTAAATCCCCTGACTGTGCAAAGAAATAGCATAAAAGGTCTACTGCAGTTTCTAAGTCAAGCTCCCAGATGGAAAAATGTATCTTAAAGCTGGAAATTGGGTTTTAGAAGCTAGTTTATGGTCCAAACTGGTCAAATAGCTGTTCAACCAGTTCCCAAAAAATAGATATCTGACTATGCTGGTTTGGCCAGCCAATAGTCTACTATCTTGCAAATCTACTAGCTAGCAGACTATCAGCTGGATAGTCTAATTATGATGAATCTCTTTGCTAGTTTGACAACCCTTCAGAAAGACGACAAGTTGGTGTAGTGTTCAAAACTGTCAATGATACTGTATATTCATAAATCTTCAAATATCACTGGTCTTAGTTCATGAAACAACACGATTTCCATTCATTCCAGACATATTTTTGCATTTTGCTGGTCAGTTTCCATGGATTTAATAGTGATTTTTTTAAAATAATGACCCAATTAACATGTTATTGTTAGAAAAACACAAATTTGTAAAAAGCAGTCTAATGTGCACAAGTGTAATAATTTAAGTCTGCATAAGCATGCAAAAGTACTTTACAACCAAACCAACAAAGGTGGAGTATAAAAGCTATGTTCACCGGAGCATAGTGTTACAGGCCTGGCATGAATAATACTTTTTAAAATCATTTATGTAAATCTGTGAACAGGACAGATTGAAAACTGTCATCTGTAAAACGTTTCAAAAACACAAAGGAAAAATGTTTTTACAATTTGTACAATTAAATTATTATCATTTAGATGTACCATAAACCAAAGACAAGAACAAAACACATCCTCCAGTGTTTTTAAACAATTAGTTTACAAAATAAATGGAAATCTTGGGCATTTGTCTGAAATTGAAGTATTTAAAAAAAGATTATGCAAGAGAGCATGTATTTTCAGATGCAGAAAATGACTCAAAAGATTTGCTGGTCGTCACCTACTGGCATAACTAGGGGTGCTGCAGAACCAAATGGTAAAAATTTATTATTTTTTGTGAACTGATTCTAAAGATTTGAATCTGAAATAAGATGAATCAATCCTGATGTTGCATTTGCACTGGCAGGTTGTGAGCACAGTAGAGAGCGAGCATTTTTAATTAATTCACACAAAGATCAGCGTCAACGCTCATGCGGGGCATTATGGGATTGAAAACGGAACAGAGAAAGCATTGAGAGCAGCTGAGAGCATCAAAAGAAAGGTTGGGCATTGCTCAACTTTATGCATTGCAAAGGTCTAGTGTGAAACGTCAGGTGACAATCAATTGCTGTTAAGTAGGCAAGGCAAGGTGTTGATGTGTGTTTCAGAGTGTTTGGGCAACTGGTGAATTACTGTGGTGAAATTACTATGTGTTATGGTTATTTAATTAGCCTCTGTGAGGCAAACCATTCCATTATTCACACATGAACTGTAATCTGGGAACTACGCAAGAATCATTTCACTAAAATAATTTAATCTAAATAACTTTTATTCATGCCAATCCGCTTGTTAAGTGCGATGTCACACGAAGCGGCTTCCAGGTCCAAGCGCTCTATTAAACTGTATGGAAAGACTTAATAAATGGTAAAAATAAACATTTACAAAGCGTTGTAATACTTACGAAATTTACAATCGCAATATATACATCCATACTTAATATTCGGTGGCCAGAAAATGTCCAGTCCAGAGACTGTTTTGTACTCCATGATTTTATATGAATTCACTTTAATGTCTGATAGGACTAAAAAAGTGGTTATAAACAAATATTTTTTCAATTCAAATGAGTAGCGGCTTGGACCTGGAAACAGTATTCCACACGTCACCACTAAACAAGCTGATAAATACGGTACTCAAGAGATAATTAAAATAACAAAACTAATATCAAATCTCAATATCAGACTGGCCCAAACATTGTCAAAATATTACTTTTTCTAACCACAAAGCTAGTAATTGACACAATATTAAAAGGCTTAGAAGTTCTTCTAAAAAAAAACATTTGACAGAATGATTCGATGATTCAGATAAACAAAACAGACACTTTTCCGAGAGGCTAGCAGCAGCTTGGGAGTCTAAAGTTCATTGTAGAGTTGCGCAATTAATAGAAGGCAAAATAGCACGTTCACTCTTAAATTGCGCTGAAGTGAGGCTTCAGCCAATCAGAACATTCGGACACATTCACATCTGTGCTGTTTATGAAAACAAAAACCTTTGAATATTTGTTTCAGACAAATTTAGCTGATAGATGTTAGTGAGTACACACACATATTATTAATTTCAGCTTCACTGTAAAGTGGAAAATCCACAGCAACCATTTATTCTTATTAGCTTTTCTGATTCCCACGTGGTGACCTAATTTACCTCAAAATGCATCATCAAATGTGTTCAAATAAATGAGCAGCCTTGACAGACTTGCTTATTGCCACCTACTGGCATAACTACAAATTCCACAAATCGACTCGAACAAAACATTTTTTTTCTTTGAAGAGATTCTAAAGACTCGAATCTAAGACGACACGAACCCAACCCTACATCTGAAGTGTCTGAACCCTACGTCTGAATGTATGAAGTTGGCACATTAGCAGGCACGAGTGCGTTTGTAGCCTACGCGTTATTTGCTGACGTTACTCGCTAATGAAATGTAAACTTGACGCAGCGCTAGAATGATGTAGCTTCAATATATGAATCAATTACCTTTATAGTCATCCACCTACCCTTTGCTTTCAGAATACATCTAATGTGGACAAATAAATATGAACAGGCTTGAGAGACTTGCTTACTGCCACCTACTGGCGTAACTCTACAAATCGTCTCAGTGACCAACTTTTTATTTTATTTTCATGAAGAGTTTCTAAAGACTCAAACCTAGGATGACACGAACCCAACCCCAAGTATGTCTGAAGTTGGCACATTAGCAGGCACGAGTGCGTTTGTAGCCTACACGTCATTTAGTGACCATCTATTAAAAGCAAATGCTGACATTATTCGCGGGTGAAATATAGACTTGGTGCAGCACAAGAATGATGTAGCTTCAATATATTAAACAGTTCCCTTTAGAGAGTCCTCCACCGATGCTTTCAGAATACATCAAATGTGGAAAAAATAAATATGAACAGGCTTGAGAGACTTGCTTATTGCCACCTACTGGCGTAGTTCCACAAAACGACTCAGTCACCAAAACTTTTTCTCCCCATGAAGAGTTTCTACACTCGAATCTAGGATGACACAAACCCAACCCCAAGTATGTCTGAAGGGCTAGTTGGCACATTAGCAGGCACGAGCGCGTTTGTAGCCTACGCGTTATTTAGTGACCATCTATAAAAAGCAAATGCTGACGTTATTCGCGGATGAAATGTAAACTTGGAGTGGCGCAAGAATGATGTAGCTTCAATATATTAATCCGTTTGCTTAGAGTCACCGTTTGCTTTCAAAACACACCAAATGTGGACAAATACAAATAAACACAAGCTTTCAGTCTGTATTCGCGGCTCTACACGCGATAGCAAACATCTCATAAGTAGCTATAATATCCAAACCGTCCAGAACATTCCCCCAAAAAACCGTTGCTCTACTGTAAGCCAGTACATAGCTACAATTCAGTCTAAATTTTTACAATCTTTTCAAAGCCTATGAAGCAATCCCTAAGTCAGCAGTCCACTGGTATAACCCTGCCTAAAAGCAACCCTATTTTATGAGTTATTAATAACTCTAAACTTTTATCCCGTTACATTTTCCATACTCAGGCATTTCACAGAAAGCTGTACGGTTGCGGCTTGGATGAGTGATACTACAACCGCTTTAAAAAAACAGTCAAGCAAAAGTCACTCACCTAAAGGCGCAGTTGCATTGGTGCTGGTCGCAGGACAGGACTGGACGGGACGGGACGGGGAGCAGCGGTGCCCCTTCACTCTGGGTCAGTGTGTTTGGCCATCTTGACGAGGTTTTTCTCCCCGCAGTCAGTCGCTCTTGTTTAAGCAGCAGAGGAGAGTCTCGGCATCGCTTCCCACATGCTAATAATTAACACGGAGCATTACGTCAGGGGCTTGGCAGCACAAGGAAGCACAAAAATAGAGAATGGAGTTGGGGAGCAGATCGTGTTGCTTATCCGACAGGAGTACGACTGACCGGGGAGCTTATGGTTTTTTTCAGGCAGAAAAGAGTCCGAGAGGTGTCCGCGTCAAACTGGACGATGTTACAGCAGGGGTGGAAGTTTTGTTTGAACTGTTGTTGTTTTTTTTTCTTTTGAGGGGAGGGGGAGATGAAAAGTTGTAGCCGTCGAAGTCTGAGGATGTTTGTGTTGTGGTGGAATATTGTAATTCTGACCTGCTGTGACGCGCGCAGAAAGTGGGTTAACAAAGTGTCGGAAAAAAGGAAACTGGGATACGGTTGATTCCGCCCTTGGATTCTTCGACGAGGCGCGTTGCAGTTGTGAATTCCGTCCATGAGGCGGCGCTGCTGTACCGTAGTTTGAAAATAATAAATAAATAAATAAAGTGTTGTATAAAATAAAGCTGGATGTTAAATTAAAGAACTATAAATAAAAGGCATTGTGAGACTGCTACAGTCAATAAATAAATAAATATGATTTTATATAAAATATATAGAAGCTAAATTTACAAATCTAATGTATATTATAGATACAGGTCTTACGTTTATAAATGAATTAATAAATAACGAAATGAACAGCTACAACTTCACATAAATGAATACCAAAATAACAAATACCACTAATATTTTTTATTAGATAAATTATTTAAAAAAAATGTTTTAATCTAAAGTTAATCTGAAAAGATGGGCACTTCAATTTTTATTTATTTCATAAACCAATAAGGTTTATTATGCATTGAAAAAACAGGGTTTTTAAAAAGCATCAAATATAGATGCTAAATGAAACAAAAAGTTATTTAAATTGTATAATGTATATATAAAAATATATTTACTATATAAGTAACTGCTAAAATCATTCATTCATTCATTTTCTTTTTGGCTTAGTCCCTTTATTAATCCGGGGTCGCCACAGCGAAATGAACCGCCAACTTATCCAGCATTTTGTTTTACGCAGCGGATGCCCTTCCAGCTGCAACCCATCTCTGGGAAACATCCATACACACTCACTCACAAACACACACTATGGACAATTTAGCTTACCCAATTCACCTGTACCGCATGTCTTTGGACTGTGGGGGAAACCGGAGCACCCGGAGGAAACTCACGCAACCACGGGGAGAACATGCAAACTCCACACAGAAATGCCAACTGACCCAGCCGAGGCTCGAACCAGCGACCTTCTTGCTGTGAGGCGAACGTGCTACCCACTAGGCCACCGTGGCGCCCAACTGCTAAAATATAAAATAATTAGACAATGAATTAGCTACAAAAAGTATATAATATATGTGTATACTGGTTAATTAACTGTATGTGAAATAATAAACAAATTAATAACATATATAAACTAAATAAATATAATGGCCTAAATATAGCTACTGCATTAAATATTATAATATGAAAAAATATATAGATACTAAAATAAATAGAATAAACAGAATATCTGAAATATAGATGCTTAGATATAAAATGATGAGAAAAATGCCTGATAGATTAAATAGAATATTCAGTATTAGAATAACCAATATCACATGTTAAATTAGATAAATATATGATAACTAAACTATCAAATGTGAACGAAACACTGCTAAATGAATGAATGTGACACCTAAAACGTGTTGCTATGTGTTACACTTACACTGACAACCTGTTTAACAGGATTTCTCAATATTTCACAGCATGAACTAAAGAGAGATAATAATGTTCTTTCAAAGTTTTGCCTGTAGAAGAGGACAACAAAAAGAAATATAGCAAACATGACAGATTTTTGGGCAAATATAACCATATCCAGGAATCCAAAAGAAAACTGAATGTAAGAATGAATAAATGGATACAGATAGATAGATAAACAAATAAATAAAGTATTGTTGTATAAAATAAACCTGGATGCTAAATCGAAGAACTATAAATAAATAAAAGGTATTTCCCCAAATACTAAACCAAAACACCAGATTTAAAGCTTTGGCGACATCTAGTGGAGAACTGCTTGTCATTTTTTTTCCAAGGGAAGGAGTTCCTGGTTCAGCCTGAGTACATGATCACAGCCTGATGATACACTCCAGCCTTGCATAGTCCCAGAGACAGTTATATGAGCGTAAAATAAAGCATATTTCCTGACTAAATGCGTCATGAATGCGCGTCCGACCCGATTATTCATTGTTTTGTGTCACATCGCAGTAGCGGAGTCACGTACTTCACGTAGCGGATGATTGAATCGGAAGTGAACGTGTCTTTTACAGCGACGTGTGGTTCACTTCAACTGCGTATCACACAAACAGTAAACGAGAGAGCAGCTGAGTGAAGACTGGAGAAAACATTCGCTGAACACACACATTTATGCCGAATTATGACAACCTTCATTCTGTTGTTGGGGCTTTTTCTCACCAGTGTCCACGTGACGACAGCAGGATCCGCTGCGCACAGGTGTTTCTGCCAGGTGAGATTCACTACAGGGTTTTAGTCACACTGGAAATCAAATATATGGCATTAAAATGACCACAGTGTTATGCTGTAATATTTCGTCCGAGTAACTATAGTAATTTGGTCATGCAGCATATCTGCTGGACATGCCATGTGATTATTATGGTAAATACAGGCTAAATAAAAGTAATCAATCAGATATGCCTATATACCGTGTTATAAATGTTCTCATAACGTTTAAGCAAACCTGTAAATAAAGCAGTGTTATTGTGGTATCACTTAGATTCTGTTATATTTTTATTTATAGTTTTGATGTTTAATTTATTTTATGTTATTTTTGTTCTTTTTTCAATTTAGTTATTTTAGTACAATTTTAACAGATAAAATTAAATTAAAAAGAAAAAGTGTTTTGACGACTAACTGAAATAAACGTAAGATTTTTACATCTTTAGTTAACTATAATAATCATGTTTTTAATTATAACTCAGCAGCCTAAAGTCAAGTAAATCAGTGGTTCCCAACCTTTTTTTTTTTTTGCCTGAGACCCCCTTTTCCCCTGGAAAGTAGTGTAAGGCCCCCCTTCACATTTAATGAGATTATCGCTCTAATGTAAGTTTGCAGTAGGTATGACAAAAACATGTTTTTTTCAAACAAACGTTATGTTTATTACTGTGTCTAGATATATTCCTGCACAAATAATAGCCGAATGTAAAATATAAAAGCAGAACATCAGTAAGCCATTTGTATTGGGTACACCTTGTGGTATTGGGGATGAGTCGTCAGCAAATGTCTTATTAATTTAAACAGCCTTATGCATTCGTTAGCAAAATCTTTGGTGCAGATAATGCACTGTGGCTCTTTGCTTTGAGAAAATGGAATAAAACCACATTTCAGGTAACTATCGTGGTATTTCCAGCATTTTGTGTTTCCAATTTTGCTTGCGCTGAGACCCGAAATGTTTGGAGCTTCCTCACCTGGGTCCAATATGCCGGGGTCATTACTAGGCCCACACGGAATCTGCGAGCGCAGAATTCTGCAGATTTTCCCATCATTAGTTCTGTTTATTTACTTGAGTAAATGTGTGTAAATTTATATTTATTAAGTTTTTAAATCAATTTCAGAAATAATATTGACTAATATGAAAATATTCATATGATTTATTTACAATTCCGTTTGTAAAGTAGTATTTTCTGTCTTTGTAGATATTTTATATGAGGCTTGCTTTGTTTACCAAATAAAGTTGTTCTAATTGGATTTTGCATTGTAAACATCAAATAAAAGTTCAAAAAGTTATTACCTTTTAAGTTTAAGGTTTTAGTTATGATATTCCCAAAATCATTTAGTATAAATCCGCAGATTTTTAACAAAAATCTGCGCAGAAATAGCAAAAGATTTCCGCAGATTCCGTCTGGCCCTAGTCATTAATATTATCTGCTGAAGGCGAATCAGTGAGACTTACAAATTTGTCCATTTTTGGTCTGTCAGGGGATAAATGAACTAAGGCAACATGATCATTCTCCTTATTGTCCACTGTAATAGCAATATCCCTGGAAGATTTTTCCAGACGTCATTGTCTTCTACCATGAGAAGCAATGAGAAGAAGCAACTTGTTAGTAAAAGTACTTAACATTTTTGTATATAGACATTTAACATGCAAATCGTTATATATACACATTAGTTTTAAGTATCTCACAAAAAACTTCTCGTTTTTTCATCTTTATTTTGTTGCATTAAAACTAAAGAGAATAAAGCTGTGGTAAAACTGCTCTTTTTGGTAAAAATAGAAGAAAATACAGTTTGTTACTGTTGAATTGTTTTCCTTAAACATTAACGGTATAGTAATAAAGTGTTGACGATATTAAACAAGATATATTTTTGTTTCCGTGCGGTGTTGATAATTTGACCTAAGAGTGTTAACACACAACACTGAGTGGTGTTCATATGATCCTTAGTGGTGTTCATATTTTACACTATGAGTTTGCTAATGTTGATAATGTTAACTCTTTCCAAAGTGTTATTTTAACACTTTTATAGTGGTTCCCATATAAACTCTGAGGGAGTGTTCATTTTAACTCCAAGGTAGTTAAATCTACTATCTAAAATTTGCAGTGTATGCACACATATTTAATCAACTCGTTGTAGTTTTTTGTGTGTATGTTAAAATGGCATTTAAAAATATAATAATATAAAAATAATCCACAAATTCACAACTCTACGTTTCAAATTATTAGTCTTACCAGTTGAAACCTTCACCATATGATGATATCATCACAGCATATTTAAATTTTAGGGTGTTCTCTGACTTATGAATAAACCTGATTACATTTCTGTATCATTAATTGATTGATTTTGTCGTAATTGTAGGTCACCGGGACCCTCGATGATTGTGCTTGTGATGTTGAGACCATCGACAAGTTCAACAACAAGGACATTTTTCCCAAACTGCAGAAACTACTGTCGTCTGACTACTTCCGTTTTTATAAGGTGATTTTATTGCCGAAAAATTACCTATTGATTGTTTGTGCATTCATCTATAATGCGCAGTATTACACTCCTCACCGTAGGTCAATCTAAATAACGGCTGCCCGTTCTGGACAGACCACAGCCAGTGTGGACTCAAATACTGTGCTGTGAAACCCTGCGCACCAGTGAGCTCTTTTATATTGTTATTTTGGATGTTTGTACGTGTCTTGTAATACTAATAGGCTCCTTGTGTCTTTCTATACAGGATGAAGTACCAGAGGGCCTTAAATCCAGCAGTTATAAGGTATTAGAAAGCAAAAGAGTGTACTGTACGTTGTTCAAGTTGGTGCTGGTGAATGTTGATTATTTTTGTTCCTACAGTATTCAGAAAAGGCTAGTCATGATACTGAGGAATGTGAGAAGGCGGAGAAGCTTGGAGCTGTCAATGTTTCTCTAAGGTAAAACATATTTGAAGTTTGTATTGACATATCCAGTGTTGGGGAAAGTTACTTTTGAAAGTTATGCATTACAATATTGTGTTACTCCCCAAAAAAGTAACTAGTTGTGTTACTTAGTTACTTTTTATGGAAAGTAATGCGTTACGTTACTTTTAAGTTACTTTTGCGTTACTGCTTCTTTCCCTGCTGAGACTTTATCTCTTTCAGAACTTGAAGATTTTTTATTATTATTATTATTTAAATAGAGGATCTCTGCAAGTAACAACACTCTATATAACCTCCATTTACTTTAAAAACACATAAAAAATAAAAATTTAGAATAGTGTTATCTTTGGAGAACTTCCTGACTCTATACATTTATATATATATATATATATATATATACACATCTATATATATCAGGGATCACCAATCTCGGTCCTGGAGGTCCGGTGTCCTGCAGGGTTTAGCTCCAACTTGCCTCAAAACACCTGTCTGGATGTTTCAAGTATACCTAGTGAGAGCTTGATTCGCTTGTTTAGGTAAATTTGGGTTGGAGCTAAAATCTGCAGGACACCGGACCTCCAGGAACAAGTTTGGTGAGCCCTGATATATATTATGATCTATACATTTCGTATATATACAGATTAACCAAAATTTAAAGCAATGTGGTACTTTTGTCTTATTAGTTAAGTAAAATCACTGTCCATTATCCATGTTTCCATCCAAAGATGCAAATTAAATGTATGCGCAAAACTGGAATATCGCATAAAACATTTGCGATTAAAGTAGCATTTCCATTGAACGAGTCCAAGAGAACAAAAATGTCACTTCCTCATAAACTGGCATCAACTATCAAAAGAAAAATGGAAGTATTGCTAGATCCACCTATTATTGGATGTCCTTTCTACTTAATCTTATCCTTTAGAAATGAAATAAAGTGATCAGTTGCAGTTCATGGTTAACGGTATCTTTATTAGTGGTGTAACGGATCACAAATCTTACTGTTCTGATCACGTTACGGTTTTTCAGTCACAGATCAGATCATTTTTTTGGATCATTTTTTGGAGACAAATGTAATTAGCTTTCTATTTATTACAAAAACAGCGCTGCAAGAAACTATTGGTTTTAACAAACAGAGCTTAGAAGCTGTAAATTTTATAAAAAATAAAATGAAATAATCAGCTGAATAAAAATTAGTTGTAAATTATTCAGGACTTTGAAAAATTCACTGTTACTACTACTGTTGCTGATAATGCTAAAAATAAAGTGTATATTTAATATTTCAATAAATGATTCACTTATTAACTCAGAAAACTTCATGCTTCATTGCTAGATGTGTCATTTTTTTGTGAACAATTGTTTTTTATTATCTCAGTTGTTGTTTATTATAGTAAGCATACAGCACATGACTATATCGTAAAACAACCCCAAATTCCACCCAGGTAGACTTGTTCTATAATAACAGATGTTAAAAGATTGCCGTGTAAAAAAAAAAAAACAAGAATAATGTTAAGCCAAATAAAGAGGAGAAGATAGGTAAGACAAATAAATAACTATTACATTATGAGATACAAAAAGTACATATAAACAGAAAAGCTGTACATTAGATGGTAGAAACAAAAGATTTGACAATATCAAAAGCTATAATCCGGGACTTAACTGTTTTTGACTGAACTCCATGTATGTGCACGGTTGAAAGTTCCATAAAAATAATGTCCAGCAAAGATAGGCCCTATTGACATCTACTCATAATGTGAGGAGGGATCCAGGGGCAAACCAACATTTTCTTAGCAGCTGTGAGGGCAGGCGAGAGTAAGTTTTCTTGTTGCATTGAGAGTGACATGTTAGAAAAATAGTTTAGGAAAAAGCATACTGGAGTCAGTTCTACATCTTTTCCTAACAAAAATGAAGTATCTTGAGCCAGCTGAGACTAAAAAGTATGAAGTGCAGGACATTCCCAATAATAAT
>CAIGQQ010033471.1:237254-261132 GCA_903798035.1 Danio albolineatus | reverse complement strand
GTGTCTGTGGCTCACGTTGTGGCCATTTCATATACGGATCACATATTATTCTACTATTTCTAGGTATACTCAGATTTTCTTTATAGGCCAATGAAAATATTCCGGATAGTATAATAGCTAAACAACAACGACAAAATAAAGTATTCTGGCTTGTCCTGTTAGTTTTGAGGCTATTGTTTTTAGATTAATATTTACATTTATTTATCAGATTTACTCAGAGCCCAAAATTACACAAGTGTGAAATACACTACTGATCAAAGGGTTTTTATTGGGTTTTTATTTTTCAGTAATATTGCATTGTAATGCATACAATACATTTATACTATTAGAAAATATATTTCAAATAAAGGTATTTTTAATCTTTCTAATATCAAAGAAATCTGAAAAAGGATTCCTGTTAATTATCACTAATAATATATATAACAAATGTTTTTCAAGCACCAAACAGAATAATTTCTGGATCATGTGAAATTGAAGACAGGAGTAAGGATGCCGATAATTCCCAGAAATGTATTACATTTTAAATTGCACCGTATTGTATTTAATTGTATTGCATTTAATTGTATTGTATTTAACTGTACTGTAGGCCTATGAAACATGCCAATATAGATCTCAAGAACTAAATAAAAAGCTGTTTTATATTATGCTCTATCGTTTATATCATGGTGTTGCAAAATACATTGTTTACTGTACAATTTCATCTGTAATACCTTTCAGTGCAATTTTACACACCATTACAGGGATGCAGACAGAAACACGAATATTCATTTTATTTTTCTACATTCTCAGTCCAACACTTGCCCTGAAGTTCTAAAAGTGAGAAGTCTATATAAATGAGTATGTGTGTGCGTGTGTAAAAAAATAAACAAAAATTATATGTATACACATATAAATGTAATCATGATCTATATTTTTTTTTATCAGAGACTATATGACATGAGATTTTTGTTATATCTTCCAGAACTATCTTAATATTATTAATATTATAGAAAAATATTTTCTTCTTTTTAAACACTCCTCAAACTTCTGAACAGTAGTACACTCAAGGGTCAACACCACAACTTACAGAATAAATTGATGTAAATAACAGCATTTAGCTTGGCTTGAAGGTACAGTAGAAAAACAGCTTGCATAAATCCCAAAGATTAAATGGTCATGTAAAAATATTGCACTATTTTGGTTCAAACCATCTATACACTACTGTAAATCTAAGCTAAAACTGTCTGTGATCCTTGGTGATTTATTTAATGCAAGTCAACAATTTCTGGCACTTGCAGAAAGAAAACAGCACTATACATTATACATTATGCACACCATACAGTATGATTTGTCAATCTAAAATGAACATTAGAAGATGCTGATTATATATTGAGGTGCTATGAAGTCAAATGCTCAGGAAATATTATGTTATTACCTTTAATGTTCAGCAAACATTTCTAAACGCATTCTCTTTTTTATGGACATTTATTTAGATTTTTACTCTAAAAGTGCTTTTAAAGTTTTAGGAATCACCAAGGACCACAGTTTCAGCTAAAAATCTTTAATGTTTTACAAAATAAAAACCTAGATTGGCCTCAGGGTGCATAAATTAGCAGCAAATTTTGGATGAGCTATCTCTTTAAGACAGCGCCATGGCATATGAGTCAAATTCAGCCCACTTATGTCGAGAAACAACAACTGTATTTACCAGGAGCAAACAAGTGGCTAATTTAGGAAGCAGAAGGATTAAAGTGCTGTTTTCTTTCAATACTCCTGTGGACTGTCCCCGTTACCCACTTCTTCCCTTTACAAGACAAGCAGGTCTACATTACCTAGAGATCCCTGCCAAAGAAACTGTGGCCTAGTTACAGATTAACAACAGCAGTCCTAAACTTTTCCTGACACAACAGTGCAACTGTTCAAATCATTAGCGCTAAACAAATTCCAGCCAAGTCAGCAGTCAAAGAGTAAAATATGATTGATTCCAGGAAAAACCAGCTAATGAACAACTTAAACAGGAAGATGTTTTATTTTGTTCCGCAAACTCCTTATTAAATGACTTCCTAATTTAAAATATAATAGAAAGACCTTTCATGCATAAAATGACAATAGGTCAAAATAGCTAAATAGGTGCCATGCTTTACCTCCAGGTTTATAGAAACACAATACTAATTTTTTCAATCCTAATTTCTTAAGAGTTAAGAAAATAATATTTTGTTAATTCAATTAAATTCAATTCATCTTTATTTGTATAGTGCTTTTACAATGTAGATTTTGTTAAAGCAGCTTCATAAGCATTATAAAAAATTGAAACAGTGTCAGTCCATTTTTCAGTGTTGAAGTTCAGTTTAGTTCAATTCAGTGTGGTTTAATATTCACTGCTGAGAGTCCACTGAAGATTAATCCATTGATGCGCAGCTCTACAAGTCCCGAACCATGCAAGCCAGTGGCGAGGAAAAAAACTTCACTAATTGGCAAAAGTGAAGAATTAAAAAACCTTGAGAGAAACCAGGCTCAGTTGAGCATGACCATTTCTGCAGTCTAGGCGCCGGAGGCTATAGAACGCTGGACGTCCATCGCAGAGAAACCGCAGGTGGGTCACCGGCTGGTGAACAGGCTGGCCCTTCGGGAACAATGCGAGGACTCGTCTGTCACTGAGGTTACCCTAGACCACGAGTCAGTGTCATTTTTAAATTGAGATTTACACCTCACATGAAAGCAGCATAAATAGGCTTTTCATGATTTATGGTTTGTTAGGATAGGGGAATATTTTGGCAAGATTTTAAAAAATAAATTAAAAATAACAAAAAAAAAACAAAAACATTTTAATATAGGTTTGTAGAAAATGACCTATAAAGTAAGTAAAAATGCAAATAAAAAGTTCTTAGCAATTGGCATTACTCATCAAAAAATTACGTTTTGATATATGAAATTTACATCAAATCTCAATGGAACTAAATCTTTACTTCATATTCTAATGATTTCTGGCATAAAATAAAAATCTGTCATTTTTACCTACAATGTGTTTTTGGCTAAATAGCAAAAAAAAAAAAAAAAATACAAAATAATAATAAAAATACTTAAACAACTCAAGAGGTCCAGGGTCACATTTGGTGTAATAAGCCGGAATATCAATTCGAACAAATGAAAACCTTTGTTATCTGTTGACGATTTGTATTTTTAAAACGCTTTAAAGTAGGACTGAGCGATTTGGCCAAAAATCTAAATCTCAATTAATTGAACATTTTAACTAAATTATGATTAATAAACAATTATTTTTATTTATTTTCTTTTTTATTATTTATTGAGTTCACTGACAAGTTTAGTAAATATGCTCACAAGTAACACAAAAGTACCAAACAGAGTGGGGTCACGTGATTATGTGGTAAGTCAGGGGTGTTCAACCCTGTTTCAGGAGTTCTATCCTGCAGAGTTCAGCTGCAATCTTGATCAAACACACCTGTCTTAATTATCAAGTGCTCCTTAAGCACCTACTTAGTTGTGTTTGATCAGGGTTAGAGCTGAACTCTGCTGGAAGGTAGATCTCCAGGAACAGGGTTGAGCACCACAGTGGTAAGTAATCAAGAAAAAAAATTGATGGGTTCTGAATGTCGATTTCGATTACTTTTTGATTACTTGCCCAATCCTACTTTAAAGGACAATTATTTTAAAAAAACTTGGAAGATATCAAACAAATACCAAGTTAATTCAATATACACAGAGAAACTGAGAATTTTTAAGTGGTTAAAAGCAAATTAAAAAAAAAAAAAAAAAAACTTATTTTAGTACGCCAGTCGAATCACATTTCAGAATTTTCATTGCCAATGTTAGCCAATCATAATGGTTTGTTTTGGGTCAATTTTGAATTTTCACAAACAGAGAAGCTGAATTGACCTCCCCCAGATCCATAAAACTAATATTAACTTCGAACTAATTTTATTTATTTGTTTTTAAATAAATTAATATTGTATAGCTAATATAATAATAATAATAATAATAATAATAATAATAATAATGTGTTAATGCATAAATATGTTCTTTCATATGTCTGATATCATGTTCAACACCTCCCCCAAAAAGACAACATGCCACCAACTGAACTAACAGCAACAACCAGATATGAGATAATAATGGCCCATCTCTTATCTCTGCAGATTGATTCCAGCAAAAACTTAAACAGGTGCTCGAGTTTGTTAAACAAATTAGGTTGCACGATTCTGTAACTGATCCCCACCACGTGACTTAGTCCCAAATATGAGTGTACAGAAGCACTGGGAATGTGAACGGCAGTGAGGAAAATGTGTCAGTCTAATGCAACAATCATCAATCCCAATCCTAGCATGGTTTATAAGGACAAAGACGCTCTGAGGGAATGAGAAAACAACATTCCAGTAAAGATCTGCGTAGGGGTGAAGCCTCCATTTGGCTGCCCATTATAAAGATTCCTCAGCAAACTGAATTAATAAGACCCTCCCGGCCGATGCGGCTACAGAAACAGGCCCTGGATCTGTGGTTTGATGAGATTATTGTGAAGAAATGTCATGCTTGACAACTTTGTGGCTCAAAGGATGACAGATATTGAGTTAGACCCTATATTAGCGATGTGAAGGCCGATCTTTCAAAAGTGCATTAAATAATAAAGCAATTTTGATTAAATAAGTGAACTTATGCAACCGTATTAAAGCAAAACTCTGCCACTGCATCATGTTTCATAACTACATTTGCGAGTCCAATTTTCGTCGCACTGCTGCTTTTGTGACTGACTTTTAGAAGGAATGTTCTGGATTTAAAATCAGCTAAGCTTTATTGACAGCATGGTTAGCACACACACACATCTGTATATACGAATATGCAACCATCTTCTTTAATGCTTCACATAACTTTTCTGACAGAAAGAAAAATATAAATATGGATGAAATAATGTCCCATTGTCATTCAGCACAAAAAAAAAAAAAAAAACTCATTAGATGAACTCAATTTAATTAAGGCAGGATTTCCACCCAATATATTAGTTTAGCACCAACAACAACAAGAAAAAACTATTTACACAATTAAATGCAAGTGAGTTGATCCAACATGATTTTATCAAATAAAAGTTTGAATACATTTGTATTTTTATTTAACTTCAACTCAAAGGTCGGATAATATCGTGAATGTCTATTATGTGTTGTACATTTTGAAGTCTTAATGTTTTATTTGAAGTTATCCTAAATGAACTAAAAGAGCCATTTTTATAGGGGTGCTCCACTTCGATATCATAGTTTAAACTGTAGTCGATGAGTAATGTAGCCAGATGTGCTGTAATGCTAAAGCAGGACGCTTCCTGGTGACATGGAGCCGATCCGCAAATCTCAGCACATTATGTTAGCTGACAAATCAGAGCCTCGAGGCCTTGAGGGTGGGCTTTTGGGGGAACTAGGAAATATGACAGTCGTTTTCATGTTAGCCGAGTAGCTGTATATAATTAAAGTAAGAAATATGAAAAAAATAACATTTTTCCCAAATGAAGCATGAGCACACATTGCTTTGCACCCCATAAACACAATCAAGCTTTAAAAATATGGATCAGCCCTTTAAGCTTATTTCAAGAGTTACATATACGGTCGATTGAGACTGATCTCAGAACTAATTTTAGGACAGTTATTGCTCACTGAGCAAAGCAACAAACTGCAGTTTTGCTAATTAAGCTGCCAACATCCAAAGCATGGGTGCTTCTGCAAGGTGGTAATCTCAAAACTCAAGCCATTCCATGAAAATCTTCTAAATCTTCTACTAAAGTAAACTAAAGTGAAGATTCAACTCTAACAAGTCTTTCTATTAACTTTAAACACCTAAGAATATGTTTTATTGTCAACATTTCCCTCTCTTAATTCAATCCCATGCAAAGCTTGCTGGCAACCACAAATGCCCCAACCAGATACTTGAACCAATACAATTCTTTCATGTTGTCCCAACACAAAATGCTTAAGTTAACTTAATGGTTCACAAATTTAAGTGGACTGAACATAAAACAAATTAATTGGCCGAAGAAATTACAAGAATTGTGTTGTTTCAGCTCATTTTAAATGGGTTGTTTGAACAAGCAGCCGTAATCATTTTTTGAGAGTAAAAAAAATACTAATTTAGTAATCGTTGCAAATATTCACCTGCTGACCATCTACATACATTTTGGACATGTTCACAGCTGGCCACATTTTGATCAAGCGTTTTTAATACATTTAATAAAGCCCTTAAAATCAATATACAACCTGATCCTTTGTTAGCCCTCTTTGGTGTATCTCTTGGACCTGATTTGACAGCCCGTGACAGCAAGGTTGTTGCCTTCAATTCTAGCCAGACGTGCCATACTTTTAAAGTGGAAACACACTTCCTACTCATGACAAGTAGATACAGGACATTTTTACTGTATCAGACTTGAAAAGCTGAGATGCACTGGTTCACTAGATTTCTTTTATAAGACTTGGGATTTCTTTCCTGATTACATCAAAGGCCTTCCTATTACACCTGATGCTGGCAACCTATGACATTTACCATTTTATTTAAAGTTTTTTTTTTTTAATACATTATTATTATTATTTTAGTTATTGTTTTTCCCATCTGTATCCGGTTATTCTGATGTCATGTTCTTATGTATTTATTTTTATTAATTTGGTATTTATGTATTGTTTTTCTAATGAATGAGAGGTTAGGGGATGGGATTAATAATGGACAATACATTACTGTTCACCTCTCAATATTTAATTTGTATTGTCATACAAAAGACCAATAAACAAAGATTGAAATGAAATCTAAAACTAATGATCCTGCTAAATTATCTTTATTATTACATTTTAAATTGGCATAAACATTCTGTTGATGAATTGGGAAAACGAGTAATATGTAAAGCTCAAAAAGGCTTGAAAGATTTAAAAATACAATACATTAATATTTTTGTGCTCCACTGTGACGCTTAAATTGTGCTTTATGTCATTCAATAATTCTTGTTCTATTTGTACAGTGCTCAGCATAAATGAGTACACCCTCTTTTGAAAATGAATAATTTTATCTATGAATATAGCAATTTTGGTGCATTTAATCAAAAAGTTTTATTAAACAGTTATAATACAGTTAAAGTAAAGAATTTGTTCAACTAACACCTTTAGGAAAAGATAACATAAATAAAAAAAAAAACTAAAAAATTATATATATTTTTTTATTTTTCTTCTATGTTTTGATTTTTCCTGTTTCATTTCATTTCATTTTCTTTCAGCTTAGTCATTTTATTCATCAGGGGTTGCCACAGCGGACTTAACTGCCAATGCCAACTAATCCAGCATATGTTTTATACAGCAGACGCCCTTCCAGCTGCAACCCAGTACTGGGAAACATCTGTACACACCCACTCATACACTACGGCCAATTTACTTCATTCAATTTACCTATAGCGCATGTCTTTAGACTGTGGGGGAAACCGGAGCACCCGGAGGAAACCCACGCTAACACGGGGAGAACATGCAAACTCCACACAGAAATGCCAACTGACCCAGCCAGGACTCAAACCAGTGACCTTCTTGCTGTGAGGCGACCGTGCTAACACACAGTGAGCCACTATGTCGCCGATTTTTCCTGTTTTTTATTTTTTATTTTTTTCACAGAAAAAAATTTAATATTAGAATATCAGATTTTTCCAATATCTTGCAGCCCTAATCCTGACTCAACATTGCTGATCCTGCGACATGACAATTGCAGACGTGCACATTGCAATATCGATGCTGAATTGATATATTGTGCAGCACTAATCTGGAACATTTTTTTCATATATGTGCAATCATGTTGAAATTATCCCCCAAACAGCAACAAAAACTGCAGACAACATGCCACCAACTGCACTAACAGCGAAAAGTGTACAGGAGTGAAAAATGGCTCATCTCTTTTTTGGCAGAGCTTTGCTGATGAGGCCTCGTGTGATGCATTACACACACACACACACACACACACACCTACATACAGAAATCACACATGTGATTCACGGGGGAGTTTCTGCTTCACATAAACAGTTGGCGCTCACTGCACACACGACTTTAATGTGTTTCCTCTGCACACGAGAGTTGCTGAAAGTGTAATTTGAAAAACTAATTGGTCATCGCGTCGGTCCCACCTCAGGGAGCTGGAGAATAGAGGAAGTTCGGAAAACTGTGAAATACAACAATGCTTGCGAAGAGTAAAGCGAATTTTGAAGTGTTGCAATTTCAGCCCCTAAAGACACTGAGTTTCTCTGTATTCTGCCTGTAAAAAAAAATAAATAACAACAACAGACATTTTGAGCTGAAAGAAGGCCTGTCACGATATCTATTTTTTACGATATATTGCACCAAAATATATTGTGATAACTGATACTATTGTCATTTTAAGACCATTTCACTTATTTTATAATGCCAGAATGACAATATAATATCATCATGATGCAAGTAGACTCTTTCAAAGAACACATTATATTTTATTCTTAAGAATATTTTAATTATTGTCATTTTAACAGTTTATTAACGAGGCACTGGAATCACAATGTGAAAAGTGATATTCTAAATAAATAAGAATACATTTAACAAAAAAGTGCTATGTAAAAAGTAACCGAGGCTGCGATATCTGCTAATTGATTTTCATTTGTTAGACACCCACATGAAAATATACTATAGTAATTTATAGTAAATACTGCAGTGTTTTTTAACCATACTGACAATGACACCTCCAACAGAGATAGAGATGTTGTAGCTCAGCTAGATCCGCTAAAATGTTAATAGAATTGCTTTTTTGTTGTTGTTTTTATGTATGGGCAATATATACTGCATCACCACAAATGATTGAGATCATGTTTATGTGTTGTGCGATAAGTCGACATATTGATTATTGTGACAGGCCTAGCTGTAGTAAACTATTTATTTATTTTGTATTTATTTTTATTTTTTACATTTGACAAACCAAACATTTTAAATTAAAATATTACAGTGCCAAAATCAGTAAGATTACTCATCATGGTGGATTAATTTATGCAAAAACTGATGAGCTACGTTTATTGAAAGGAATATGTAATCACTATAAATTGTATTACATTTTAAATTATTTCCACTTCCTTAACAAATGTCTTGATAACAGATGGATAAGTTATTTGAAGGACAGTTGCAAAATTATTATTTTTTTTTAAAATTTTAGCTAGACTGCAATTTATTCATTCATTTATTTTCTTTCTGCATAGTCTTTATTTTAGAGGTCTCCACAGTGGAATGAACCGACAACCATTCTAGCATATGTTTTACACAGCGGATGCCATTCCAGCAGCAACCCATTACTGGGAAACATCCATGCACACTCGCATCCACACACATACAGTACAGCCAATTTAGTTTATTCAGTTCACCTATACCACATGTCTTTGGACTGTGGGGGAAGCCAGATGATCAGGAGGAAACCCACGCCAACACGGGGAGTACATGCAAACTCTAAACAGAAATGCCAACTGACAGCCGGGACCGAAACCTTCTTGTTGTGACCTTCTTGTTGTGAGGCGACAGTGCTAACCACTGAGCCACCATTTCACCAATTCTTCCTATTTATTACATTTTTATTTATTATTTTCCCCCAGCAAATTAATTTGGCTATACTCATTTTTGGACTGTGATCTTAAGTTTGTTTGTTTTTTTGGTTAGATTTGTTCCAGTTTTGACTTAGGTACTGACTAATCTAATCTATATGCACAAATATATTATCATAAAGCATCCTTTAGAAAATATACATTTTAAAGAGAGATCTGTGTACTCATTTATACTCACAGAAATGCCAACTGGCTCAGCCGGGACTCGAAACCAGCGACCTTCTTGCGGTGAGGTGACAGTTAACCAATCAGCCACCGTGCCGCCCTTGGAATGGAATTATTCTAGTTCAAAATATGACTGTCAAAATGTTTGACAAATAAACTCCTGTTTCACTTAATGCAATTGTAGTAGTTGGGTTTTTTTTTTAATCGTTGTAAAAATGCATAAGTCTCTATTTTTTTACTATTACTACTATGTCTGTACTATTTTCATGCTTGAATAATTCTTTTATTTTTATTTCACCCATAGTACTCTTAAATATTCATATGACTTTTTATATAGTCAAGTCATTTCACACACATTTTTGCATTGGATAAATCATTTTAAGACAAGCGTGTAATGCAGTGTGTGCATTAATTATTTGATTTCATATGTATATTCAATTCAGGTTTATTTGTATGGCCCTTTTCACAGTAATTATTGCCTCAAAGTAGCTTTACAAAATATAAATTATATAAATATACTTTGTATAAATATAACGTATAATGTGTTTATATAAACTACTCAAATTATTAGATTATATGCAAACATGTAAAAGTATAGGGCGGCATGGTGGCTCAGTGGTTAGCACAGTCACCTCGAAGCAAAAAGGTTGCTGATTCAAGTCCAGGCTGGACCAGTTGACGTTTCTGTGTGGGGTTTGCATGTTTGCATGGGTTTCCTACGGGTGCTCCGGTTTCCCCCACAGTCCACAGACATGCGCTATAGGTGAATTAGATTAACTAAATCGGCTGTAGTGTATGAATGAGTGTGAATGAGAGACTGTATAGGTGTTTCCCAGTACTTGGTTGACAATGGAAGGGCATCCACTGTGTAAAACATATGCTGGAATAGTTAGAGGTTCATTCTGCTGTGGTGACCTCTGATAAACCAGAGCCGAGGGAAAATTAATTAATATAAATGTATTAGAAAAAATTCCAAAAATAAAAACTAGCTAAAATAAATATTTGCATAAATTTTGCACAATTTTTTTTCAGCAAAAAAAAAATATATAATACACAAAATGCTGCTTTTTCTCTTTCAAACCATCTACAGAAAGACAAATGTAATCAATATCAGATATCAGCTCACTTCACTAGAATTAAAGTGACCCAGCTATCAGGGAAACCGAATTTAGGCCAAACAACCTTCAATTCTGATAGTGGTCACTAGGTCACTACTGGGTGGACACAAGACAGCATCTACAGCCACACAAAATATGACCCACTCGGACGAGAGTCGCCTTCGGGTACAGCATCCCGCTGATCTTATTTTGTTTTCCATTTCTAAGTCGGGGTGCCTGGCGCCTTTGTCTGTGCGCTGGCAGTTTCTCAGAGGGAATGCTGCACACCCCTTTTGTTGTGCCTGGAATAGCACAGGATTGAGCAGGGTGATGTAATGCTCTTGCAGCAGGTGCTTCTGATTGGCTCGCACCTTCAAATGCCAACTCGCGCTGCTCAGGCAGTGTCTGTACGATGCCCACATCTCAAATAGCTCCCGAGGAAGACGCACAAACAAAAGACGGCTCTCTGCGACTCAATGTGGGAGTGAGGGGAAAGGCTGCAGACATACATAAACGGTGGCTGCATAAAACACAAAGCTGTCAATAAATCTAACAGGACTGCAGGGCCTTCGGTCGGGGATTGACTGTGCCACTGCTCTACGTGCTGACTAGGGGAGAAATAAAATGCAATACAAGCAAGGTTAGATTAATATCAGAGCTGGGGTGACGTGGGAAGGAACAAAAAGCGCACATTTGGTGAGCCTAGGATATTAATAATAAAGAGAATTTAATATATAGTTAAATTCTTGCACATGTTTTTGCATTACAAGGTTGTTTCAACATTGCCTTACAGGGCTTTTGAGTTGCACGGTCAAAAAAATAATAATAATTAAAAACTGAAAATATTAGAGTGTGATTTGAATCCTTCAAAGGAGCTTATTAATAACATTCTCAGACATATTACGGATTATTTCAGCTTTGAAGTTATAAAGTGAAACATGGACTCCAGAGCAACAGAAGAACATAAAATTACTCTCTCATTTCTGTGTAATCACAATGATTGCAATGCAAGTGCAGTTTTAGAGATGCCGCAGAGAAAAATTTCAGTCTAATGCAGCTTAAAATGTGTACTTATGCGTTTAACAGATGGTTTTATCCAAAGGGATTTATATTGGGAATAGAACCTATGACCTTCCCAAGATCAGACTGTTTAATTGTGGGTTCAAATCCCCTTTTTTGAATTATGCAAGACGTTCTAGTTGTTCAACAGTAGAATGAGCTTGTAAGAAGGTCATGGATTTGATCCCCATTGGGTTTTGTTATATATCCCCAACCATTGCTTTAGCTCAAAGGTAGTGCATGCTGAAGATTGTTGGTTCTATTCTCATTTTAGTCTCTTTTTACAACAACAGACATTCCTGTAGCTCAAAAGCAGAACATGCTTTTAAGAAGATCATTGGTTTGATCCTCATTGTGGTTTTGTTATACATTACCAACCATTGCTTTAGCTCAAAGGTAGTGCATGCTAAAGGTTGTAGGTTCTATTCTCATTTTGGTCTCTTTTTAAAATGATAGACATTCCTGTAGCTCAAAAGCAGAACATGCTGTTAAGATGGTCATGGGTATGATTCCCTTTGTAGTTTTATTATATCACCCAACCATTGCTTTAGCTCAAAGGTAGTGCATGCTGAAGGTTGTAGGTTCTATTCTCATTTTGGTCTCTTTTTACAACGATAGACATTCCTGTAGCTCAAAAGCAGAACATGCTGTTAAGAAGGTCATGGGTTTGATCCCCATTGTGGTTTTGTTATACATCACGAACCATTGCTTTAGCTCAAAGGTAGTGCATGCCAAAGGTTGTAGGTTCTATTCTCATTTTGGTCTCTTTTTACAACGATAGACATTCCTGTAGCTCAAAAGCAGAACATGCTGTTAAGATGGTCATGGGTTTGATTCCTATTCTGGTTTTATTATAACTCCCAACCATTGCTTTAGCTCAAAGGTAGTGCATGCTGAAGTTTGTAGGTTCTATTCTCAGTTTGGTCTCTTTCTGCTTCGACAGACATTCCTGTAGCTCAAAAATAGAAGATGTTGTTCATGGGTTTGATTCATTCAACAGCTGATCCCTTAGCTCAAAGATTGTGTATGTTGTTAAGAAAGATGTAGGTTCAATACTCGTTTTTGGTCTATTTTAAATCACATCAGATGTTTCAGTTGCTCACATAGAGCATGCTGTTAAGAAGTTTATGGGTTTGAATCCCATTTCAGTCTCTTTTTATCATATCAAATGTAGTGTATGCTGTTAGGAAGGTTGTAGGTTCTATTCTCACTTTGGTCTCTTTTAATTACAATAGACATTTCTGTAGCTCCAAAGCAAAACATCATGTTATGAAGTTCATGGGTTTGAATCCCATTTTGGTCTCAAACTATATGCTGTCAGGAAGGTTGTAGGTTCTATACTCATTTTGGTCTATTTTAATTACATCAGATGTTGATGTTGCTCATGTAGAGCATGTTGTTAAGACGTTCATGGATTTGAATCCCATTTTGGTCTTGTTCCATAAGCTCAAATATGCTTATGAAGGTTGTAAGTTCTATTCTCATTATGGTCCCTTAATTACAAGAGAAATTACTGTATGTAGAGCATGCTGTTAAGACGCTCATGGGTTTGAATCCCATTTTGGCCTTATTCTGTCTCTGCCATTATTCCTTAAGTTCAAAGGAGTATACACAGTTGGGAAGGATGTAGGTTTGATTCCCATTTTAGTTTTTTCCATCAAGACAGGCATTCCTGTAAATGTAGCGCAAGCTGTAAGGAAGGTCGTAGGTTCATTTTTATGCCTTTCAATTGTATCTTCACATGCCATCAAAAGACATGTAATAATGTACAGGTTTAGTCAAACTGGCTTCTAACTTTTTTTGGTCACCATTTACTTTCCCTGTTCATAAAAAATGCAGCTTGTAACATTACTCTAAACCGTTCTTTTACTGTCCTCTACAGAAAAAATAAAAGCAAGCACAAAGCATGTGAACAATAAAAACAATGTCATTTTTGCTGACTTTGCATTTGTTACTTTTCCAAGCCTGAACAAGGAACTGCAATGTCCCTGACTCTAGTGCATAAACCTTTGAAGAAGAGATTAGCAATATTTCATCCCCTGTAGGATGATGAGGTTATGCTTTCACAGACTGCCAAAACACTTCACAAAGGGTGGAAGGATGGACCAAAAGTGTCAATAATAGTCCTCATTCAGACTGTCCTGTGAAATGCTCTGTTGTGGGACTCGGACAGAAACTGATGACCTCCAGCTGTGCTCTTATTCCACTATCACGACCATGTCAAATGTCTCTGATTGTTTAAAGCAGCATAATTTGACTTTATGACAGTACACCGCTGGCTTTAATCGCAATTACAGCGTGAAGTTCCAGTCAGTCACATGAAGTAAACACATTTGGTGGGAGGGGACCCACTTAGATGTGAGTTGCATGAAAATGGCTATCAGACTGAACGCACAATTATTCATTTCCTCTCTATGGTAGATTACATGCTACTTAAACTACCTGCTTTCATAAATACGTTGTGCAATACACTGCGAAACACAAACACATTGGAAAAACAGCGCTTACCTGAGCAAAATAAAGGTTGAGCAGACACAGGGTGAAGAACTGCAGGCAGACTGGGAAACAATACAGCAGCCAGAACGGCAGAGGCTGGAGCTGGTTTGCTTGAACAACATTTTTAAAGTAAAAAGAGAAGAGTGTCGTCCTCAAAGCAGACCAGAGCAAACACAGAAAGAGAAAAACACTCTGGTAGCTGAAGCGTTTGTGTCCGTAGTGCAGAATCAACCAGAGCTGCAGGTAAACAAACACGAAGAGGAGCGAATACAAAACCGTGTAGAGAACCGTGAGACCGAGCTGCACGGACGGGGGAACCGCAGCCTGGATCAGTTCGGCGGAGGATGAGGAGGATGATAAGGATGAGTCCGTCCAAACACTGACACTGACCTGGTTTTCTAGTAAAAACAACATATCGACACGATGGCTCGCTTTCACGCCGACTTATCTAAAACGAGTTGTCCAAAACTTTTCATGGAGATCTTTTGAAATGATACAGAAACCGAAAACGTCAAACTTAATCACAAATGACATATACGCGGAAAATGATAAAACTACAGCCTACCCTAAGTTGTTATCGCATGGAATAGACTTTAAAACAAATTCTCGGATGTTTGTAACCGAGATGTGAAAAACAAGTAATTAAAAAAACAGCAGAGCCCCCAATCTCTGCAAGGCAGCTCCCTCCAACCTAAGAAAAACCAACTCTGGAGCTGAAAAAAAGCGATCAGCTGGCTAGCGTTACAGATTTGGCCCCGCCTACTGACCAATAGGAAAGAGCTAGAATTTGACGCGCTGGATTCGCCATGTTGGCTCTCAGTTGAATAGTGCTGAATGGAAAAATTCTGTCGCATTCGAGCCAAAATGATAGGCTTTTCAAGCACGTTCGCTGACGACCGAGCTGCTCCCCTCCTACTTTTTTTGACAAACCAATCATTTGTCTTTTTAGGTGCCCTGCCTCTGGTCCTGTGCGTTTTTAATTTTCAAATTTTTCAGTATTGTTGTTTTTTTAATACCTCTTATTTGCTTAGACGTTTGAGCTTGTTTGTTTTTCATGTACGCGATACAGTAGTTGCATTTATCAGATTAAACTACAGTGTGAAAAACACTGTTTTTAATAAAGTGACGCATTATAATATTTGTACATGTAATAAATTATTCCAAGATTTATAAGCAATGGATAAAAACGAATAAAATAAAAACACAAAAATATGCAAGGCAGGTCCTACTGAGTAAAAGAAAAACAACTGTGTGAAAAAAATGTATCAAAAGGTTGAAGAACCAGGAAACTGACGCGCTTTAGTAACCATGTTGGCTCTCAGTTAAAATTGTGATGAATACAAAAACGCAGTTCCTGGTGAGCCAAAATGACCGCCTTTACACAAGGCTTTTACCGACGAGCCAAGATCCCTCCGCCTCCTAGATTCTCATTGGTTCTAGCTTTGTATTTTGAGGTTTCTAGTTGGTGCTCAGCACCCTTTATCCCTCCTCTCACATTTGATTGGGTGACGTTTGCGCATGCTGTTTTAGTGTTTGAGGATGTAGTGGAACACTGATCTGAAATCATCATTACCCTAATGTATTTGGAAAAAATACTGTATTTGTTTTGTTTTTTTAAAAGTTGGCCTTAAACGTGCAGTTTTGGAAGATATGGGGATGCGTTCGGTAACATAGAAGAACTGTTTTGATTGGATATGAACATTATTTTTGCACATCCTAATTATGAACTAATACAAATAGATATAAAGTCTACAGAGTGTAAATGTTGCACCATGTACACCGTATATTTGGTCGCGTTTGTGTTCATCGTAACAGCAGAGCAATGTTCCTGCAAACTGATGGAAGACTCCGGCCAGAGCCTCATGGAGAGGATGCAAACAGGGAAAACATCTTTTATATACTTTGGAAATCATGGTGAGACTCTGTTAAATGTGTTGCAAATGATTACAGAACAGTTCATTTGTAGATCTAAGCAAGAGTCGTTAGTCACATCAGCACACAGAAGTATTTGCTGAGTCAGTAGACTTGAGGTGTCAAAATCTTTTAAAGTTAATTTTTAAAGTCTATTACATAACATCTGTGTCTGCCTGCAGTCAATCCAATCATAGAGCTGTTCATAGAGCAGCTCGACATGTCAGCTGAAGCTCTAGAGGACTATGGGATATCTGTTGTAATGGTAAGAAGAAAATATATGCATGGAAATATTTTTTCATTCATTCATTTATTTTATTTTCGGCTTAGTCCCTTTATTAATCTGGAATTATTAATCAGCGGAATGAACCGCCAACTTATCTAGCGTATGTTTTACATAGCGGATGCCCTTCCAGCTGCTACCCATCTCTGGGAAACATCCATACACACTCATTCACACTCATACACTATGGACAATTTAGCTTACCCAATTCACCTATACCACATGTCTTTGGACTTGTGGGGGGAACCGGAGCACTCGGAGGAAACCCACGCAACCACGGGGAGAACATGCAAACTCCACACAGAAATGCCAACTGACCCAGCTGGAAATATTTTTAGTATTTTTAATTATATTATTTTGGTATATAACGGCTGACTAAGCTGCAATAATTTCAATGCAACCTAAAGGGGTGGTTAACTCAAAAACTTAAAATTCTGTCATCATTTACTTTCCATTCGCTTGTTCCAAACCTGTTTGAGTTTTTTTTTTATTAAACACAAAAGAAGATATTTTAAAGAAAGCTGAAAACCCGTAACCATTGACCTTCCATAGTGTTTGTTTTTTCCCACTAAGGAAGTCAATGGTTAGTAACCACTGATTACAGGTTTTCAGCTTTCTTCAAAATCTCCTTTTTAGTGTTCAACAAAAAAATAAGAATCTCATAACGGTTTATAACCACTCGAGGGTGAGTACGTTTACATTTTTTAGAATTTACATTTTAAAATAAATGCAATTTAAGTTAAATGTGTATAAAAAATTACTCTTTCAAATCAATGACTGTTTTTACAGGTGAACTGTTCAAAGGATGATATAGCAAAATACTGCACAGGAGAAAAACTACTGAAAAAGGCATATTTGTTCAGGTAGAATTTTATCTTATAATGGTAAAAATCTTGACTCATTGTACACTACCTGACAAAAGTCTTGTCGCCTATCCAAGTTTTAGGAACAATAAATAATAACTTGACTTCTAGTTGATAATTTTATATCAGAAGTGGCTGATATGAAAGGCAAAGGCCTCTAGATTATTCATATTTTACCAAAATAAAATATAGGAATCATGCCTTGATTTTTAATTATTTAATTAGGACAGTAAGGTCTGACTTTGCTTAGACAAAAATCTTGTCCCTTAACAGAAATAATATACAGTATACAATATAAAGTCATGGTGCAGTGGGAAAAGAATTAATATTGTGTATGACTCCAATGTGCTTGGACGACTGCATCTATACATCTCTGCAAGGACTCAATTAACTTATTAATAAAGTCATCTGGAATGGCAAAGGAAGCATTCTTGCAGGACTCCCAGAGTTCATCAAGATTCTTTGGATTCACCTTCAATGTCTCCTCCTTCTTACTCTAGACATGCTCAATAATGTTCACAACTGGTGACCAGGCTAGCCAATCCTGCAGCACCTTGACTTTCTTTGCTTTCAGGAACATTGATGTGGAGGCTGGAGTATGAGAAGAAGCGCTATCCTGCTGAAGAATTTGCCCTCTCCTGTGGTGTGTAATGTAATGGGCAGCACAAATGTCTTAGGGCTTAATTTGTGCTAGAACATGCCGGATCCAGCACCTCTGCTGGCTCCTCATTTTACCAATCTCCCTCCTCAACTGCCCTCCTCCCTCGTCCGCTGTTCATTTTCACTTTCTTCCGTGACTCCCTATTCCCTAACCGTCTTCACTTTCATCCGCGACACCACTCCACCATACAGCATCAAACCCCTCCATCCTCGGGTAACATGCCGGATCCATTACCCCGATCTGTTCCGGGACCTCGCAATTCACAAATTAAGCATTGAAATGTCTTGATACCTCAGACTGTTGATGTTCCCATCCACTCTGCTGATCTCTCGAATGCCCCCATACTGAATGTAACCCCAAACCATGATTTTTCCTTCACCAAACTTGACTGATTCCTGTGAGAATCTTGGGTCCCAATTGGTCTTCTGCAGTGTTTGGGATGATTGATGCAGTTCAACAGATGATTCATCAGAAAAATCTACCTTATGACACTTTTCCAAATGATCAACTAGAAGTCAAGTAATTATTTTTTGCGCTTACAACTGGAATCAACGACAAGACTTTTGTTAGGTAGTGTATATTCACCACCCTTCAAAAGTTAATTAACAAGAGAATTGAGTACGTCTGTTAAGCAACCTGACAACGGAGACTTTGATACCAAAATGTTTATGCTCACAGCTCCAAAAATGCCACGAAATTGTCCATAAAATGGCTCATATGACTCCATACGAGTGTGAAATGACACGAACACAAATGTTGTTTTGTTTCCCATAATTCCAGAGGCTCTGAGGTCCTAAGGAGTTTTGACATTGATACCGTATTTGACGTCAATGCCATCGTTTCTCACGTCCTGTTGTGAGTACTTCATATATAACACTTTTACAGTAGTTCCAGTGTTTCGAAATCTCCATGTTTTTCCTGATGGATCTGCAGTGATGATTGATGAGTGTGTGTTTTTGTCCTTCCTCCAGCTCTGTCCTCTTCAATGAGGTGCTTTATGTACACACTCCAGCTGAGCTGCTGCGTGTGGAAAGTGCGGCCAAACAGAACAGTGACATTGTGGTCGGTCACATACCCGTGCTTGGCCTTCCAGGTACAATCTCTATATGTATTTACCTTCTAGATTCGTAATTTGTTTGTTTGTTCAGAATGAAACCATTTATTATTAATTTTTTTTGTCTGAATAGAGCACCGAGCTTTGATGGAGGCAGCATTTGTGTATGGAACCAAATACCAGTTTGTTCAGACGACTGGCTCTCTAGTACTGAAACACATGGGGTGAGTTTTGCATTACTCTAAAGATGGATATCCATTCAAAATCTCTTAAAGTACTCATGTGTAAAATAAATAGAAATGTCATATATGAGATATTAAGTTGCCATAGAGACAGCCGTAATTATTTCAGAAATGGCCACAAGTTCTTTTCAGTGTTGTTGTAAAACTCTCATCACCTGTCTGAGTATCTAACCACCGCAATATATAATACACTGTAAAAAAAAAAAACAGATGGGTTCCGAATCCAAACAATTCCTTTATGTTGTCCCAACACAAATTGATTAGGTAAACTTAATTGTTTTTACAAATTTAAGTGGCTTGAACATAAAGCCATTAAGTTGTCTACAAAAAAAACTCTACAATTGTGTTGATTCAGTTCATTTAAATAAGTAGTTTGTACAAGTGTATAAATCTTCTTATTATGATTTTACAGACATTACATTTCCTGTAGTGTGTGTATTATAGTAGAATGACCAGATGTCAGTATTTTCCTCAGTCATTCATTCATTCATTCATCTTCATTTCTATAGTGTTTTTACAATGTAGATTGTGTCAAAGCAGCTTAACATAGATGTTCTAGTAAATTGAAACTGCTTCAATCCAGTTTTCAGATTTTTAGTTAAGTTCAGTGTGATTTACATTTCACTGCTGAAATTCCAAACAAGAGCAAATCCGTCGATGAGCAGCTCCACAAGTCCCAAACCAAGCAAGCCAGGGGTGACCGTGGCAAGGAACAAACTTCACCAATTGACAAAAGTGAAGGAAAAACCTACAGAGAAACCATGCACGACCTCCTCTGTCCAAAACTTCTTGTGCAGAACTGCAGTGTAGATGCCAGAGGCTTAAGGCATGTTTTAAATTCATATATACCATTAGTGAGATTTCAGTCTTAATTTAAGCACTGAACTAGTCCTGGTTTCTCTCTCAGAATTCTAATCACCGTAGGGCTGCTTTTGAATTGGAAATTTCTACAAAAAGATTCAAATATTAAATCAAGTTTTTTTTGTCTTCCAAAAGAATAAAGTAGGGTTAGGCACAAATATTTAGCTCAATATTGTAATCACAATGATTTAAATTATTTTTTTTGGGTGGGCCGTGTGACCAAAACATCAAAACATTGTACATATTCATTTATAATAAAGTTACAAGAAAATGAACAGTGGCGCCACGGTGGTGTAGTGAGTGGCACGTTCAACTCACAGCAAGAAGGTCGCTGGTTCGAGCCTCGGCTGGGTCAGTTGGCATTTCTGTGTGGAGTTTGCATATTCTCCCCATGGTTGTGTGGGTTTCCTCCGGGTGCTCTGGTTTACTCCATAGTCCAAAGATATGTGGTACAGGTGAATTGGGCAGGCTAAATTGTCCATAGTGTATAAGTGCGAATAAGTGTGTATGGATATTTCCCAGAGATGGGTTGCAGCTGGAAGGGCATCCACTGCGTAAAACAAATGCTGGATAAGTTGGTGGTTCATTCCGCTGTGACGACCCCAGATTAATAAAGGGACTAAGCAGAAAAGAAAATGAATGAATGAATGAAAATGAACAATCAAGGAATTTCAATGCAGCAGGTGCAATTATATTACGCAGATGCCTGAAAATAGTCCCCAACTGGGTATCGTCCAATGTGACCATCGCTAAGCTTGTGTAGTTGCAGAGTTGTAGCTGACAAATTGGTCAGTGGCTGGATTTACCTGTGTAGCCAAGGTTATCTGCGCTGTAAAAGGCTACGTTTGCAGATCGCTTGCAGATGAATCGCTTCATGGTACAGCAGCAAAGTTCCTTGAATATTACGCCGGAATAAGACTATAGTTCCTAGCCATACTGGCATAGAAAATAGCAACTTTTCATTTTTTGTTTGTCTTAGTACACAGTTTAACTACAGAAGAGTCCAGCTTTATATAAGAAAGTTATCAAAACTCTTTGGTCATTTATGAGTGAGATGCTAATGGTCTAATATAATACGATGATCTATGCTAAGCTACGCTAAAAGTGCTGCTACCAGACCTGGATATTGGTTGAATGGATTCAAAAATTATAAAAATCAACCGTTTAACTCTAGGAGAGTTGTAAAATGAGCCTATTTATAAAAATAAACTGCAGTTTTACTTCAAAACAGCATAACAGAAACACTTTAACAACTCTTAACTCTTTGTCTCTTTCTTCAGTGTCTCTCTATTAAATATTGTTTTGTTTTTGTTTCCCAGGGTTGTCGACCCCTCTTCCTCACAAGCTCGACTGTGGTTTCTGCACTGTAAAGGTGTATCCCGGCAGTTTGATCCATGTCCCAGCACTGCCATGAGCAAACCACTCAACACCATCAACATACATACATTTCTCCAGCTGATGGAGGCTCCTCTAGTGGTGAGTTATGATGAAAAAGAGTTATGCTTAAGTTTCCATGAGCATTATATTACATTTGGATTCAATTGTGGGCTTGTTTTCTGTCAGATCGAGGCAGAAACAGACCCGTCTGAGGTCGATGTGGTTCATATCCACCTCAGTGTGCCGGTGTTGTATCTGTTCACTCAGCCCCAAACACAGCACCTGGATCGGGACATCGCTCAGACTGTCGCCCTGCAGCTCCGTGGGGAGGTCGGTGTAGTGCTCATTCACAGGTACTGATAAAAACAATACGCAACCATGCATATAATATGACAACATGTGAAAGAGTGGAAAGAGCGTCTTTGTATATACAGTTAAAAACAAAACTATTAGCCATCCTGTGAATATTTTTTTCTTTTTTAAATATTTCCCAAATGATGTTTAACAGAGCAAGGACTTTTTCACAGAATGTCCTATACTATATTTTTTCTTCTGGAGACATATTTCTTTAATTTTGTCTAGAATAAAAGCAGTTTATAATTTTTTTAAACCCATTTTGAGGTAAATTTTATTAGCCCCTTTAAGCAAAAAAAAATTTCAAGCAATTTTTTTCAAACCATTGTTGTACAATAACCCCTTTCACACAGTGAGACCGGTAAATATCCGAAAATATGTTTTGGAATTTTTCCGGAAAAGACCATTCACACATCCGTTCCAAAATACCGGTCAATTCTGACATCATTTACCAGAAATGGCCTCTAAACGGCTGCGCTTGTGTTTGTAAATGGGGTAATAGGGGTCAGGCTCTTGTCGATGGTTTGGTTTTGCTTTTATTTAAAGCTTTAGCATTCATGCAGTCCCAGAGACATCCAAGGGCAGAAGCGCTAACTGCAGCTAAATGTTTACACATTTGACTACTTGACTAATTCTGTGGATGGATAAGTATTGTGAACAACTTTGATGAAAACATATGGAGGAGCACTTTCGCAGGTCGAGATGTACATTAGTTGGTGTGCTAGCACTCGTCCGAGCCTTCCTTCACGTGCAGGAGTGCCACAGCTAATGTGTCTGGAAAAGTATTCAAAGGCTTTTATTTTCATAAACTGCATGGATGTGAATGCGTCTGATTGGTTGGAGTAGACGTCTCACGTCAGCGCGTTCTGAACGTGAACGCAGCATTCCGGCAAATTACCAGAAATGTTACCGGAAAATTGCTGGAATGAATTTACTGGTATTTTCAAAAGGGACCAGTACACAAATGATCCCTTTGTGGAAAATTGCTGATAATTTACGGAAAAGTCTGTATGTGTGAAAGGGGCTTAGTAATGACTTGCCTAATTACGCTAACTTGCCCTAATAAACCTAGTTTAACCTTTAAATGTCCCTTTGAGGTGACGTGGTGGCACAGTTGGTAGCAAAATCGCCTTGCAGCGAGAAGGTTGCTGGTTCAAACCTCGGCTGGGTCAGTTGGCATTTCTGTTTGGAGTTTGCATGTTCTCCCTGTGTTGGCATGGGTTTCCTCTGGGTGCTTCGGTTTCCCCCACAAGTGCAAAGACATGTAGCATAGGTGTATTGGGTAAGCTCAATTGTCCGTAGTGTATGAACGTGAATGAGTGTTTTACGGATGTTTCCCAGTGATGGGTTGCAACTGGAAGGGCATCCACTGCATAAAACACATGCTGAATTAGTTGGCGGTTTATTCTGCTGTAGCGACCCCAGATTAATAAAGAGACTGAGCCGAAAAGCTTATGGATGAATGTCACTTTAAGTTGAAGTATCTTGAAAAATATCTAGAAAATTGTAGAAAATACACAGAGGGACTAATAATTCAGAAGGGCTAATGATTTAAACTTCAACTGTACATTAAAAGGACGTTAAAAATGTTTGCTTGTCATCTTTTGTTTGTTATTTTTCTCTTTCTTTAAATTCCTGCATTGTTATTTTAACAATGGAAATAAATTATCATTCAGAATATAGTCTAATAGATTATCTTTGCTGAAACTAAATCAGGATACATTTTTTTTCTATTAATTCTAAAAGGATAGCATTTATTCTGACTTAATTTTAGTTGGTATGCGTTCATTTCCTTCAGCCTATATTTCCTCATGACTTGAATTTGACTTTCTACCTTCCTCTTTTTTTTTT
>CAIGQQ010033471.1:154708-195023 GCA_903798035.1 Danio albolineatus | reverse complement strand
ACACTCTTAAAACAAACGGTTCTATATAGAACCAAAAACGGTTCTATCGAGCGCTTCATATATGGAACCCCAAAAAGGTTCTATATAGAACCATTTTAAGGGTTCATTAAATAGAACCCCAAATGGTTCTTTGAATTCAAGTTAGATGGTTCTATTTAGAACCATTTAAGGGTTCTTTTTTTATTATTGAATTATTGTTACTTATTAATGAATAAAAAATAAAACCAATCCAGACAATTCAAATTGTTTAAATTTATTCAATTCATTATACAAAATATTTTTTAAAATATTTAAAATTGCACCTCTGCATACTTTGCATTGGACAGCAGATCTACCTTAACAGTTTAATGGCATTTTACAATGTAATTGAAATGATTTCACTTTTCTAAGCTTTTTTACTGTTTGAACAAATACAGAGCTTCACTTTCACACATGTCTAAAATGAAGAGAAATATATCACAATGCAGATAGAAACAATACACAAACAATCAAACCATCTATTAAATAACACTACAATTTCAAAAAGTGGATGGTACCTGCATGTATTGGTCATCACGTCATCCATGTTTATACATAATTTAATAAAAAAACATTACTAAAACATTGCAAAATGATTAGACAAAACACTGCAAACAGCCATTCCACAACCTGTTGCATGTCCATGTCAGTCAGCCTCTCTTATAAGGTAAATAGTTTTGTCCATGGGTGGCACAGTGGCTCACTGGTTAGAACTGTCACCTCACAGCAAGCAGGTCACTGGTTCGAGTCCCGACTGGGCCAGTTGTCATTTCTGTGTGGAGTTTGCAAGTTCTCCCAGTGTTCTTGTGGGTTTCCTCTGGGTGCTCCGGTTGACCCCACAGTCCAAAAGCATGTGTACGGTATAGGTGAATTGGCCATAGTGAGTGAATGTGTGTAGATCTATGAGAGAGTATATGGGTGTTTCCAAGTGCTGGGTTGTGGCTGGAAAGGGCAGATTAGTTGGTGATTCACTCCACTGTGGTGCCTCTGATAAATGAGGAAGTTGAAGGATAGCGAGTGAGTGTTGTCCATTGTAATGCTGAAACTTCAAGCCTTGGTGGAATCAGGAGAGCTGCTGAATCCTGGATGGTGTAGGACCTTTGGATTTCTGTAAAACAATATTTTAATGTTGAGTACTTTTAACCAATTAACATAAGTCATCAAATAGAATTACAGTTAGAATTAATACAATTAAAGTGTGTGTGTGTGTGTGTGTGTTTGGGGCAAATAGTATGTAATATAGGGAGTAGTTACCTTCTGCGGTTTCCTCTGCTGGTCCAATGAAACTGTCATGGAGCACTTCCTTCTTTCTGTCCCTTTTTGGGCCATTTCTTTTAAAGATGTTTCTGTGTTCTTCACCAAGTTTTCTAAGCAGCATCCTAAATGCAAAAAACATTTTGGTTACTTCATGTGTAAGTTTCCAAATGACATATTTTCAGCAATACAAGTTTCTTAAAGTCATCATGGACGCAAAACTATTTGGCACACAATGTAACAGTGTTTACTCACAAGCTGTGGCACTCCAAGAAGAAAAAACTGCTCCATTAGTTCTGCAAACCCCTCCATAATCTGTGCTCTGGAAAAGGGTGTTCATTCGGTTCTTGACTTATGAATATCTGGTGTCGCATTCCAGGTCCATCACAATCTGAGGTAGAAAGACAGCATTTTAGAGTGTGTAAATATGAATTTAAACCACAGAATTAATCTACCTTTGGCATCAAATGTATTGAACTGAACTTGCCTTGTGTTAAGTTCCTCAGAATACAGTTCACTTCCTTTTCATCCCATTAATTTGTTTCATTTGCAAGATGATAGATGAGCTCACCACTGAAATCCTTTCATTTTTAAATTTGTTTTGCAGACATTGCAACAAATCCTGTAGGCAAATTTACACTTTCTTTTAAAACATATTTTCTTTGCAGGACTTTTTAATAAGCAATGACCTTAATATTCTCACTGTACAAACAGCAGCAATAAGTAATAGAACATTTTTGTGATAAATATATTTCAGTACACAACAACCAAGTCTGACATATGCATGTTATAAAATACAATATTTACCAGGTGTCCTTGTTGATGATAATTGTGTCACAATTATGGATGTAATGCATGTCCTTCTTTAAGCTGGGATCCTTCCTCTTCAAAGCTACTTGTGTCCTGCAGCCCAGGTTACAATACAATGTTAAAGTCTTTTATAATATTCATTTCATATTACTTAATACAGTTTGTTTAGAATTAAAAGCAATAATACATACCGAGCACAAGATTTACGATGCAGTTCAGTGTCCAGGCTGTTTGAAGAAAAGAAAGATATACATTAAAATATGAATTTTAAACTTATTTAGCACAATATATACATATATGTAGCCTATATTTAACAAGGTTCAACATTTCACAATACATTTAGCCTGCATGTTTGTATGTCCTTCATAAATAACACCTGATCTTTAATCTATGGATTATTAAAATATGTTTTGGCTTTGAAAGGTTTTAATAATACCCTTAGCAATTATTACTATAGCGCGTGCATAGACTCGGGCGGGCGCTTGCATAGACTCGGGCGGGCGCGTGCATAGACTCGGGCGGGCGCGAGCGCGGCATGTTCCCTTGAGGTTTTAATGCAGACTAGCCGGCGTGTACACTACTTTACAGAGTTTAGCCCGAGTTAAACTGGGCTAAACTCACACACGAGCAAGCTGGAAGTACTCGTTTGTTCAAGGTTGGAGATAAAAACTGCACGAAAGCGGAAATCGGCTCATATGAAGTTACCATTAAAAGAGCGTGCACGCGCTTCACGCTGCCTCTCGGAGCTCGCCTTTTTATTGTTATTGATGTTTTAATTAATACTGACAAACAAATAAAGCGAAACTGTAACTTATTTCGAACAAAAAGCAGAGCAAAGTCAGCTTGACACAGATTCCTGAACCGAAGGCTGACGACAGAAATCCATCAGAAAGTTACAAGCACAGTATTAATCCATATTAACATTACCCCTTATTCAGTCTGTCACCATATAAGACAAGGGAAGAGAAACATTACCCCGTAATACAAAATATTTCATTATTATAGTTTTAAAAGAGTAATAACGTACCTGAATGATGGAGCTGCAGTAACGGAGTTCTCCTTTTCAAAAATTAACCGTCACTCTCCAGGCTCGTCACCACCAGTCCACAAATGAATGACGTCACCAGAGGGCTTTTTCATGATTATTAGTTTAAAATAATTTATTAAACCATAACAACACACTGTACAGTCTGAATAAACTGGTTATTTATTTAATTTCACAAAATAATTTGTCAAAAAATTTAAATATTAAGCATATATAAATATTAGTTATATGGTAATGTACAAACCTGCATGAAACAAAAATCCCATCATACATTGATTAGGTTTTTGACCATAGCAGTCATTTTATTAGGTTTTGACTCAAAAAGCTTTGTCTCTCTGTGTTATAGCTTATTATTATTTATAATCTTTACTATATAATTATGTCATAAATCTCACATTATAGAACCATTTTAATCAAAAAGGTTCTTTGCACTCAAAGGGTTCTAAATAGAACCATTTTTTGGGTAAAAGGTTCTACTGGCCAAGTATAGAACCCTAGGGTTCTATAAAGAACCTCAAGGAACCTTTTTTTTTAAGAGTGTACTTATCAAAAACCTTTTTGCTTTTGCATAATATGAAAACTCTGGAGTTTGCACACGTGCTGTGGCATCATCTGCCTGTACTTTTAAAATATGCACCTTTTGAAAATAAAATAAATATAACTTTAGAATTAAACATGGATTAAAGACACACATTTAACATATGAGTAAATTGCATATAGGAAATTATACAACACTAATGTAATGTTGGGTCTGGGGAAAACTGTCCATCAAACCTTTTCTTAGAGTACTTTACTATTGTATAAAAATGGTAAATGTATGTAAATATGTCATTTGCTACACTTTTAAAGTCTTGGAAAGGTTTAAAAATGCACCTGGTAAGTTCTTGAAGATGCTTAAATTTGACTTTGGAAAGGTGATGAACCTTGATAAATGTTTTTGCATTGTAGTTTAAGTCTGTTTATCAGATTAAAAATGTATCCAACTCTATTACATAGCATTTTTAGATGTTATGCACATCTTGGTGCTTGCATTCAGCAATTTTTGAATACATTTATCCTAAAACGTGCATAAAATTTGTAGATGGAAGCTTAGTTACTGTGCTTTTTTTATTTAAGATCCCCCAATTGTGCTATGCATAAGAACCATGTTGCTTTCCAACCAGTCATTTCTTGCCGTTTTCAATGGTATGTGTGTTATGTCATTGAAAAGGCAGACAAACTAAGGCAAATGATTTCCAGAAGGGGACTTAAACAAACAATGGCTACCAAAGCAGGGTATTTTGAACTGGGCTGACTGTTGTTAGAAAATCCTCAAAAAAACTAAGAAAACCCAAAAGTTGACACTTCGTTGAATAAGTCCACCTAGCAGCACCACATCCATCATTTCTCCTTTGTTTTACCATGTTTGCAAACTGAGTGCAATAGAGCTTCTATTGATCAGTGTCAAAGACAAGATTGAACCTGTCATGGAGGACAGAAACAAAACGCTAGTCATTCTGTTGGGACTTTGTGAAGCATTCCAGATGAGGCATTCACTGCAAGAAATACTTTTCTTAGATGTTTTTTTTTGTCTTGTTTCTAGACCAAATATAAACAAATTCTTAAATCAAGAAGCATTTTCTAGTCCAGTAAAAAGTATTTCTTTCAGAAAAATTTTCTTTCTTTAAAACAAGCTAAATAATTGGTCAGAAATGTTCTTCAAATCATTTAAATGTTCTTTGATGAAGCATTTGTTGAAAGGTAGATCAAAGATTGTTCTCCTGTACTGTGAAAACACTTTTGGAACCTGCGATATGAGACAAAATAGTAATTTCTTCCATAACATACATTGTCACTTAAATAACAGTCAGAATCAAGCTGATGTTGTGTCTAAACCTGGCATTAGTAAGTGTTTCTTTTTTTTCTAGGCATCATGTTTTTTATCAGTGGACTGGAAAATAGTTTCCAGTTACATCCAAGAAAAAAATCTGCAATTATTTCTCACAGTTTGAAGGAAAGACTGTCTAGGCATATTTTCCATCTCTTCAGCAGTGTATATTTCCATTTACACAGCAGAGCCAGTATATCTGATCTAACACTTTACTGTGTTAGATGGTTACATTTATGTTTAACTCTTAGGTTCACCAAAACTGCATTCATCTGGTCAGGCATACAGTAAAAGTTGAAACATTGCAAAATATGATTGCAATTTAAAATCACTGTTTTCTTTTTTTTAATTATATTTTAAAATGTAATTTATTCCCTTGAATTTTTTTTTTTCAGCATCATTACTCCAGTCAGGGCTAATTTAAATATGCTTATTTGGTGCTTAAGAAAATGTCTTATTTTTTATAAACGTTGAAATATAATTGTATAGTTTTTGTGGAACTTTAATTTTACAGTTAATATTTATTGGTTGAATTAATTTTGAGTTAATTAAAAGTATTAATTTAAAAAATATATATTTATAAAAAAACTTGCTGAACCAAAACTTTTAAATGTTTATCAGTTTAATTCATTCATTCATTTTCTTGTCGGCTTAGTCCCTTTATTAATCCGGGGTCGCCACAGCGGAATGAACCGCCAACTTATCCAGCATTTGTTTTACGCAGCAGATGCCCTTCCAGCCGCAACCCATCTCTGGGAAACATCCATACATTGTCATTCACACACATACTCTACGGACAATTTAGCTTACCCAATTCACCTGTACTGCATATCTTTGGACTGTGGGGGAAACCGGAGCACCCGGAGGAAACCCACGCAACCACGGGGAGAACATGCAAACTCCACAAAGAAATGCCAACTGACCCAGCCGAGGCTCGAACCAGCGACCTTCTTGCTGTGAGGCGAACATGCTACTCACTACGCCACCGTGGCGCCCTCAGTTTAATTCATCTTTAATTAAAAAAAGTATATATTTTTAAATCCTTACTGAACGATCACATTTTCAGCAACATTTTCAGTTTCTTTTTGGACTGTGAATGTACCTTTCAGCAGTGTTTAAACTCATAAAAATGACCAACTCACAGTATATAGCTGAACACAGTTGTTTTATTGGAGTCTGTTATGGCAGTCAGCTTTGTTTTCACAAGAATTTTCTTTTTTTATTATATTAAAAAATTTAATTTATTCCCTTGGTTTTTCAGCATCATTTGTCACGTCTTCAGTGCCAATTCAAATATCCTTATTTAGTGTGGTAGAACATTTGTCTTATTTTTATGAATTGTTACGACTAAATTTTATCTATTTATTTTTGTTTGTTTTTTGTTTGTTTGTTTAGTTTATTTATTTTGCAGATTTTTTTGTTTGTCATTTTGGCCTGTGGCCACCTTGAAGAGATGCTCATTAAAATTGCTATTTTTTATTTTTTTAAAATAATAAATCTGTTCAAGTAGTCAACTGAGTGAGAGTTTTTTTATACATATACATTTTTTTGGTTGTTTCCCTCGGGAGATCCACTACCCACAACCTTATTTAGTATATTTTGCCCATGTTGTTTTCTCCTAGACTTGGGCCATAATAGAATAAAGATAGCTTTTGTGGGACTGCAATTTTTACGGTAAATGTTTAATCCATCTATATTGAATACAAATGTTAATTTATTTTTTATTAAATACTTACTGAACCAAAACTTTTTAATGTTTATCAGTTTAATCCATATTTATTAAATAAAATTTTTTATTTCTTCTTATTATTTTTATCCTTACTGAACCAAAACTTTTTAAAGAGCCCATATGGTGGGTTGAGAACGGTTAAATTTCACTTTTTGAAGTCCCAAACAACAGGATGATATGTATGCAAGGTTAAAAAACACTTTCGATGTCTTATAATATCTGTTTATTTTTACCTCATTTTCCCACAGACTCCCATATGAATCGTCTGAGCGAGTCTTTTTCCCCAAGCACCTCCTTTCCGTGACGCTACCACGTCTGCTTCCCGGGTCTGCGTGCGCAACTATTATGTTTCGCGTTGACGTCAAGCCGAAACGGCTAAAGACTCGTTCTAATAACGATTCATTTAAACAACAATGAGTCGACTCTTTTATATATGAATCAATCGTTTTAAACACTTTGCACTTTCAGATTTAAGCCTTAGCTGGACATTTCACTTTACTTAGAGCTGTGTAACACACTGCATGGAAGGTCATTTTCAAAAATCCATAATATGGGCTCTTTAATGTTTATCAGTTTAATCCATATTTATTAAATACAATTTTTAATTTCTTATTATTTTTTTATCCTTACTGAACCAAAGATGTTAAATAGTACTGTATTGTTTGACAAATACAATTTTTAGAGGACATTTTTAGCAAAAAGTCTCTTTTTGGACTGTGAATGTACCTTTCAGCAGTGTTTAAACTCATAAAAACGACCAATCCACACTATGAACCTAAACACATTTGTTACTAATTGTTTTATTGGAGGCATTCAGCTTTGTTTTCACAAGAATTACAGTAGATTAGTTTACATTTCCAAAGTTTCCACACCAGGGCATCTGGAAGCACTTGCCACTCTCCATTAATAAACCTTTAGATATAAAGCATTGTTGACTCCATAATTGTGGTTTTGTTGTCAAATAGCATGTACGCACAGCATTTCCTCAACAAGTTACATGCTAGCTCTTCTGTTCTTCATCAGCTTTAACGAAACTGTGAAGTTTGAAAGCAATTCTCTGTTTTGAATCTTTTGTTCTTTCAGGCTTGATTCCAGATGTGAAATGGGGTCCTCCCGTGCCATTCTTTGACTTTTTGGCAATAATGGACCAAGAAGCGCCGACCTACGCAGCACAGAAAGCTCCTAAAACGAAGAACGGGGGCAGAGAAAACCACAAAGAGCAGAATCATGTGACCCCTAACCAAAGTCAGGGCCCACATCCATCAGCAAACCCCCAAGCACCTCGCAGGCACTCTGAACTATAACGTCAAGTCCTCTCGTGGCACCAAAGGTTATGTAAGCATTTCACATGACTGCTTGACATCTGCTGGATTTCACTTCACAAGGGCTGTTAACATCATCGAGTTGTTTTCGAAAGTGTTTATACATCAATATGTCCGCATCACACATTATCCGACGTCTTTTTCACGAATCAAATAGACTTTTCCAAATTAAATCAAACATTTGTGTGGATAGTTTACATTTTTGTGCTGTAACTTTATATATGTGCATCTGGTTTAGTCTTTGAGAAGTCGTTTATTTATTTAAACACTTTATGTAAACATTTTAAATGAGAATTTATTCTTATTCGTTCAGCATTTGGTAATCGTTTTGTACAAATACAGAGCTACACATATGGGTGACATTTGTAAAATTCGTACATTGTGTGTTTATTCACTCACGAAAGAACAGGAACTGGCTTTTCTTTTCTTTTTTTATAAACGTGCCATCCTGGAAAGTCTGACTTGAAAGCGTAAAGAGGCTGCATCTTTGGTTGATTGCGTTGTTAAAGTAAATTAGCGTCACATTTAACGAGGGAAGAACTACATTTTAATGCAAGTTACGAAACAAGTCTTGTGTTTTTCTAGGAGCTGAATCCAGTGTTTAAACCCTGGTGCAGATGTTTTCGGGAACATCTTAAATAACAGTGTTTTTGGTCGTGCAATTTGATCCCTGGAATGTGCTTGGATGCATGGATGAGGTCAACGTTACACACTATAAGCTGGCATGGAAACTCCATGCGAGTTTTTAGACACCTATTTTCTCTCAGCTCTGTAATGAGCTTCTGTAATGGACATTAGAGTTACATTTAAGCAAAATGGTGCTTTATTGACAAGTTTGAGTCTCATTAGTATGGTCCTTAAAGAGGCAATTCACTTAAATATGACAATGTGCTATTAACACCACCAAAGACCTTTTTTTTTTTTTTTTTTTAAGTTGAAATGGTGGATGTCCTTCCAGCTGCAACCCATCTCTGGGAAACATCCATACGTTCACATTTACACACATACACTACGAACAATTTAGCTTACCCAATTTAGCTTACCCAATCACCTGTACCGCATATCTTTTGGACTGTGGGGGAAACCAGAGCACCTGGAGGAAACCCACGCAACAACGGGGAGAACATGCAAACTCCACGCAGAAAGGCCAACTGACCCAGCCAAGGCTCAAACCACCGACCTTCTTGCTGTGAGGCGACAGCACTACCTACTGCGCCACCGTGTCGCCCTAATATTATATTATATTATATTATATTATATTATATTATATTATATTATATTATATTATATTATATTATATTATATTATATTATATTATATTATCAAATAAGGCAAGCATAATGAATACTTGTGGCTTCTGATGATTTTTTTGTGGTGTTTTTTTATACATTTTAAAATTGTAATTTGTAAAAAAAAAAAAAATACATAAATAAACTCTTTAAATTTTCTGTCGATGAGATTTTGCTCAAAGCTTTGCAACAAAAACTTGTGGCTTCATGCATTGATTTTTGTGTGAAATTACATTTAAACTGGCTTCCAAAGCACCATAAAATTTAGTTTAATGACCTTGAACAATCTGCACGATCATTTGAGACCAGAGTGAATATTTAATTGTTCTTCTGCTCATTTAAATAAATGAAATAGTGGAACCGACATTTTGTCATTTGGTCCCTCAGATGCTATTTTTACTCTTTCGTCTGTTGAAAAGATAAGAATAGCATTAGATAGCAAAAAGACGAAATGTCAAATAGTTCCTATGGACACAAGATTATGTGTTATCCTCTCATAAATGGCCAAATGAAGGCATCTTAGTGGAGTGGATTTCAACATTTTAGTCCCCTAAAATGTTGTCTAATTTCACCATAGTTTGTTGTATGAAGAGTATAGACTTCATTTAAAGGGATAGTTCACCCAAAAAATCTAAATTGCGTCATCATTTATCTTCCCTTGTGTAGTTTTAAACCTACACAAAAGAAGATATTTAGTAAAATACTGGTTGGGGGACCATAGTAGGGGTAAAATTTGCCATAGAAGTTAATAGGTGCCAGAAACCAGCATTTTACTAATTATCTTCTTTTGTGTTCAACAGCAGAAAGAAACTTAGATTTTGAACAAGTGAAGGTTGAGTAAATGACAGAATTTAAAATTTGGGGTTTACTACCTCTTCGAGTCACAGGAAGAGAAATGTTTTGCAAATAGATGCACAATACACAATCTTCCAGGCCAGAGTGAAGTTATGCACATTAACAATGATTTGGAATAATGTTTGTATGATGTAGTGTAATATAAAAGTATGTGAATGGCAGTGTTTCTCAACCATATTTCTGGAGGACCACAAGCTCTGCACATTTTCCATGTCTTTTTAACCCATACCTGTCAACATTGCAATGTGAAAATAAGGCATAAAGGCATTTACTAAATCTGTTCAACGGTCAGAAATATGTTTATTATTATTATTTACAACAGATAGAATAAATAGCATTAAAAAGGCTGCAAATTAATGAAACAGTTTAGCCTATTAAGATGAATATAGCTATTATAAAGAAATTTAATCAAGTTATCAAATCTCACATAACTTTTCTTCACTGTACAATTTAAACATTCTGATTTAAAAGCGGTGAATTAATGAATCTCTCATTTTTATTTTTTGTTTCTCACTTTAAAAATGCACAGATACATAATGAAAGCAGGTGATTGCTTTCCTAACTGTTAAGGCTCATTTAAGACAAAATTTGTTGTTTAAAAGAAAACCCACCAAGATCGACATGTTTAGATATTATTATTATTATTATTATTATTATTATTATTATTATTATTATTATATGTCTGTTCAAACCTGGATTGTCCACTTTTGCTCCGCTTCATATCACGCATACAGAATCCGTTTGGGAAACAGTGTCTATTTATCACTATGGAGCACGTGGATAGTCACACATCGCAACATGAACTGACTGCTTTGAGGATAACATCGGAGGGGCGAAGGCACCTGTAATGAACAGGAGGGGAATCCCGCTATTTTTATATTTATTTTAAGGTGTTTTCATGCCTAAATAAAATGAAAGCACTGAACAGATTCACATTTAAGAACAAGGGGCGACCACTCGTGGTTCGGCGGTATGGGTTGAGTAGGGAGGGTTGTCACTTTAATGTCCTTCATAGACAGATTGGAAATACGGGAGAAATACGGGAAAATACATTTACAGGATGATAGCGGAAGAATCCTGGGAAAAACAGGAGTTAAACAATCACAGTTGATTCAGATCATCGGCGCGTTAGCAGGGACTGAAAGACCTGTAATAGGTGTGACAGACAAAGGACACATCCAAAACATGCAGTGTCGGTGGTCCTCCAGAAACGTGGTTGAGAAACATTGATCTATAGCACAGCTGGATATTAAACAGTGGTGTTGGTTGTACTATGGGCTACGCAGACATAATGCGGCATGGTGCATGGATTTACACTCTTGTTTGAATTAAAATATGCTGGCTGCTTCTAAACAGTGTTCAACCCTTTTTATGTTCACCATAATTTTGTCCATTCCTTCATTTGTTCAGTTCTAGTCAGTGCTTAAAAGCTGAAGTTGTTGCCTATTATCATATCACAATTATGAGCATTAGTGGACCCATCTTGCAGCGTCTGGTAAGAAATGATTTCAGACCTTACAGTGTAGTCACTAAGAAAGTGCCCTACAGGGACCGATCATGTTGTAGTATTGATTTAGACTAGAAGCTCATGCGGTCCTATCGATCTTCAGGCAAATTTTTGGAAACTTGGATGAAATCTGCACTAACAAACGTATTATTAGATTTTCAGATGGTCTCGTAGTTTGAATGCAATGTTAATTTTAAAAATCAATGAGAAGCTTTTATGGAGATCATTGCTGTTGTGGATGTGGAGGGTTTATGTTTTATTCATTTACTCTTGTCTGGAATGATGTCTGTTTTAAGGAGTCTGGAGACACTGATGCATCCGTCCGTTTAACCCCTCTGACCTCCTGAAAGAAATAAATTTAAAAATCAAAACATGTTTTGAGAAATTGAGATGCACAGAGTTTCCTGGAGTTGGTTCTTCAGTGGGTTGCACTATAAATTATGAACGCTGGTAGGTTTGGAAGAGGTCATTACTGATTAGAGCTTTTTGTCTGAGAGTTTAATTTGTGATAATTGGCGAAAATATACTATTGGTCATTTTTATTCATTGTATTATTTACATATTGAAAATGAGCAATTAGCAACCCTTCCCTAAACCCAACTGATAGTGTTTTCAAAAGCAAGCTTGAAGAGAAAAGCCTTTTACCGTTGTATCTCACTGCTTTTTTTTGGCTTTCGTTTTACTTGGTTTCTGGAATTGTCCGGACTTAAAACCTGATCCGCTCCACGTCCAAAGTTTGGCACTGTTCGTGATGAGCTACCAAGCAATCCAGTTACGCCAAAAAAAATCCATACTGAGATAAGCAATCGGTTGTACCCCCCCATAACGTTCATTTTACTCACAAAATGCAGCCACATATGTGACACCTGTGAGCACGTATTTATTGGTTCTCAAAAATGTAGTCCTGGGCACATTTTCCCAATAAGCCTGTGTTGATTTATTTTGATCATTGCTGAAGATACACTCTGCTAACCTGGGCTTAATTTGTGCCAGAACAAACTGGATCCACATCTGGCACCTCTGAAATTTGATCCGGCACCTCATTTTACCGATCCCCTCGTCAACCACCCTCCTCCCCCTCCGCCGTTCACTTTCACTTTCTTTCTCGACTCCCCCAACGCTCTTCACTTTTGTCCGCAACACCCAGAGGCTATAGACGCAACAAAACTGCACAAACTGTCAATTCCTGCTGCAAAATGTGGCCCTTGGTGTTATTAAAATTCTTGTCTGACTGCTCTTCAGTCCTCAAGTCTGTATAATGATGTCGGGGTGGCAGAGGTTAAAAGCCAAAACTTTGACCTTTGAGGCAGAGGTGTTGATGTCTATCAATAGACCCGACAAGTAAATTATTTTCAGAAATTGTTGTAGCGTTATTTTTATCATCACATCTGACCTCAAATGCTTGCAATATTTCAGTCCAGAAAGTTGTTGCTGCTGATTAATTTCTATATATATCTACAGCCACAAAGTAGAATGACTTTCAGAATGACTGCAGTGTTTGTTCTGTTCTAGAAAAGGTCATTAGCCAAAAATGTATCACTTAACTCTTCCAAAGTTAAAACATTGGTATTATGCTGTCTAACAATTAACATAAACATGTCTGAGAACACATTTGTTTAATTATTTTGACAGTATATAACATATTATATATTACAATTGTCATTTTATGCTCTATGACAACATTATTGTAGGCGATTTAGAAGAAATGGCATCAGTAGTGGGTAGTTTGCACATCACTATATACAACTATATTGCAATTGTAAGTCTAGATAAAGGAGTCTCCATTTTATCCTATAGTTCTACAGTGTTCCAGTCTATAGGCCTAAGTTTTAATGATTCAGTCATCAGGATTTAACAGCCCGATCAATAAATTACTGTGTCCGACACTCCTCAGGCTAGCAAGAAAGTTTAATTGTAAATCCAGATAAAGCGGTCTCTATTTTATCCCATAGTTCCATAGTGTTCCAATGTATCGGTTCGAGTTTTAATGATCAAGTAATCAGGATTGAACAGCCTGATCAATAAATGACTGTGTCTGAAACTCCTCAGGCTAGCAATTTCTGTTCTTCCCAAGTGCATTTTGGCGTTTAAAGAAATAAAGCATGACCACTCTGAAGGCTGAAGGACAGACGTGATGCGACGTGATGGTGATTTTATTGACAAAAAACCTCTAAGCCTTTATAATGAATCTGGCATTAACATTTTGTAATTAAATCTCAGCTCTTCTACATCAAGCTGCGAATCTGTTTATACACAAGGTATGTGACGGTTAGCACGTTTTCAACTCTCTTTGTAGCATTGGAAGTTCCACCACATGCAATTTCCTCTTTTTCTGGTGGGTTTGAGCTGTAATTATGTGGCTTATTAAAGCTGAAATGCAGTGACAGCAATACGCAGTTCTGGGATTTGATGTGTGCAAGTTTGTTGGAGGGGAAAGTCTAAAGCAGAAGTTGATTCATTTTTTTTTTTCATTTCGTTTTTCTTTGTCTTGGCACACGTCAAGCCAGTGGATTGCAAGACGTTATGAAATAGACATGTCGATACAAGACACTCTTGCAACAGTATTAAAGTGCAATACATTGATTTCAGCTAGCTACTGTGATTTCAAAGTGATATTTGAAGAGGCTGGAGAAAACATGACATTAGGTCACACTTTATTTTGACGGTCCGTTTGTTGAATTTAACTTGCATTGCATCTAAAGGTCAACTAATTCGCAGTAGATTATAAGTAGTTGGGGTTGGGGTTAGGGTTAGTGTAAGTTGACGTACTTGCAAAGTTTCTTATAGTCAAAGTTTCTTATAGTATTCTTAAATGTCTGTTGAATTAAGCAGACAGTCTACTGAGACTCAAATGGACCATCAAAATAAAGTGTTAGCGTGACTGCTGCTTATTTTTCATGGTTGCGCTTACACACGCATAACACATTTATTTTGTGTAGAAGTATAAAACATTTGCAATTACCTTTGCAGTGCTATACTGATTGTTACGACCGTGGCCTAGGGTCAAAGACTAAACATAAAAGAACACTGGACAAATAAAATCATTTTTAGGAACCATTGAAGTCAGGTCTGTTTATTTGTCTTTTTTTTTCACCCAAAACGTGAAGCAAAATAGCTGGGAGAGGGCCCACAGAAAAATAATAAACAAAGAGGACATTCTAACTAAATACACTTAACAAAATAGCAGAAATAAAAATACAAAATCTAAACCCTGACTACAGTATCTACAAAAAACAGGAGAAAAATATTTACACACAAGAAAAGTGTGGCGTCTATCCTCTGCTGCTTCTCACTGTGTATATGCAGAGTACAATATTTACAAAATCAACAAACGAATCAAAAACAAAATAACAAAAGTGGGAAACACAGATGGATAAACAACAAACAAAAGTCAAAATGTATACTGTGCACCAAAACAAGAAACACAACCAAAAATAACACCTAGCAATCAAATCGTTTTTTATCACACCAAACGCAAAATCACCACGCCAACCAACTCGCTCTCTCTTCCCATGCCCGTTTTCCTTTTTTTAAAAGATACCCTGGGTCACTCTAGCCAATCTCAGGGCACGTCGTCTGCATAATTAGTGGGCGGGGCCTGTGCAGATGAAAAAAGAGGGAGAGAGAGAGACACACACATACATGTGAACGCAACATGATAAAAAATCCAGACAGCATCCATGCTACTATATTTATACACATTCAATTTTGCAATTCTGAGTGTGCCTCACATAGGTGAGTGGGCTTAACAAACCACCTGTAAAAAAAACAATTTTTTTCATTTCTCCGACACATTATCCAACACTTGAACTAGGTTTTGCACATGTGCACCAGACACTTTTTTACAATCACTCCTTATTGTGCATTCATGAAGTGTGCTTCAAACAGGTGAGTGGGCTTGACAAACCACCTGTAGAAACACTCTTCTCTTTATCAAAAAAAAACCTTCTTACTCTAGCTCTTAATTCTCTATGCAATAACAGTTCTATTGTATAATTAGCACTTCTTGTGTGTATTGCAGCTTCCTGTTGAATTGCTGAATTGTCTTTATTGTCCCCGAAATGCAATTAGGTTTACAGCAATAGTCGACAGTTAACAGCAACAGGTCACACTCGACAACATAGAAGTATAATTAATCATAATTAATAAAAAATAAAAAAAACTTACAGCTTGTTAAGTAACCCAACTCCAGTGGGAACAAATAAGTGCAAATATGTGTTGGTCCTTGCCCGTCTAGAATAAGTATACCTTCTGCCTGATGGCAAGAGGCAAAACTTTAAATCAAGTGGGTGCTTCTCATCTGCTAAAATGGACGTAGCCCTCTTTATGACTCTCACCTATTAAGATTTATGTCCACAATCTTTTGAGATAAATGAACAATTTTTGAAAGTCTGTTTTTACTTGTCACCCTCAATCTACCAGACCAGCATATTACTATAAATGTTAAAAGAGACTCAATGAAAGATGAAATAAAATGTCCTAAGAAGAGGCCTATCCACATTAAATCCTTTCAACTTCCTCAATTAAAACATTGATTCGCCTTTTTACAAATAAAATTTGTGTTGGCCTCAAAGTTCAGATTGTCATCTAGGATGATGCCCAGGCATTTATACTCACTCACTGTCTAAACAACAGTACTGTTTATAGCAGTAGTAGTAGTAGTAGTAGTAGCGAAAAGAGTTACAGCGAAAATTAATAAGCGTCTCTTTAGTTTTTGAGATATGATGTTGTAAATAAGAGTCTTTGCACCAAGCAACAAAGTTGTCCAACACTGGACCATGACCCTCCTCATGATCATGCAGAAGGCTGACAATGACAGAATCATCAGCATACTTAATTATATACATTGATTCAAATTTGCTCTGACAGTCATTGGTGTAAAGTACAAACAACAGTGGTGAGGCAAATGACTCCTCAACTGTAAGTCGCTTTGGACAGAAGTGTCTGCTACCTGACTAAACGTAAAAGTAAAAAAACAATTACCCTTATATCCAAGACTGTATGACTGACTTCATTCTACAAACCAAAAAGTAAATTTGTAACGATGCTTATTAGTATGTTGATGATCAATCGATAAATGAATTCATGCAAGTACTGGAATACTTACACACGTTTTAAAACAGCATTGGTTTTACTGTATCACTTTGGGTCAAAGTTGGATTATGACAGTGCAAATGATTAAAAACATCAGAACCAATTTTTGCAAGCTTGATTTGAGCAAAATGTTTCCCTGTGGGGGCGCCACGGTGGCGCGTGAGTAGCACGTTCGCCTCACAGCAAGAAGGTCGCTGGTTCGATCCCCGGTTGGGGCAGGACCCGGTTGGGCCAGTTGGCATTTCTGTGTGGAGTTTGCATGTTCTCCCCGTGGTTGCGTGGGTTTCCTCCGGGTGCTCCGGTTTCCCCCACAGTCCAAAGACATGCGGTACAGGTGAATTGGGTAAGCTAAATTGTCCATAGTGTATGTGTGTGAATGAGAATGTATGAATGTGTTTCCCAGAGATGGGTTGTGGCTGGAAGGGCATCCGCTACGTAAAACAAATGCCGGATAAGTTGGCGGTTCATTCCGCTGTGGCGACCCCGGATTAATAAAGGGACTAAGCCGGAAAGAAAATGAATGAATGAATGTTTCCCTGTGGTTAGTTTTTATTTTGTATTTCTCCTGAATTGCATGTAAACAAGACCATATTATACAGTACCAATACTGTGCTCCCTGCACTGGCTACCAGTCAGTTATAGAATAGACTACAAAACTCCTATTCGTTTATAGAGCTCGCAATCTAGCCCCGGTGTATCTTTCGGACTTACTCAGCCCTCATTATCCAACTGGGTCACTCATATCCTAAGAAGGCCAATAATAAGGTTGTGATCAGAGCTGGTTAAACCTCTTTAAAACACATTGCAGTTCTTTATATACGTTTTCTTTGTGGTATTACTTTAGAAAAGAAAGTCTCCATAAGCTTTTAATAAAATGTATTATTATTATTATTATTATTATTATTATTAAAAAACCTAGATGGTGCAGTGCTAGTAATCTTATTTGTAAGGCGAGTTCGATCATTTCCTGCCTTGATTATATAACTTGCATACAGAGCATTTATATCATACTTTTCAGAGCTTTTTAGGATCTTAAAAGTCACAGAGTCAGTTTACTTTTCATTATATGGATGAAAAACAAACAAACTGTGTGTTTTTTGCATTTCAAAAGAAAAGAAAATACACAAAAGCAATAAAACTGTATCTGAATGTACCTGGTTTAAAGATGCAAGGTCAGCATTCATGTGCGAAACAAGTCTAAACATGTTCGATGTAATAACAGACAGTGATTTTTTACTTTGCTGCCAGGTGTGTCTTCCACAATAAAAGCCTTTATATTTAACCCACGGCCCATTAGGAAAACATTAAGCAATATTGAATTGATTTACACTAATGCAATTTGCAGGTTGACAGTTTTAAATAATAATGCTCGGAACTAATGTGATCAGAGAGGAAGGCCGCACAGCCGATGAGTAACAGAATGCCATAATCACCTCACAATAAATATAAATGCATGCAGGGAAATGCAGATGCGCTGATCAATAACAGCAATTAGCTTCTGTTACGCAACCTTAAGATCAGATTAAAAAATATTAATGTATAAAAAAAACAACAACTTTAGAACAGTTTCAGAATGAACATCTAATATATATATATATATATATGAGAAATAATGAAAAATAAAATAATAAAAATAAAACAATTAAATGCATACGAAAATAATAAAAGAAATAAGAAATAATAATAACAAAATAGTGAAAATAAAATAATAAAAGCCATGAGAAATAATACAAATAAAATAACAAAATTCAAGAAAATAATAAAAATAATAAAAGACAAGAAATAACAATAATAATGAAATAATAAAAGACACACAAAATAATAATAATAATAAAGTAACAAAAGACATACAAAATAATAATAATGAAATAATAAAAGACAAGAACTAATAATAATAATAAAATAATAAAAGGCAAAGTAATACTAATAATAAAATATTAAAAGATATACAAAATAATAATAATAAAATAAAAAAAGACATACAAAATAATAATAATAAAACAAAATAGCAAAAGACATAGGAAACAAAATAATAAAAATAAAATAATAAAATACAAAAGAAATAATAAAAGTAAAATAATAAAAATAAAATATTAAAAAATAAAATAATAATAATAATAATAAAATAAAAAGACAAGAAATAATAAGAAATAATAGTAAAAGTAAAATAATAAAAGACAATAAAAATAAAAAAAGACATAGGAAATAATAAAAATAAAATAATGAAAGACAAAAGAAATTAAAAAATGATATTAATAAAATAATACATGACATAAAATAAAATAAGTAATAAAATAATAAAAGACATAAGATTTGAAGACACTGCACTTGCTTTGTATCTACACTCATTACACAGAAACCTTTACATTTTGAACGTTTTGTCTGGAATGAACATTTCCACATCTCAGACATAAAAACTGCACATTTATATCCTTGAGCAAAACTCTCCAGTCTTGCAGATGAAATCAGCTGCTGGATAAATGAGCGTCTTGATGGTAATCTTATGCTGAATGTTAGCCCACATCACGAATGAAATACAGGGCAGGGCTGAAACGCTACACAGCAGGTGAGAGGAGACATTCATCTCCAGATCTCTGCATGTATGGGCAATTGAGTCGGACTCTTTATAGTTTATGCTTGGCTGTCTGTGTTTTGTTTGCAGCCTGAGCTATTGAAAAAAAAATCTGTTTCTTGTCTTGTGGTTGACGTTTAAGTAATTTAAATGATATCTTAGGTCAAATAAAGTTGTGACATTTTTTTTTATCACTTAAGTAATTGTAAATGTCACAACAGTAAAATGATTTGCTTTTATGAGGTTTAGTTCAGGTAAGATTGGTTGATGCACTGAGTAAAAGGTTCATACAATTTTTCAACGTTAAAGGATATCATTTTACCTTTTATTATAGGGTTTATTTAAGTTCAGAGTGTGTAATCATTTATTTCATTATTTATTCAATCATTGTTTAATAATTCAGAAGTTATTCATAAGTCGTGCTATTTAGATATTTATTTACATGTAACTACTCAATTAATAGTATTTTTCACAAAAAATAATTGATATTTATATTGATAAGTTATAAGAGTGACACGGTTTAAAACATATGCTGTTTAAGTTGGCGGTTCATTCCGCTGTGGGGACCCCTCATGACTAAAGGGACTAAGCCGAAGGAAAATGAATGAATTTATGACTGTTATGAAGAAAAAAAAAAGAATTTTGCTGCCCCTGATTAATAAAGAGACTAAGCCAAAAACTAAATGAATGAATAATAATAATTTAATAATTGACTTACTTTTTTAAAAAAATAAATGAATATTGTGAAATTTTGCAATTGACTAAATATTGGTTTTTGCTTTTAAAATTATTAAAGCATCATTTATTTATTTATATTTCATATGTAAAAAATTCAGGGTTCCACACAATTCCTTCTTGTTGTCTCAACACAAATCGATTAAGTTAACTTTTTTGTTTTTACAAATTTAAGTGGATTGAAGATAAAAATATTACGTTGTAAAATATTTATATATATTTGTGTTGTTTCAACTCATTTTAAATAAGTAGTTTGAACAGGCAGAAAAATTCTTTATTCTTTTTCTGCAACATTCATTAATTCATTCATTCAATCATTCATTTTCCTTCGGCCAAGTCCCTTTAGTCATGAGGGGTCACCACAGCGGAATGAACCGCCAACTTATCTAGCATAGGTTTTAAGCAGATAATTCCCTTCCAGCTGCAATCCAGTACTGGGAAACACCCATACACTTACATTCACACACATACACTACGGCCAATTTAACTTATTCAGTTCACCTATAGCGCATGTCTTTGGGGCAAACCGGAGCACCAGGAGGAAACCCACGCCAACACGGGGAGAACATGCTAACTCCACACAGAAATGCCAACTGACCCAGTTGGGACTCGAACCAGCGACCTTCTTGCTGTCAGGTGACCTTGTCATAACATTACAAAAATATTTGTTGTCACTTTTTTTTCTGTTTGATGTGTCTGAAAGTTGAGTATTATCTGCTTATTTGAGTGTATTTAATACTTGCACATTAAAATCTGTACGAACCTTGATTTAATTGCTCCTGCTAATACTGTCAGCAAATGTGTGTGTTGTTAAGCGAGTGATGTCTAACCTTTATCCCTATCTGGCATAATCAGGCTTCAGGTGGTGGGTTTTCTCTTTCCAAACAAAAAAACAAAACATTGTCTGGACAGTTTTCGAAGTACTGGGTGAGGAGTGACATCCACTTCTGAGACCTCCCGGGAAAAGACAAAGCGGTTTTCAAAGAATAAAAACAAACAAAGCATGCGGCCCGCAACGCTTCCTCCGTGTCAACAAAACTGGCTCGTTCTGCCAGACTTTTTCCCATCCCTGGAGACCAGTGAAGATCGGAACTGAGTTTTTACAAGGCTCGAGGGATGATTCCTGATGTCTAAGTCAAATGTAAATCCGTTTCACATGAAAAATGTGTTGTGACTTTCAAAACTAACTAATATAACAGAGAGTGTCTGGCTTTTACTACACTGCAAAACAAAGATTAGTTGGATTTACCACATTTTTTTTAAGGTAACATTTAGTAATGTTCAACTTAAATAGTTTGTTCAAATTCAGCCCATTTAAATAGCTTGCAACCACTTACCTTAAAAAAATGTAGTAAATCCAAGTAATCTTTTTCAATGTATTTGCTTGACCTAAAACTCAGATGAGGATAATTGTAAATGTCAACCAATGTACATCAGAATCAGAATCAGAAAGAGCTTTATTGCCAGGTATGTTCACACATAAGAGGAATTTGTTTTCGTGACAGAGCTTCTACAGTGCAACAGAATTACAGAGACAGGGCAAAAACAGATAATAAATATATTTTAAAATAAAAGTAAGTGTTAAATGCAAATATACTAATTGACAAGTGTATGTACAGGTTTTTTACTATATACAACGTTATATGTGCAGCTGTTACGTGCAAATTGGCATGTAAAGTGTGTTGTTAAATAAGTTTAAGTGTGTGTAAAAAGTGTATTGCAAGTAGTGATGTTGGTTCCACGATTGTTATCATCAAGTGTTCATGAGGGAAGAAACTGTTTCTGTGTCGGGCTGTTCTGGTGCGCAGTGCTCTGTAGCGTCGACCAGAAGGTAACAGTTCAAAGAGGCAGTGTGCTGGGTGTGAGGGGTCCAGAGTGATTTTGGCTGCCCTCCTGCCTTCTCTGGATAAGTACAGTTCTTGGAGAGTAAGGAGGGTTGTACCAATGATTCGCTCAGCAGTCCGAACTATTCGACGTAGTCTTCGAAGGTCAGATATAATATACCAGGAAACATATACCAGGAAACACATTTGTCATAGTAAGCTCGCATTTATGAGTATTTCAGTGCATTGTGTGGTTTGCAGGTTGTGTTTGTGGCTTGAAATAGTTAACAAAGAGACATTATAAACCTTTGGTTAATACAAACTTGGGTTCGTAATTCACATAAGGATGATGATTAGTCAAATGTATTCATATGCCAACATTTAACAAATAAATAAATAAAATAATAAAAGACATAACAGAAATTAAAATAATAAAAGACAGGAAATAACAAAAAATAAATACAAATAAAAGACAATAAAAATTAAATAATAAAATAAATAAGAAATAATAGAAAATAAAACAATAAAAGACATAGGAAATAATAAAAAATAAATAATAAAAATTAAACAATAAAAGACAATTAAAATAAATAGTAAAAGACATAAGAAATAATAGAAAATAAAACAATAAAAGGCATAGGAAATAATAAAAATAAATAATAAAAATGAAACAATAAAAGACAATAAAGAAAATAATAATACAGAAAATAAAATAATAAAAGACATAAGAAATATTAAAAATAAAATAATAAAAACATAAGACAATAAAAAAATAAAAGACATAATAAAAATAAAATAATTAAAGACATAGGAAATACTAAAATAATAAAAATACCATAATAAATGCCATGAGGCATAATAAAAAATATAATAAAAGTAAAAGTCTTAGACTTTTAGACGTAAGAATAAGAAACTGTAAATCATGGGTCTCAAACTCAATTCCGAGAGAGCCGCAGCTTTGCACAGTTTTGCTCCAACCCTAATCAAACACAGATCAACGTGTTCAAGACTCTTTTGAACAACTTGATTATTTGGATCAGCTGTGTTTGATTAGGGTTTGAGCAAAACTGTGCAAAGCTGCGGCTCTCTCGGAATTGAGTTTGAGACCCATGTTGTAAACCAGTGGTGCTCAACCCTGCTCCTGGAGATCAACCTTCCTGCTGTGTTCAGCTCCTACCCTGATCAAACACACCTGAACCAATTAATTAGGACCTGAACATCACTAGATAATTACAGCCAGGTGTGTTTGATATGGGTTGCAACTGAAATCTGCAGGATGGTCGATCTCCAGGAGCAGGGTTGGTCACTCCCGTTGTAAACCTTGGGTAAGTACAAACTCTGGTTATTTTTTTTTTATTTCACAAAGTTCATAATTCACATAGGGTTGATTAATCAAAGGTATTCAAATGCAAACATTTAACACTGGACAGTCATAAACCCTAGCTTACCCTCTTTATTTGCATCCTTATTTGCTTCCATATTAACAGCATGCGACCAGTTTAAATAAAGCCTGTAGTGTTGTGCCTGCTGTCTTTAAATGGTAAGTTCATCCAAAAACTTAAATTCAGTTATTAATTATTCACCCTCATGTTGTTCCAATCCCCTGAGATTTTCATTCATATTCAGAACACAATTTCAGAGTGTATTCACACCTCTCTCTTGTTTGGTTTGATTGAATTGAACTTAAGTTTGTTTCACTGTTTGGTGTGGATATTTTGGGCAGGTGTGAATGCAGCAATCCCACTATGGTGAGCAAACAGAGAATCGGCTGAAGAGGTGGTCTCGGTCTACTCTAAACAAACTCTAGTACAGAGCTGGTTTATTTAATGTGTGATCTGACCTTGACCCAACATATTTACCGAAAGCCCTTTTTAGCTATTATAAACACAATATATTTGAACATATAGTACATAGCAAAAATTTCAGTGTTAAATATACAGTGTGAATTTATTTATTTATTTATTTATATATTTTTTGGTGTTAAAACCGGAGTACATTTTTATCCATGAGTGTGAAACAGCATGTATTTAAGAGGTTTTTATTTATTTTTTTCAGTGTTAAACTTTTACCCCATTATGCAGTGTATTTCCCACTAGTTATGGGAAGTCCAGGTTTTGTTTTACTCAAACCGGTTCTTTTGGACAAACAGTGATCAAACCAGTATGTTTTACGAGTCTTCATGATATAATAAATTATAAGATATTATAAATTAATTCTCATCAGAAGCAGTGTACTGTGTGTAGTCATTAGCTTATATACACATGCATAATCCATTTAGATTGTTATTAAATAAAGTGAGTAATGTACAAATTTAATATATTAACACTTTGAAGAGTAACACACACACACACACACAGTTTGATGTAAGAATAAACTCTTACTGTGTTAAAAGAACTCTGTGAGTAATGTACAAACATCACACTTTAGAAAGTGTTATTTTAACTCCAAAATGGGGGGAGTCATATGTACACCCAAGTAGTGTTAAGTTAAACTCAAATTGAGTTAAATGTTCACTGATTTTTTTTTTTTTTTGCTGTGTATTGAACACACGAAGAAACTCATTTTTCAGATTTTTTTGGTTTTGTTGTATTTTTATGATTATTGTTTGGGTCTGGTTCAATGTCAACAGGTCCTTTACAATACTTGACGTGTTGAAAACTCCAAGTTTACTTATTTAGCACTTTTTCACAATAATCATCACAAAATCATTCCAGAGCAACTTCATAGATATCATTACACTACAGTCAAAATCAGAAAAGTTAAGGAATTGTGTAATTGTGCACCTTATAACGTGTATATTTACAACAAATCTGTACACACAATTCAACATCCAGAGCTTTTCTCTAATTTCATCTCTGTTTAATGTTTGTCGTATTTTCTTATATTTATTTTGTGTTCTCACTTGTCACTTTATGTACACTGGAAGCTTCTGTAGCCAAAACAAATTCCTTGTGTGTGTAATGCTCACTTGGCAATAAAAGCGATTCTTCTAAATTCTAAAGCATTGGCAGTATATAACCATAGTTAACCTGCAGTTGTACAGTATATTACGTAGTATCTTTCCAAAAGAAATAATATTTGCATGTAATAATAATACATTATAAAGTGTTAGTTGTTCTCAAAGATCTCAGACGGTTGGGATCATCTCTTCAAGTCTTTATAGGGCTGGCATCATCTCTTCACAGGTGTTGGATCTGATCAAGTGGCATATATGGTCCTTTTTGCAATATTTTGAAGTATATATAGTTGACATGGTGGCTCAGCAGTTAACACTGTCGCCTCACAGCAAGAAAGTCGCTGGACTGAGTCCTGGCAAGGCCAGTTGGCATTTCTGTGTGGAGTTTGCATGTTCTCCATGTTGGCGTGGGTTTCCTCTGGGTGTTCTAGATTCACCCACAGTCTAAACGCATGCGCTACAGGAGAATTGGGCAAACAAAATTGGCCGTAATGTCTGAGTGTATGTGAGAGTGTATGAGTGTTTCCTTGTTCTGAGTTTTGGCTGGAAGGGCATCCGCTGCGTAAAAACATACCAAAATAGTTGTCAGTTCATTCCATTGTGACATATAAACTTTTCCATCCAACAATAGGTTGGTATTTAAAATACATTAAACAAAGTTGTTCTTTTAAGATCTAGTGACTGAAAGGTTATCTGGGAAGGCAAAAATTATTACGGTTGATTCTATTGCAACCTGTAGGCTGTTGAATGAGTTTTTTACTCCTATGCATTAAATTGGGATAGGTAAGCATTTAAACACTCACATAGTTCAGCTTAAGGCCCAATCCCGATCACGACTGCTGTAGTTTTAAAGCATGACGGTAAAACACGAACGCGGTTATGAATATATTAAAACATATGTTTGTTTGTCGTAAAAATTCGTAATGACAAAAATACTAATTTGTGGATCTCCTTACTTCCGGGTTCAGCGATCCTGCCGTTGTGGCAGGTGCATTCTGGGAAATTTTCTTACCCCTCCGTTTTTAGTGTGGTCCTGAAAAATCTTCGTTTGAAGGGGTGTATACCCCTTGCCCTTAGCCCTACGCCTTCAAGCTAAAGAGAATTGGGACACCACTACCCCTTGACGTGAACGCGCAAAACGATGGGTAGGGGTAAGGGGAAGGGCTAAGGGGTGGGATTGGGCCTAAGTGTTTCTAGCTGTTGGTTAGTACTCATCACACTGTGGACATTTGTCTGTTTTTGTATGTGCAAAGATATTTTTGTATGCAAGAGGTGAAGTATCATTCAGATTTAAGCCAGTGGTGTACAGAGGTCAGTGTGCCATCAGGCCTTTCAGAGTTTTAGCTCATTGTCCAACTCCACTTTACTTCAGAAAGTTCAGAGTCTGTTAAAAATAACTATAGCTTATGTATCATTTCCAGACACACAACATAGGAATAGAGGAAGGGTCATCATCCATATGTTGACGTATCATATAGTCACGAGGCATGAGTAATGACAGCGAAAGCAAGGTTTAGATTTCCATGAAGAAACACTGTACAGACGGATGATGGTGTGCCAAGAGGAGATTGAGTGTAAGTTTGGTGAATTTTCTCACATGTAATGTAACAGGCATTAGGTGAGCAAAAGGGCCTGTCCTCCTCACATATGAGAATGATTATAGTTAAACAAACCAGAGAAGAAAAGCTAAAGTGATCTAATTTTCCATTATAACAGGGCACAGATATCTGTATGTTATTTATTATTTATTGTTTTCTTAGTTATTGGGAGTATAATGTAATGTGTTTAGTGGTTTGTTTGTTTTTTGAAAGAAAGTTTTGTACAAAAAGTGACATTAAAAACATTTACAATGTTACAAAACATTTCTATGTCATGACATTTCTATTAAACTTTGTTTATTTGAGAATACTGAAAGCATTTACAATAATACATACTGTATATATTAAGCAAAACAAATTCTCAATATTAAAATGATTTCTGTTTGATCAAATGATAGAAATGGCAGCTTAAAACTCAGCCTAGCAATTTATAACATATTAAACAACTACTTTAGTAATATTTTGCTATATTTTAATTTTACTGTATTTTATTTACCAAATAAACCCAGTCCTTATGAAAAAAAGAGACTCTAATCCCCAAAAAGCTCCTAATCCCAAATACATAAAAAAATAATTATGTGCTTTTGTGGTTATGTCTTCCGAATCTTGATACAAACAGTTAAATTAAGTTTACATTAATTCTAAAAGTTTATTGAAGTTAATATTACAGTTGCCTCTGTTGTTTGAATAATGGAAAGGTTTAGTAAAACACATGTTCAAGTCATGACAAAATATGCTTAATGCTAATTATAACCTTTTTAGTAAGTATTCTAATTAAATTTTGTCAAGTTATACGGGCGGCAACGCGGTGGCTCAGTTGTTAGCACTGTTGCCTCACAGCAAGAAGATCGCTGGTTCGACTCCCGGCTGGGTCAGTTGGCATATCTGTGTGCAGTTTTCATGTTCTCACCATGTTCGTGTGGGTTTCCTCTGGGTGCTCCGGTTTCCAACACAAGTCCAAAGACATGCGCTATAGGTGAATTAAAAAAACTAAATGAGCCATGGTGTATGTGTGTGAATGAGTGTGTATAGATGTTTCCCTGTAATGGGTTGCGGCTGGAAGGGCATCCGCTGTGTAAAAAATATGCTGGATAAGTAGGTAGTTGAATGAATGAATGAAAGTTATACAGGCCATTTTAAGTTAATTTAATTTTAATGTAACTTCAGTTAAAATGACTAACAAGGTAAATAGGATTCACCATAAAAATCATATTTTCAAGTCATAACAACATTTTATTTCTACTAATTATGATTTACCAAGGGCGGTGCTGTGGTGCAGGGGGTAGCGCTGTCGCCTCGCAGCAAGAAGGTCGCTGGTTTGAGCCTCAGCTGGGTCTGTTGGCATTTCTGTGTGGCGTTCGCATGTTCTCCCTGTGTTCGCGTGGGTTTCTTCCGGGTGCTCCGGTTTCCCCCTCAGTTCAAAGACATGCGCCATAGATGAATTGGCTAAGCTAAATTGTCTGTAGTGTATGAGTGTGAGTGTATAAGTGTTTCCCAGTGATGGGTTGCTGCTGGAAGGGCATCCACTGCGTAAAACATATGCTGGATAAGTTGGTGGTTCATTCCGTTGTGGTGACCCCAGATAAATAAAAGGACTAAGCCGAAAAGATATGAATGAAGGAATGATTGATTGAATAATTTACTAAACGTAAAAAGTTTATTAATAAAGTTAATCATGTTTTGTTTAAGATATACAGGCCATTTTCAGTAAGTTAAAATGACTAACAAGGAAATTATTCAGCTAAAAAAATCATATTTTAAACAACATATGTTTTATACTAATTATATCCAATATATTATATTATACAATATATTACTAAATTTGAAAAGGTATACAGGCCATTTGAAGTTATTTTATGTTTCATTTAAGTTAAGTGATAACAAGGTTAATATGATTCTCCATAAAATTATATTTTCAAGTCAATACAACATATATGTTATGGAAAGTATAACTTAAACTGAAGTTTAGTAATGCAGTTAATCATGTTGTTGTTTTTTTCAAGTTATACAAGTTTAAAGTTTAAAGTTTAATGTAATTTAAGTTAAAAACAAGATTAATATGATTCAGCTTTAAATTTTAAGGCAACTAGGCATTTTTTTACAGTGTATTTGTACTTGGATTATGCTTTACAAATAGATTAAAATCACTATACCAGAATAGAGTTAAACTTAAAATCACTTTTGCTTTACTATTTCTTTATACTTTATCAAATAAATTTGTCCCCAAAGACGTGGTGAAATGAAGCTGGTTGATTTAGTTTATGGGTTTAAATTCATAATTAAATTCATAAATAAGAAAATCCTCCAAGTCCTCTTGAAAACAGTGGTCCATCAATGCAGGCTCTTCTTCTAGCTGTGCTGGAATGCACTGCACATGGAAAGCACGTTATTTAAGCTTCGCTCCTGGTGCTTCTGACTGTAAAAACAAATGAAGTTAATCAGTCCAAGCAGACTTAAAGTGCTTCCATCTTGAATTAACAACAGTCCCATTAGGCCCTTTGTTTTCATTACCTTCGCCAGTAGTTTTCCAGTCCTCTTAAGCAAATAATTGCACAAGCTGAGGTGGGCTGTAAATTATTTAGTCAAAACCCTTGTTTCCTAGTCTGGATGCTTAGTGAAAACCCGACGAGAACATGATACTGAGTAATTTCATCATTGAGTCTCGTAGTTCATGGTCCTCTGCCAATCGCGTCTCGCCAGTAGTTCTCATGAACATTCAGGCTGTGCTGTTCTCTCCTGAGGTTTATGCTTGTCATATGGCCCATTCCAGGATTACTTAGAATCTGAATTATTTTTGGAGCTGGGAAGTCCACGCCATGGGTTGCAAGCTTGGCCAGAGCCCTTCGGAAGTGAGCATGATGACTAGTGAGATGAGATGACGTGTTTTCCCGTATGCCCAACCGCTGTCATCCATAGCAGATCGGTCATAAATGTTATGCCAGTCTCACTTCTACTAATCAGAAGCAGAAAGGCAAACAAAAATCCTCCAAATGCATGAGCTAGTTAATAATTAGCTGTTCTGTTCCTTAATGGAAGAGCGCCGTTTGGTGACTCTTACTTTGGAGGAGGAGGTCGTGGGTATGACATGAATTTAAAGATGTGGATCAATTTGTGGTTGCTTCCCAGATTAAATAAGCTGAATTTCTGAAAAACTTTTGGAGAATTTCCCATTGGGACCAAGGGATCACATTGAGTAAATACACTGGTCATGCATTACTTGTCAACCCCTGTATATTATTCAGTTTAAAGCTAAAATCCTTAAACAAAATCCCCTTTTTAAAATTCTGCTCATGATTTATTGATTTGTAAGTAATTTATTGAGACATCCTAAGAACCAAAATGAACCCATAAATCCTAGAAGAACAAGATAAGTTGGTTAAAAACGCCCCTGCATAATTAAAATTAATCCATTATATGTTGACGTTTGCATTTAAAGGTCATTAAAATTTCCAAAAACCACTAGAACAGTGATATATATTTTGCTGACTTGCATTACCCAAAATGTTTCGAGGAATCTTTAAATTTTAATAACTTTTTTTTTTACAATTATTTTTTAGGGTTGGAATAGAATAGTGGAGGACAGACAGGGAAGCATTGGGAACAGAGAGAGGGGAAGGACCGGCATAGGACCTTGAGCCGGGAATCAAACTCCATGGTGCTATATGTCGGTGCACTTAACCAATAGGCTATTGGTGCCATGAAATAAGCAATTTTAACAGTGACATGGTCTGATATGTTGTGTGTTTTATTAGACTGCACTATAACATAATCCTAAAATGTATTTAATATGATTCATCTGAGTCAGAATGAACCATGATCATCCTCCGTTTAAACATTGTATACCGTTTAGGATTCATTTTCCTGCTTAACATGTTAATAAGGTTTGGCTTTGAATGTAAATTAAGGATAACAATAAAGTCATACTCTTCTCAGATCGTTGGTACACTTTTCAGGTGGGAACACCTACTGTTAAAAGTGAGGTTAAATTGCTTTTGGTCAGCGGATGGTTCTTGATGGCTCACTGCTGCCCCCATGCTACAAGTGACTTATCTCCCCAAAGGTATTACTTAGATCTTTAACTTGAGGAACTCTAATCTCTATGATAATTAAGATTTTTTTTTAAGAAAGGAGCATAGAACACAATTGTGAAATGAAGTGGAAGTTGGGTTGAATTTCCTACAACAGCATGTGATCACAAAATTATGAACTGTGGCATAATAAAAAGGCATAACCATGCTGTATTTTCTTCGTCTCTCATCAGCAATTGCTTCAGTGCTCTCATTTTCCTTTAATGGCTTCCAGCCTTGCTCCGCTTCGTACAACCATGATAAGTGAAGAATACTTTCGCTCATCCATGAACATGATTTCTACAGGAGCCCTGTAGGATGTGATGAAGACCACAACTCATTGTATCATCAAAATACGCTTTTTTTTGTTTGTTTGTTGTGAATATGCACCCTCTAGTGGAAAAATGACACATTGTGCCTTACATTTTGAAAACAAAGACATTTTTTGTTCACAGCATTACATTTAGATCTCAGAATAACCAATCACACGTTTCTGTTGATCTTATGAATCCAGTGGCTGCTCAGAGGTGTTCAGATTAGTCACAGCTAAAAATCCTCAGTGATTAAATTAACACTCTCACAAATTCTTTCATCATAAACCGAAAAGTGCTGAAACCAAAGTAAAGTAAACCTGGCTTCTTCACTAAACTTTCAACCAATTGTCTGTCTACACAGCTTCTCTTGCTATGTCTAAAAAGGTCAGTCCTATGGTGGCCGAGAGAGATATACAGAAAGACGCTGTAAATAGTGAAGACCACAATGGAAATGTGTTGGGGGACCCTAAAAGGTGACGCACCCGGCTGCTTCTTGTTTAGAATCAGCAGAGAGTTGTCTGAGATCTGAAAGGTGAGATGTCTGTTTATTTTACCATCTTGGTTTATGGCTACTTGTTGTTGTTTGTATATTTTTAACCCTGATAATCTGACAATTTGCACAATTGTAGTTAAATGAACCGCTGACTATAAACATGAAGCAGTCGGGTTCGTCACATTTTGGGGTCCCCCAACACATTTTCATTGTGGCCTGCACTATTTGCAGTGCATTTCTGTATTTGCGCATGTCGTGAGAGTTTGCATGCATGTGTGTTGTCAAACTGTTGAAATTTAATTCATTTGTATTTAAATATTCATTTATAATATTTATATAGCGCTTTACAATGTAGATTGTGTTAAAGCAGCTTAACAAAGAAGTTCTGTTAAATTGAAACTGTGTCTGTCCAGAATTTCAGTACAGAGTTGAAATTCAGTTTAGTGTGGTTTAATTTTCACTGCTGAAAGTCCAAACACTGAAGAGCAAATCCATTGATGCGTAGCTCCATAAGTCCCAAACCAAGCAAGCCAGTGGCAACAGTGGCGAGGAACGAAATTGACGAAAGTGAAGGAAAAAACCTTAAGAAAAATTAGGCTCAGTTGGGCACGACCATTTCTCCTCTTGCCAAACTTCTTGTGCAGAGCTGCAGTCTAGGCACTGAAGGCTAGAGAATGCTGGACATCCATTGTGGAGAAGCTGTAGGTGTGAATAGGTCACCGATGGGTGTTCAGGCTGGCCTACGGGATCAATGCGGAGACTCGTCTGTCATTGGGGTATTTTCAGGTCTCATGCTCTCCACACCTCCATGACCGCTACAGCATCCGCTCAGGATACGGACTGGTCCAAGATTATGGATACCTCTAGAACGTCTTCTAACTTGTTAGTGTTTTTCTTTTTGCATGTGTTTTCTTAACTTGCAGCGTATTTGAGCTCTCTTGGTCACCGTACAGTCCTTTAAATAGACTACTTAGATTTCTGCCAATTACCTTAAGGTGCCGATTAACATGAATAACTAATTCACTTTAATCTGACAGCATTAAATAAAGTCTATTGTTGTTTATTCTATTGAATCTGTCTAATTTTGATTAGTTTTTTATGCTGTATCTCAGAATATATGAAACATGCTTTAAAAATGCTATTCTGCTCATGTTAGGACTTCAAAGATGATTGATATTAGGAAAATTTAGTTTTTTCTCTCGTTTGAAATAGTTCACCCAAGAAAGACAACATTGCACCCCACTTTGGATCAAATATGTTATTTTCCACTACTTGTTTTTTATGAATATGTGTTTGAAAAGTGAATACTTGAATGTAAAGTTTTGGGTGAACTGTCTCTTTAAGGTCTAAGGTCATTATGGAGAAATACTGCTGAGCTCAGCAAATAGCTTCATTTCACTCCACATTAAACTTCACGGAGCACCAGAAATGAGTGGAACCGTATTGACCACTTTTCCCTGGGTGAGAAATGTAGCAATGGGTGTTTGGGGGATTGTGAAAAAGAAGAGTGAGGGGGAAAATGTATATGAGCAATGCTCATTAGAGAGTCTTGTGTCAGTGCTCGCTGGTAATGCATGTTGATGGGTGTTTGGTGATGTGTGGCATCAGCTAATCTCCCCACAGAGCGGCAGCTGTTTCCTGCTAGTCATCCGCTGGTGCTCTGGCCGGGGCTCAGAGATAAACCTCACTGATCACAGCATCCTCCCTGTGCGTCACAAAACAAATGGAAACATGGTTAGATCGGCTTTATGTAATTACTGTGAAAACTTCCATAAGAATAAACAGGCCACACGGTTGTTCATGAGTCTCCAATCTTCATTACCATCGTTGATGCTAATCACCGTGGATAGCGTTCATTAGCATGAGCGTAATTGAGTAAATCCTGTGTCAACATTTTCAGCTCACATTTCACCCCAAAATCAAAGCGTATTTATATGATCTATATATGATATATGATCTTTATATGATCCAAAACAAAGCGTATTTATATGATCTATATATATAGTAAGAATTAACCTATGTATATTAAGATTATTTTAATTCTAATTATCATTATGATGAGGGTGCTTTTTTCTGGTTAGACATACCAGAATTTGTTTGCCTTTTTTGGTGTGGTTCAGTTGGGCAGGTGTGAAAGCAGCAATTGTACTCTGGTGCTCACCAAAATTGGACCAAACATGCATACCAAGATCTGCTCAAAGATTTTTTGACTGGTTTCTTGACAATAAGGTAGTCAGTTTTTTATTTTGTACTGTTCTCTGTGGCCCACTTATAATGCTATCTTTATTTTTTTACATAAAAAATATTATCATCAATTTAAAATCTATTTTTGTGCTGTTTTTGACCATCATTAGAACACCATTTGAAAGGTTGTGCCTGGTTGTAGATTCAGAGCAGAGCCATAGAGAGAGAGAGTTCGACAACTTCATTGACTCCAATTTTTTCAACAGCAATGGCAGCACACTGAGCCTCTCAATAGTCCCTGGAGGTTTGCACTTACACTTGAGTTAAATACTGCTGATGATGCACTTTTGAAAGCTATAGATTTTTTAAAAATAAGATTGTGTATGTTTTAACATTTTCAAACATTGTTTGAATTAATCGCGAAGAACATCCTGGAACTGTTTGAGTCTAAATAAATCAAGTGACGATCAAACATTTTGAATTTTGTTGCAACTCTCTTTGTGGAGAGTGGAGGAACTATGACGTCACCTTGTAGTCTAATCAGCTGCTAGATAAAATCCCTTTCAAGAGTTCACACTTAGCTGATGATTGATTATAAATCATATTCGGCATGCTGTCCCGAGAGAGAGCCCTTAGCTCAGAATATCCTTGAGCCCGGGGCTCCCTCCCGTTTAAAGGGCGAGAGGAGAGTTTGAGCTCAAGTCTCGAGAACTCCCCTCGCTTGTGAACGTGCTGAGATATATCTGACTAGAGTTGCCTTAAGATGCTATTTAAAAAGTAGTCAATTATGTTATATGTTTTTTGGACGGTGGGAGGAAACCGAAGAACCCGGGGAAAACCCACGCGAACACAGGGAGAACATGCAAACTCCACACAGAAACGTCGACTGGCTCGGGGAGAGGCCGAACCAGCAGCGTTCTTGTTGTGTGGCAACAGTGCTAACCCCTGGGCCACAGTGCCGCCCTATCAGAGAAGGGGAGGAGTTGGGGTGGAAGGGGGGATTCTTCAAGACGAAGATGACCAGAGTAGAAAGCTCTTGTATGTTACAGTGTGTCAGGATTCGTCTGATTGGTGCAATATGCGGAGCTGATGTGGTACCAGCTGTGTTCAATCATAAGCACGTGATCCTCTCGAAACTAGTTTATAAATAAACCCCACATAGGATTTTCCCTTAGGCTTTTCAAAGATTGCAAATAATAAGCTCTGTGTTCAAACACAGTTTATTACACTTACACATTTTGTCCAACTGAATAATCCTCACATGAAAATACAACTTTTAGCACTTTTGGATCTTAAATGCAAACGCAAGAACTGAAAAGCTAACATTAGGCTATAAACGGCCTTTGGGATGCTCGCCTGTGACATCAACACCACCCTGCTACAGACAACTTTTCAAGCTTATATTTAGAAATATAGTTTTCCTTTACGGTTGTTGTGAAAGTATTAAAAGTGTATGTATAAATGTGCCTACATAGTATTATCATATTGTAAGTGTATTGCATACAGCCCGCTTACCTTTATAAAAGACGACAGAAATGAGGCATGAGGGAAAGGTCTATCAAATGCTTGCATGTTCCATCATGGATAGATATTAAGATTCATTATTCTTTTTTGTCAGGAAGTACAGCAAAAAGCAGCCCATACAGCCACATATGCTATACGTTTTAATTGTAAATATTGCAGTTATGAAATACAATTAAATGTGTTCAGATAAAGAAAAAAAAAACGAAAAATCAATTGATCCTGTTAAAATGACAGTTAATTTGTATTTTTACACATTTATTTACACATTTGCACAACTGAGAGCAGGAAAGAGGCAGGCTGCACTGGTAAGCAGCATCTTCATAAAATCATTTAATTAAAATAAATGATCAACAAATTCATCTGCCATGATGGTCTCTGCAAGTGAAGGCATTATCTACACACAATATGAATTCCCAATTAGCAAAATACTACAAGCTATAAAGTACTATTTATAAAAATACCTAAATAACAGACAAATCCAATTGCACAATGCAAGCGGGCTGCGTTCCAGACCAGTTCAGCTCAATGACGTATAATGTCTCCGACACCGCCTGCAGTCCCATTTAGCAACTCGATAGCAACCGTCTTTTTAAAAAATCAAGAGTGTTATGTAACTGATGTGTATTATGTCATAAAATTAAAACGTGAAAATATCCTGAGTTTGTGTTAGCCACAAAACCTTATTGAAGCGATTAAATCGAAATCCTATTCAAAAAAAACCCAGTGACTTTGGGACGAGGGAACCGGAACTTTAACACGCTTCCGGGTTTTTGCATACAAATTGACGTCATAGTTCCTCCACTCTATGGCTCTGATTCAGAAGTGCACGCCCACTGTTCTGATTGGCTGACAGTTTTGCATATTAACAGGCAGTAAATTAAACGCAAATTAAATCAATCAGTCAAATTAAATAGGCATAAAAGTGAATTAAAAGGCATAGATTTTCAGTGAAGGCGAAACTTATCCACTCGATCACATCGTAAAGTAGAACATACAATATCCTGTGGTTTTGATTGTTTTGAGTTTAGAGGAAACTCAAAATAGTACTATGAGCTCTTATATGTCAAAAAACCAAGGGAATTTTGCTTTCTCAGATCATGACCTCCTTGATATTCATTCACTTTCTTTACGGCTTAGTCCCTTCAGGGGTCGCTACAGTGGAATGATCTTATCCAGCATATGTTTGACAATTTAGCACATGTCTTCGGACTTGTGGGGGAAACCGGAGTACCCGGAGGAAACCCATGCGAACAAGGGGAGACCCAGCCGAGGCTCGAACCAGTAACCTTCTTGCTGTGAAGTGATCGTGCTTCCCACTACGCCACCGTGACGCCCTCTCCCTGTATTACCTCGAAATTCTTAATGAACAAATCTCACAGAACTGTGACCAGACAATTATGCACATACTTATGCAAATGCGAGCAGGTTGAAACTAGTAACCGAAACGGCTCACGAATGAGAAGTGTGAACATGTCATTCGGGAATCAATGGTCTGAATTAATAGTCCTCGCACACACACCATTAAAAAGCACTGCACATGTGAGAGATAAAGATCCTGTCAACATGGGAAACACTGAACGCTTCTTTACAACAAATCACGTTGACACCTCATTGCCTCTATTCATAGAACTAGAAAGTGCTGAAGTGAGTCAAAGCTTTTCAATGTCTTTATCTGATCAACGAAGCAGTAAATGTTTTGAACACTGTTATAATTCTTGGTACTGCAATGAACCACGGGAGATTTGAGCTTTCAAGACGCCTGCAACCGCAAGCACCTGAGCTCGACTGTAAGCTGGGGTTTTTGCTCATGTGAACTGAGGTTTGCTCGAGCTGAATCGAAGCCAGATCGAAATCTGTGACCTCCTTCTCACACTCCCACAGGGTGCACATCAGACCCTGGTCTCTTGCCTAAATATGCACATACTATGACATTTATCTGTAGTTCCCACAACCATCCCGTTTCAAACTTCAGTAAGTGCAACTATCTTTCTACTTAAATAAACAGAACTGAATTTTTGCATATGCTGAGTGTTTAATAGACTTTCATTCCATCTATAATCCCTTGAGCCACAGAGATGCCATGCTTTTAGCATGAGAGGTGCATTGACGTTGCACTTCTCCCAGGTAGCATTTAGCTTAAGGTAGTAAACCTGTTGCTTTTAAATCAGTTAGTGGACTTAAAAAAAAAAGATTTGTTTGCTTTGTAAAGTTAAAAACGAATCACTTTTTTCTGTGCATGTGTACGTTCGATAATAATAAGGAAATATCTGCTGTGTTCAATGTTCTGATAAACATCTTTAACAAGTCTTCTGAATGGACATTGTAAATTTAAAGGATAAACATCTGTTTAATGTCTGAATGTTGACATCCAATGGAGGTTTTTGAGAAGAACAAATTTTCTAATAAATATATTTTCCTGATGTAAACATAGACATCTAACATGCGTCTCTACAATGTACGTGAGATTAGAGTTACATTCTATCCCATAGCAATAACTGCGTGGTGAAACTGGAATAAAAAAACTGGAATGTTTTAGGGAGAGGATGAATGAAATAGTTTTCTGTAAGTTGAATTCCTTTGGCCTAATTTAAACTGATTGAATATTTACTTGAATGGTTTATATACTTTGACAATTAATCAGCACGTTGTGGCTCTATGATATCAGTTAAAAATCACATCACCTGCAGGCACCTATACCACGTCTTTGGACCACTGAGGGAAACTGGAGCACCTGGAGGAAACCCACATGACCACAGGGAGAACATGCAAACTCCACACAGAAATGTCAACTGACCCAGCCGAGGCTCGAACCAGCAACCTTCTTGCTGCGAGGTGATCATGCTACCCATTGCACCACTGTGGTGCCCCTTTCAGTAAGTTTACTTTTTTTAAATTAGTCATCAAAATACCTTATTTTCATGGCATTTAGGTGAAATTGCTAAACCTTAACATAAGATTGTTTTTAAATATTCATTTAAAAACCATCAGGACTTACAGTTTTGCTTTCAGATAGTATTATTTATTTGGGATTTACTCAGTTTCTTCACAAACCCCCAGAGTTCACAGAGTTAATGTGAAACATGGTCTACATTAAAAAAAAAAAATGCCCCCCTCTATTTTTGAAAAGTAATGTAAAGTAAATGTAGTTTAAGTAATGTAATTGCAACCAAATACATGTTATGGTTATGGCAATTTTTAACTAACTACTGTGAACATAGGTAATATGTTTATGTTCGGATGGCTGCCTGACGAAGTGCACTTTTGTTGCCATATTCTTATATTTTATGTGCTTATTATTCATGTTTAAGCTTTAGTGATCCAGTTCATATAGAAAACAAACTGGCAGGTGCAGTTTGTTCTAGGTTTTTTTTTGTTTGTTTGTTTTTATAAAACCTGGCAACACACAAAAAATATCCAGACTTATATTTAAACACTATAAAAAATGCTGGGCTCCACAAAATAGGTTTGTGTTGAGACAATATAAAGTAAATAAGTTAACTTTGGATTGAACTTTGAAAGTTAAATTGTGGATTGAACATTAAACAATTAAGTTGTTCCAAAAAAAAAACTAATTTAAAACAACAACAGCAAACATCATTTTCTGAGTTTATGTGACTTCTTGCAGCACAATGAACATTAGTTAAATTATTATAAGAGCTAACAACTAAAAATCTGCTTGTCACCATTTTTATGAAAATTAATCTGGCTGTGGACCTTGTGCAACAAATGCACCACACAAGCATTTGAGTATAACCTAATTATGACCCCTTAAAAGTAGAGTATGCATGCTTTCTTACTTTTTATGACATGCATCTTGAGCATGTTGGGGCAAAAATTTGAACTTTTTTTTTTTGCACTCATATCATAGAACTTGAATGTTTTTTTCATTCCAAAAGGTGTATAAACCTTTAAAACCAAACCTTTTTAATTTTCTTAAAAGCTTTGAAACTAGGCTTTGAAAAGACAACACCACACTCAAACTTTGCATTGACATTTTTTTAATTACATTTCCTTACCTTCAAACCAAATTCCTTTCCAAATTCAAATCCAGCAACTTAACTGGAATTTAAAAGTGATGCACAATCCTACCGCAGGCTCTCATCTTTTTAGAGATATCCTCCTTTGTGCAGTTCATGTGAATGGCTATGACGTGATTACAATACATTTAACAGACAATATCACAACAATTCTAGATGAAATACTGTACATGCACAGACAACACTATAGCGTCACATTAAATCAGAAGTACATTCAAAAGCCTCAAAGGCACAGAAAAACAGGTATCTTGACACAAAAAACAGGTCTAGCAATTCAACGGAATCACGCATGTCGTCATGCTTACATGCTTATACAGTAATTATGTACAATTATGTACAGTCGGAATCTCTCACATGAAAGAAATGATTACGTCAGCCTACGTATGAAGACACATATATGTCACTATTGTAGCAACATAAATTAACGCACAATAAATATATTGATTATATAAATACACGCATACATGTAGCTTTAAAAGAACTGTTTGAAAATCACATCACATGATTTAGTCATCAATAAAGGAGTCCAAAGTGATGGACTGAGAGTAGGAAAATGTGCCTTTTCAACTTTGACCCGAATAAGCACAACCCTGGTAAAACTGGAAAGCCAGTGATCATTGAATGATAGCTTCAGGACAGTTTCTGTGTCTCTACGAAACTAGAAAATCCTCCATGATTGAATGAACGCCTACTAAACATGCCTTGAACATTTTTCAAGTTTGTCTTCTAGCGATCGCAGTTGATGGGGCTCCCGGTCTCAAAACAATTATTGTAGCGGTTGAGGGAACATAACGTGTCCTTTTGACCTCACAGTTGGCTTTATCTCACTAGGTTAAAAATGTCCTCAGGGGTTTCTGAATCTGTTTTGAGATTTACAAAACAAACAGATCGCCACTGAAACAGCAGACTATTCCAATATGATGTACTTATAAAGTGATTGGATGGATGGACGGACGGATGGATGGATGGATGATGTAAATGGATGAATGGATTACAAATTGTAATCTGTGACTGATTACAAATGATAGATGGACAGACGGATGGATGGCAAGTGCTGAGTGGATTACTTACTAATTGTAGTCTGGGACTGATTACAAATGATAGATAGATAGATAGATAGATAGATAGATAGATAGATAGATAGATAGATAGATAGATAGATAGATAGATAGATAGATGGATGGATGGATGGATGGATGGATGGATGGATGGATGGATGGAT
>CAIGQQ010033471.1:138785-154698 GCA_903798035.1 Danio albolineatus | reverse complement strand
AAATGATAGATAGACAGACGGACGGACAGACGGATGGCTAGTGCTGAGTGGATTACTTACTAAATGTAATCTGTGACTGATTACAAATGATAGATACAGTAGATAGGATGGATGGATGGATGGATGGATGGATGGATGGATGAATGGATGGTGCTGAGTGGAGTACTTACAAATTGTAATCTGTGACTGATTACAAATGACATAAAAATAGTTATCTGAAGGTTTTTTCGGGTGAGGTATTTTATGTTGGATCATGGATTACATCTGGATTACTTTTGGATTACCTTTCTTTTCTGGTCTATTACTAAAGCATGGATTCTGACCAAATTAATTTACATGATTTTTACCAAACATTTACATGGATGTTCTGTATGAATAATATTCAAATCTGAATTACAACAACTGATTTTATTTAGATCGGAAAATTTAAATGAAAAAAAAAGAGTTTGGATGAAACAGTAATTTACTGCCATTGCATGAGAACATCTTTGTTTAATCCCATAATTACTATTTCTAATCCTCTAATCTATAAAAAGTACAGTGAAAAGTAACTGTAATCTGTAGTTTGAATGTGTAATCCAGATTAGATTACATGTAATCAGTTACATTCCAGCACTAATGAGTAACACTCACTCTCCCTTGCTTTCCTTTGGCTTAGTCGCTGCTTTATCAGGGGTCACCACAGCGGATTGAACCACCACTGAATCATACTGTAAATAAAAAACAGAGTTTGAAACTCTATCAAATAACTTATTTAACACCTCAGTGAGCCTTTTCTGCCAAAAAAAACCCAATGATTTATATTTGAATTCTCTAGTCCATTATCGTGTCAGATTATCTGAACAGACTTGCTGAGATGTGTGGTCTCCACTGAGTTGGAGCTGGGTTGGTAGAGCTCGATTTGACCTGCTGGATTCTTGGAAATGGATGTTTTGAAGAGTGAGTTTCTGGAGGGCATGAAGGTGGTTTTACACAGCGCCCCCCACAGGAAGCGCAGGACTGAGGGGCTGAGGATGATGAACACCCAGGGGTCAATGATGGAGTTGATGGAGAGAAACCGCAGAGCTATGAGATCAGTCTTGCTGTTTTTTCCAGGATTTCCCATGGAGTTGATGTACACACGGATCTAAAGAGAAGAAGAAGATCATTTAGAAGCGTCATCCAACATTAGACACAGATGGTATTTTGACAGATGAACCTGTCATTCAGCAATTTTCTGTTAATATTCTGAGCACAGTGTGAGATTTACCAAAACAAACCAGGGAACCATGAACGTATGTACATAATGTAGGCCTATGCATTTTCAAAAATAATGCATTAAATGTCAAGCAGAAATATTTATATTTCAAGGCGAGTATGAATAACTTTAGATCAGATTTCATTTCACCAGATAGATAGATAGATAGATAGATAGATAGATAGATAGATAGATAGAGCTAAATTATAGGCTAAATAGAGCATGTTGTCTGCCAACTGTTAGCATTAGCTGTAATGAAAGCATTGTGGTGAGATTATGTGGAGCCTCAGTATGCTGTCTGGTCTAAAGTATAGATTTGCATTGAGGATTTTAATAATTAATGTTGCTTTTCCACATCCCGCAAATCAAATCTAAACCGTTAAGTGCGAAACCATTATTTGTCCATGTGCTTCTACCAGCTTACTTATCACTATTAATGACAGCAACAGGGATATGTTTCATCTCACGCACAAGATAATGCGCATAAATCTTATTACTTCTCATCAATGAGTTATTACTCCAACATTACAGAAGACTTTAAAAGGCCAGAGACAGGCATTTCCCACACTGATTGCAGTTTTTGCCTGGATGCTATTTCAGTTGGCACAGTTTTGTGGGCAACTAAGATTTTGAGTGTGCTTAAAAGTGCCCTGGCATGACTTCCAAAACCCAGATTTGCACTTTCCAAAACCCAGATTTGCACTTCCTATCACCCGTGGAAGGAGTCATGAGTATGTAATCCACTCTCCAGAGGTTTTCACTCTAGAGTTCCCATGACTCATATTTAACACATTAAAAAACTTTAAAGCATCTCCCACTTTACTACTTCATCATTTCACACGTTCACATGTTAACAACAAACACGGGGTAGAGCAGAAATTAGCCTATATATTATACGTTTTGACGCTTCTGCATATTCATTCATTCATTTTCTTTTCGGTTTAGTCCCTTTATTAATCTGGGAATTGACACAGCGGAATGAACCGCCAACTTATCCAGCATATGTTTTACACAGTAGATGCCCTTCCAACTCTTGGAAAAGGCTTCTGCTCATAATATTTTATTACATAAGCCTTTGTTTTTTTCTCTGTCATTTTTAACACGAAATGCTAATACACATAGGCTAGCTACTGTATAGCTTAATTGTTTTGTTTTATGTTCTGATTATGCTAGCTTGTCCAGAGAATCTTTTGCTAATTTTAACATTGAGTTTTTGCTGGTAATGGGAACAAACACATTCCTATTTATACGTTCACATTATTGTATTGTCAATTTGAATGCTATGAATGACGATTAAACATTTGCAATGAATAAACTAAACTAAAAGTGTTTCTGTGCTAATTTGTCATAAATACTATACAATGTGAAAATTAAACCAAAAATTTATGGCGACTTTCGTGACTGGAGAGAATTCTTAAAATAAATGGGAAAAATATATATTTTATTTTTTGCAGCGCTGATAATTTAACCAATCACGCAGGATTCTGCTGAGTTTATGAATACAATGGCCAATCAGAGACGTTATAATGGACACCGCTGAAAACATTGGAGTTGTTTTGAAGTGAGGGCGCGTTACTGACTGGATTGTGCACTCGCCAATTCTCTCTTCATCAACAAACTGCTGATATGATGTAAGTAACAGATCTTTATCGAACGTAAATAGACTATATAACTAGATTTACATAAAAACTACAACTAGAGGTCATGGACGCACGTTTGTTTGTGAAACCAAATTATGAGGTATGAAAATTCATTTTATGTCTTCTGATCTATGCTAGTCATTACAACGGTTATGAACATAATTAATCAACAATACAGATCTTTTCGTAGTATTTTGCAGTCCTACAGTGTACAGACTTATTTCGGTATTATTTCTTAAACAAAATCTTGTGTTAAACTACTAAAATGCCAATAAAAGTACCTTTCTTAATCTGCAGTGTTGAATTTTCAACATTAAAAATCGACAGAGCAGAGACAAAAATCCCATATTGCAATTCACAACCGTAAATAAACAGAAAACACCACGTGAAGCATAAAATAGGCTACTTAATGAAGAGATATTTTTACAGTGTAAGATTAAATGAAAATTAGTTGAGAGTATATGTCAACCCCAACAAACTGCCTATATGATGTAAGTAACAGATTCTTATCGAATGTAACAACGCCTACAACGAACTGTTTACATAAACACAAACTAGAGGTCATAGACGCACATGTTTGTTTGTGTAACCAAACGACGTAGGACATTTCGTTTTTATATCTTCTAAATCTTCGTCTTATACCTTATCATTACAATATGAAGAGAATTAATCAACAATACAGATCTTTTAATAATATTTTTCAGTTCTATAGTGTAATATGTTTATGTTTCAAATATATAACTTATATTAAGATTTTTAAACAGATAAGTTGTTTCATTATTGACTTAATTTTGTAAGTTTAAAGTATTCAGATTTATTGAAATTATGACCTAAAGACAACGTAAATAAAATATTAATTGTTAAGAAACTACACTTTCACTTTATAAAAAATATTGCTTCTTAAAAAAAGTTAATTAATTTTTTTTTTAATAGCTATAGTTATAATTCCCAGAGATGGGTTGTGGCTGGAAGGGCATCCGCTGCGTAAAACAAATGCTGGATAAGTTGGCGGTTCAATCCGCTGTGGCGACCCCGGATTAATAAAGGGACTAAGCCGAAAAGAAAATGAATGAATGAATGAATATAGTTATAATATCATTTCCCAGCTTGACCAGCTAAGACCATGCTGGAAATTGCTGAAACCAGCCTAGAAATGGCCAAATCCCCTCTAAAACCAGGCTGGTCAACCAGCTAAAACCAAACAACCAACTTAGGCTGGTTTATGCTGTTTTTTTTTCAGCAGGGTCAGGTAAAACCATTGGTTTGACAAGAAAATAACTTTCAAAAGTTTATTAGTGCAAATAAACATTCAAAAATAGTAAACAATCAAGTTTAGTTATAAACAAACTACCAAAAATCACACTGCCCGTAAATCTGAAGGAAGCAATTATTATTATGAAATCTGATGATCCTGGTTATAATGCATCACCAGACTGGAGCCCTCCATCATGACATTTACCTGCTATAGTCAGTGGTCTGCTGGGAAGTAAAATTATATTTCTTATAATTTATGCTGAAATCCAATTGTCACTAATTAATTCAATTCAAAGCAGTGATTCAGCGATATGTTTGCAATGAACTCTGAGTCAGAAGGAGCCACAACGTACTAAACTTTATTACATTTATGTCCTTTTGCCTACGGTTGATCATTTTTAAATAATTAACCAGGCTGGTATTGTTCCAAATCACTGAAGGGTGAGTGAGGGGTGTTTTTGCGTCTGCTTTCAGATACACTGCATAAAAAATCAGACTGTCAGCAAGAGTGTTTATGCGTGACAACCTCAAGAATTAATAATACACTCCAAGAAACACAAACTCCAGCTATCTGAATCTCACAGAGATCTGTTGTTGTTGGTGAACAAGTTTTGAGATTACATGATTATCAGCTTTTTGTCATGTGACACCAAGATCTTGGGATGGCTGCACTAAAACACAAGATCTCAGTTTGCCGTAGTGTCATTTGCGTAATGCTTTCAGGCACAGATAACATTGTTTTAGTGGAGTTTTGCGTCATGAATACCAGCATCTCCAAGGCGGATCCAAACGTTTTTCATTTTTTAAAACCATTCTTGTCAGTGAGCCATGCAGTTACTGAACATGTGGTTACTTAGAAACTAAAACATCCCCATGCACAATAACATGAGCTGTAATATGAAAGCATCTGTAACTAAAATAAAAATAACAGGAGGATCATAAATAATTTTTTTATTTAATTAAAATAATTTTAATTTAAAAGGATTTATACTTTAATTATTAGTATGTTCTAAATATATTCTGTAATTTATCTTAAGTTTTCTGTCTGTCTGTCTGTCTATTTAAATATAGCAACCGGATAGATAAGAAAGGTTTGTGGTTGAAATATTTTGGCATTTTAAAAAATTATTTAATATTGCTTCTTTTCTATTTGCTGTTTGGAATCTTGTTATTGAAATGAACACTTACACTTTCATTTATTGAAATATTGTTTAATATATTATTTTAGTTTCACTCATTTTTAATGTTTGTCTAATAACTAGGGCCAGACGGAATCTGCTGACATTTTTTTGCTAGTTCTGCGTATTTTGTTAAAAATCTGCGGATTTATGCAGAATGATTTTAGGAGTATCATAACTAAAAACTTAATATGTGAAATAAATGTAATACCTTTTTAACTTGTATTTCATGTTTTTAATGTGAATCCAATTAGATCCACTTTATTTGGTAAACAAAGCAAGTCTCTTGTATAAAATATCTACTAAAGCACCAAAAATAGTACTTTACAAACTGTATTGTAAACAAATCATATGAATATTTTCATATTAGTCAATAATATTACTGAAATTAATTAAAAAACTGAATACATATAAATTTACTCACATTTACACCAGTAAATAAACAGAATCAACGAATCAATGCACGCAGATTCTGTGTGGCCCTACTAATAACTAACACATAACAACACTGTAAACAATATTTGTAAATAAAGTTTTCCATGATTCATGTTTTTTCTAATTATTTATGCTTTTGAATTGCATTAGGAGATCTTGATCTTTCCTCCAAAAGCTTATATTGTTGAAAAGTTTGAAAAAGTGACTCTTGTTGACATTTTAAATGGTGATATATTGCCTGTGTTGGTGTTGTAAATTATAGTACAAAAACTTGGTAACAAACTGCCAGTATTGTTTCTGTTATTTTACAGACTTATTTCTTTCTGTACTATTTAACAATATCTTGCCTCAAACCACTAAAATGTCTATAAAAGTCACTTTGTTAATCAGCAGTGTTGACTTTTCAACAACAAAAGTCGACAGAGACGCATGTGAGCCATAAAACACGGAAACTGTTAATTAACAGATATTTTTTACAATGTAACATAAATTGAATATTATTTAACAGTATATTTGTGGTTTTTAAAAATGTAGAATAAATAATACTTATGTAGTTAATTACTTTAACAACAAATTTAAATGATTAGAAGATAAAACTACCTACAATAGTGGCTCAATAAACAGCCCTGGTGAAATATATTTTCTGCCTTTACAAAATACTTTAATACCTAAGGGAAGTTTTGTATACAGATTAATCTGGAAATGTGGAAGTTACTTAATTGGTAACATTTAGAAAATGACAAATTACACTTGAAGTCAAAAGTATTAGATCTCATTTTCAGATATTTCTCAAATGATGTTTAACAGAGCAAGGAATTTTTCCCAGTATTTCCTTTAATATTTTTTCCTCTTCCGGAGAACGTCTTATTTGTTTTATTTAGGCTAGAATACAAGCAGTTTTACATTTTTTAAAAGCCATTTAAGGTCAGTGTTACTAGCCCTCTTAAGCAATATTTTTACTGATTATCTCTACAGAATAAACCATTATTAAACAATAACTTCCGTAATTACCCTAATTTGCCTAATTAACCTAGTTAAGCCATTAAATGTCATTTTGAGCTGTATAAAAGTCTCTTGAAAAATATCTAGTAGAATATTATGTACTGTCATCATGGCAAAGAAGAAATCATGTCTATTATGTTTAGAAATGTGTTTAAAAAAAGTTCTCTCCGTTAAATAGAATTTGGGCAAAAATATACAGAGGGGCTAATAATTCAGGAGAGCTAATAATTCTGACTTCAACTGTAGTTATTTTCTGTTATTACAATCACGAACAATAAATCTTACCATTAACGGCAGAGAACAAATGACAAAGATGACAGTCATGAAGACCAGAAGAATGAGATGTTCCACCTCCTTTGCCCATGAGAAGTACCTCCTGTCCCTTTTACTCCTGGTCTGTACTGATCCCCGGTTCATTTTGCGCCTCCGGTACATCAGCACCAGATGATAAATCACAAAACAGTTGCACGCCACTATAATGATCACAATAAACAGCATCACCGTAGCGTAAACATTGGCATACACCCGGTCTTCAATCTTCTCCGGATTCATGGCAATGAAGCACCACGTCCCGGGACAGTATTGCACATATTTCCCAAACCCCGCAAATGGCATCAGGCAAAACAGAAAGCAGGCTAGATAAATGCAAGGAATGGTGATGTATCCGAGGCGTTTGGTGACATGCCTCCCGTAGTAATATGGATACCCGATGGAGATGCTTTTTTCCAGCGCCATCGCCAGAAGGACAGAAAGCGTTGCCAAACTGAAGAAAGTCATGGCAAATCCGAAATACTCACACACTGCATGAGTCTTGCTCATCCCGACCAGTGTGGTGTTAGTCAAGTATGCCGTTTGCACCACAGGACTGATCAGACAGGTTCCCGTTAGATCCATAATAACCAACGTGGTCAACAGCAAATGGAAAAGAGACTGCCGCTTCCGGATCTTCTCTTTCCTCCTGCGAAACTCCAGGAGAACCAGCGAAAGCACGTTCCCGAGCACTCCAGCTGCAAACATCAAGGCACTGATGGCTGGACCCCCATTCTCCTCCACATTCACACTGTCACTACAGGTCCCATTCTCAGTGCCCATTCCTGCAGTTTGGATTTTATGGAAACTCCTGCTTGGAAGTTCTCTTTAAGACTTCAGCATGTTTGAGAGCGTGCAAAACTGATCATCCTTTCCTGATGCAAACTTCTGAAATTCTCAAAGGTGGTTCATTTTCGGGCTGAATGAGGTGTGCTTTTGAAAGCCTCTGGAGACACGCAGACTTGCCTCTTTGCCTGCCCCATGCTTTCCAGGCAGAGAGGCAGTGGAGAATGCACTATGAGCCATGAGTTCCTCTGCTGAATGAGCCGTCGGTTGGTGAAACAACGTCATTGTCTTGACCCCACCTTCAACACACTCCCACACAGTCACACACACACATATGCTGATCCAGACACAGAGATGAGAAATTTGAGCTTCCTCAAAAGCGTAGAGAATTTGCTTCCTGACTGTTTGGGGTCCCAAAGAGCATACGGTGTGTGTGTGTGTTCTACTACTACTATGGCTGTTATAGTGTATACTATGGTAATCGGATTAAATGCTTCTTAAGGGTTACTTGCGATTTAAGTGACAAAAAGACATGATTGTAAAATTGCCACAGATTAAGCTAATAATAAGAACTATCATTGAAATTAGCACCTAAAATGGCAATCATGCAGCATGAGGAAATATGAAATTGAATAACAATTAAATGATAAAAGTAATACATAAATAAGAATATAGACATAATCTGAAAGAAAATAGAAATATTAATAAAGTAAAAACTAAACTTAAAAACTAACTAAAACTAAACTGGAAGAAATTCTAAAAAATAAATTAGCATATATCCACCCAACCCTAGTAAAATAACTTGCCTCTGTAAACTAAACATTTAATTATGACTTTATTAAAATATTTAATTATTATTCATTCGTTCATTTTCCTTTGGCTCAGTCCCTAATTTATCAGGGGTTGCCACGGCGGAATGAATCGTTAACTACTCTGGTATATGTTTTACGCAACGGATGCCTTTCCAGCCACAGCCCAGTAAAGGGAAATTAATTATAAGTAATGAATAACGTTATTTAATACATTTGTTGATATTTCATTTAAAAATGATGAAATAAATGACCAAATAAACACATTTGTTCTGAAAAGTTTATATTATTAGAGTCTACCCATTTACAAATCCTTATGAAAGCAACCCCAAAAATACTACTCAGAAAAAAGCGCAGTTGTCTAGCAATAATATTTTTTACTGCCCCAGCTCTCTTCTTTAGTTTCACATAATAAACCAACTTTCTTACTCTCTTTAACAGTCCTTTGTGAGTGCTGAGAGATGTTTTAAGGTTGGGCTCTGTGGATCTTAGCTCGAACATGTTGCTACGCGTTGAACTGCTGCCAGAGGGGATTTTTGTACTCTTTTTATTTAAGGGTTTGCTGGTCCTTTCTGTGCAATGAGTGTTTTAGATGGTATATATATATATATATATACTATGAACTGCAGTGTTTTTAAAATATAAATATGCATGTTATTTATGTGCATGCTGTTCTTTTACATCCTAAACCATCTAAAGCCATCTATCTATCTATCTATCTATCTATCTATCTATCTATCTATCTATCTATCTATCTATCTATCTATCTATCTATCTATCTATCGATCTATCAATCTATCGATCTATCGATCTATCGATCGATCCATCCATCCATCCATCCATCCATCCATCCATCCATCCATCCATCCATCCATCCATCCATCCATCCATCCATCCATACTGCTGTTTTTTTACATTTACATAATTAGCTATATCTAATGTGGAACATTCAGAGAAATGAAGGGAAATATTCATCCTGTCCTGTAAATTAATAGGTTTGTTTGTGCAGAGGTATTTATACTTTAAAAACATTTTCAAACAGATTAGCCAAAAACATTAGATGTACATTAATAAAACTTTTCTGAAATGTTTAAGTACTTGTCTATAGTTTTTACATGTTACTACTTTAACTTTTATTTTTAGAGAGCATTTAGAAGAAACCTTTGCATATTGTTTGCTAAATGTTTCAGTAACATTCAAAAAAGTTATATGGGTATGTTACTGAAAAGGTTCTTCTGAAGTTTTATGTATTTTGTCCATTCATTTTTTTCTATTTCCACTGAAGTGAGTTAAACTGCCAATGATTGCATTTGCAGAGCCAGCATATTAGGCTATCTAATGTAAACAAGCGTGTGTAAATACAATACACGTGTTAGCCTACAGCATAAATTGCTGGAATTCTGCTCATATTTACAGACCAAACATTATCCTGAACACCGACTTGAAACGTTTGGATAAGATCAAGTGACAGAGATGAATATCAAGAGGCGATCAGATTTCAGTTGCGTTATGCAGACAAAAGACACACGTCCTCAAATAAATAATTGAGCCATAAAGGAGCGATAACAAAGGCCTTTATTTGCTAATCTTAGATCACTTTACACGTTTAAAGATTAGAAACCAATTACAGTTTTTCTCAGTCGCTTTGGTACATTTCTTAGATCAGAACTGAAATTTGCAAAACAGTAAGTGCATTTCTCAAAACAACTCGTGCAAATAGGATTGGATTAACAGCAAAAGCCAGTCTCTTGCTCAAAATCCTTAATTCATCTCTCAAAACTACATTTCAAGAGTTCACACTTAGCTGATGATTGATTATAAAGCTTGTTTGACATGCTCTCCCGGGAGAGAGCCCTGAGCTCATAAGATCCTCGAGCCCGGGGCTCCCTCCTGTTTGCAAGGCGAGAGGGGAGTTTGAGCTCAGGTAGATCTCGAGAACTCCCCTGCTGTAGTAGCTAATGAACAGATAGTGATTGCTCTTAAGAGATAACTTCTTACTAGGTGCATGTCTATGGTGCCAATTTGGGTTAGTCAATTAACTTAAATTGCATTTTTTTAGACAGTGGGAGGAAACTGGGGAACCCGGGGGAAACTCACAAGAGCTCGGGAGAACGTGTAAACTCCACACAGAAACGTCAGCTGACTTGGTAAGGACTGATGTTCTTGCTGTGAGGCAACAGTGCTAACCACTGGGCCACCGTGCCACCCATCTAGGAAAGGAGGAGGATTAGGGGTGGAAGGGGATATGGAACTTAGGGTATTTATACTGGAATCGTCTGATTGGTGAATCATAAATTGAATAATGTGGGACCAGCTGCAAGCAATAATAAACATGTGATCTTCTCAAAATTAGTTTATAAATAAACTTTACTTCTGTGTCAATGAACTTGTCAGTGCCGTCAGAATGACAAGTCCCTGTGTCATTGAGTATGGATAAGACACATTACAAAGTCACAGTGTACCCTGAAGCGCTGTTTTGATGTAACATATTATTTATTTTTTTGCTGTTTGTATTGTAACTTGTGACAGATCATGTCAGAAGGGAAAAGACAGCACAAAGAAAGAACCAAAACAAAAACATAAATGTGAACATAGGACAATCTCCTTTGTGATGACCTTCATTAGAAATTCACCTGGGAGAAATTTACCAATTGTAGACAGATTTAGAAAAAATAAAGTCTAATGGAAAATGTGTAGAAAAATGCATTATGACAAAATATTATGACAGCTTGTTCAACCATTTTGCATGTTAAGACTTATGCCGTGAACAAATGATTAAATGTTTTCGGGGGTGAGACTATTCAACAGAGACTAAAGTAATACATTTTTAGCAACACAACATTGACAGCAATTGATAATGCAGGAAACATCAGAGAATTGCACATAACCATTTGCATGGATGTACAAAAGCGTTTGCAACTTGTTAAAAGGAATGAGAAACTGCTTTTTTGATGTGCACAAGTGACATGATGATGTGAAGATTGAACAGGTCGTTTTGAGAATTTCAATTCTGATCTGAAAAATGTACCAAAGCCACTGAGAAAAACTGTAAACTCTGTCCTTAGTAATAGCTGGTTTTCATTTGTTTTCAACTTGCGCCCTCTACAGTCTATAAAGTATAGTAAAATGGCACTCAATGATCTTTTAATACAGATTGGTCAAGTAGGAAGATTTAGAATGTTACAAAAGATTTCTACTTAAAATCAAAAATTCAAAGGCTATTTGAGTTTAAAATATTTCTGAAGGACCACGTGACACTGAAGACTGGAGTAAACTCTGAGAAGAAAAGATACTAAAACTTTACCTTTTAGGGTCTAATTGACCCGTCACTGGGGTGGTACCCTAAAGGGCACAATTTTGAATCTTTATATAGATGTAAAAAAATTGTACCATTTAAGGGACAATTTTGTACTCACACGGAACAAAAATGTACCGTATTATATAGCATTTTCAGGATACTGACCCAGGCCTTTTGATCCTTTGGTGACTGCATGCACAACTAAATAAATAAAATGTTTTGGTTTACAGATGCCCATTTTTATTTAGTAATGTAGAAATATTTCATTGCAACTCACAATTGAATGTGTCAAGAAATACAAGTATAAAACAGTCATTTAAAACAGTAAAAAAACTATTTAGATAAGTAAAAAAATTGTTAACTCATTGTACAGGAAATAATCTAATACAAAGACCACAATAATACTGTTTAAGAACTTTAAACACATTACTCAGGCTACAGTCTTAAAACAAACGGTTCTATAGAGAACCAAAAATGGTTCTATCAAGCGCTTCATATATGGAACCCCAAAAAGGTTCTATTTAGAACCATTTTAAGGGTTCATTAAATAGAACCCCAAATGGTTCTTTGAATTCAAGTTAGATGGTTCTATTTAGAACCATTTAAGGGTTCTTTTTATTTATCATTGAATTATTGTTACTTATTAATGAATAAAAAATAAAACCAATCCAGACAATTCAAATTGTTTAAATTTATTCAATCCATTATACAAAATATTTTTTTAAACAATATTTAAAATTGCACCTTTGCATACTTTGCATTGGACAGCAGATCTACCTTAACAGTTAATAACATTCAACAATGTAATTGTAATGATTTCACTTTTATAAGCTTTTTTACTGTTTGAGCAGTTTTTAAACTTTTACACATCTCTAAAAGGAAGAGAAATATATCACAATGCAGATAGAAACAATACACAAACAATCAAAACATCTATTAAATAACACTACAATTTCAAAAAGTGGATGGTACATGTATGTATTGGTCATCACAACATCCATTTTTATACATAATTTAATGAAAAACATTACAAAAACATTGCAAAATGATTAGACAAAACACTGCAAACAGCCATTTCACAACCTGTAGCATGTCCATGTCTGTCAGCTTAACGTAAATGGTTTTGTCCATGGGTGGCACAGTGGCTCACTGGTTAGAACTGTCACCTCACAGCAAGCAGGCCACTGGTTCGAGTCCCGACTGGGCCAGTTGTCATTTCTGTGTGGAGTTTGCAAATTCTCCCAGTGTTCATGTGGGTTTCCTCTGGGTGCTCCGGTTGCCCCCACAGTCCAAAAGCATGTGTACGGTATAGGTGAATTGGCCATAGTGAGTGAATGTGTGTAGATCTATGAGAGAGTATATGGGTGTTTCCAAGTGCTGGGTTGTGGCTGGAAAGGGCAAATTAGTTGGTGATTCATTCCACTGTAGTGTCTCTGATAAATGAGGAAGTCGAAGGATAGCGAGTGAGTGTTGTCCATTGTAATGCTGACACTTCAAGCCTTGGTGGAATCAGGAGAGCTGTTGAATTCTGGTTGGTGTAGGACCTTTGGATTTCTGTAAAACAATATTTTAATGTTGAGTACTTTTAACCAATTAACATGTCATCAAATAGAATTACAGTTATAATTAATACAATTAAAGTGTGTGTGAGTGTGTGTGTGTGTGTTTGGGGCAAATAGTATGTAGTATAGGGTGTAGTTACCTTCTGCGGTTTCCTCTGCTGGTCCAATGAGACTGTCATGGAGCACTTACTTATTTCCGTTCCTTTATGGGCCATTTCTTTTAAAGATGTTTCTGTGTTCTTCACCAAGTTTTCTATGCAGCATCCTGAATGCAAAAAACATTTTGTTTACTTCATGTGTAAGTTTCCAAATGACACATTTTCAGCAATACAAGTTCCTTAACGTCATCATGAACTCAAAGCTATTTGGCACACAATGTAACAGTGTTTACTCACAAGCTGTGGCACTCCAAGAAGAAGAAACTGCTCCATTAGTTCTGCAAACCCCTCCATAATCTGTGTTCTGGAAAAGGATGTTTAATTCGGTTCTTGACTTATGAGTATCTGGTGTCGCATTCCAGGTCCATCACAATCTGAAGTAGGAAGACAGCATTTTAGAGTGTGGAAATATGAATTTAAACCACAGAATTAATCTACCTTTGACATAAAATGTATTGAACTGAACTTGCCTTGTGTTAGGTTCCTCAGAGTACAGTTCACTTCCTTTTCATCGCATTATTTTGTTTCATTTGCGAGATGATAGATGAGCTCAACACTGAAATCCTTTCATTTTTAAATTTGTTTTGAAGACATTGCAACAAGGTATCCTGTAGGCAAATTTACACTTTCTTTTAAAACATATTTTTTCTTTGCATGACTTTTTAATAAGCAATGACCTTAATAATCTTACTGTACAAACAGCAGCAATAAGTAATAGAACATTTTTGTGATAAATATATTATTTCAGTACACAACAACCAAGTCTGAAATATGCATGTTATAAAATACAATATTTACCAGATGTCCTTGTTGATGATAATTGTGTCACAATTATGGATGTAACTCATGTCCTTCTTTAAGCTGGGATCCTTCCTCTTCAAAGCTATTTGTGTCCTGCAGCCCAGGTTACAATACAATGTTAAAGTCTTTTATAATATTCATTTCATTATACTTAATACAGTTTGTTTAGAATTAAAAGCAATAATACATACCGAGCACAAGATTTATGATGCAGATCAGTTTGAAGAAAAGAAAGATATACATTAAAATATGAATTTTAAAGTTATTTAGCACAATATATACATATATGTAGCCTATATTTAACAAGGTTCAACATTTCACAATACATTTAGCCTGCATGTTTGTATGTTCTTCATAAATAACACCTGATCTTTCATCTATGGATTATTAAAAATATGTTTTGGCTTTAAAAGGTTTCAATAATACCCTTAGCAATCATCACTATAGCGCATGCATAGACTCGGGCGGGCACGAGCGCTGCATGCTACCTTGCGGTTTTATTGCAGACTAGCCGGCGTGTACACTACTTTACAGAGTTTAGCCCGAGTTAAACTCAGCTACGTGTTACACTTACTACAGACAGTACATAGGCCTACATACTGTAAGTACATTGTAAAATATTTTAGAATATTTTTTTATACAAAACACAAAAATATGGTACCAATTATATTTTACTGTATTTGTCCCCACAAAAACAGTGTACACAATGTTCATCCCAACCAACACAAAGTTGCACATAACGTGGTCTGCATATCAACAGAAGTATTTACTGAATACAGTTACATGTGTGACAGGTGTTTACCCATGTGATGAGTTAGTAAAAGTAGGGCAACTGGCTTAACAATTTTGACTGACAGTGTGTTGCTTGTGAAAACAAGATTGTCTTCATGAAGATTGTGCCAAATGCAGGGAATTGTGTGTAGTGTTTTGAAAAAAAGTGTGTTTTAAACCTGCACTTAGAGTGTAAAGCAGGAATTGTGCTTGTAGTTTAGCAAAATTGGTTCATGGGGTTGGTGCATCAGTTACATGTTGTAGTCACTGTGTCTGAAGTACAGGTAATTGTGTGTTAACAACTAAGAAAAACTTTAAGAAATGAAATCCAAACATTTTTTCTTGGTGGGGTAGTTAAAGTGTTAAACTTATGATTTTTGCCAGGGTCCAAACGACATTTTCATATTGCTTCAGGAGATTCTAATGTTCCAAATGGTACCACTAGATGGTGCAACCAGCAAGCAAAACATACAGCGATCGGTATTCAAACTGCACACTCAACAAATAGACGAAAATATTAAAGGTTGTTACAGAACCGTTGTTACACGTATCATCATGCAATACAATACGCGCAAAAGAAAATGTGCAATATTCACAAGGCAATATATAGGCCTAGATAGATAGATAGATAGATAGATAGATAGATAGATAGATAGATAGATAGATAGATAGA
>CAIGQQ010033471.1:105425-138685 GCA_903798035.1 Danio albolineatus | reverse complement strand
GATAGATAGATAGATAGATAGATAGATAGATAGATAGATAGATAGATCGATAGATAGATAGATAGATAGATAGATAGATAGATAGATAGATAGATAGATAGATAGATAGATAGATAGATAGATAGATAGATAGATATGGCTATAAATTAAATAACATGTCTCTGTTGTGTAGCCTACAGAGAAAACTTGCTTGCAGATAAATTACACATCACAATCTATTTGAAATTTACATACTTATTTAATATGAATTGTATTGTTAATAAAAAACGAACATAATATGCTATTACAGATGTAGTATTGTTGTGTAATATATTAACGAGACTACTAAATATTAATGATACACATGTTATTAATTGACGTATATGTTACAAGTCATGCAAAAACGTATTTTGCTTTTATTTAAAATTTGTATAAGATAAATTTATTGCCATAAATCATTTTTCTTGTCAATTACAACCTAATATGCATCACAGTAGTATGTCTTACAGTACATATTAGTGGAACACACACACATACATATACACGATGTATGTATACATAGCCTATGTATAGTTCCAGACAGCACTGGACGGAGGTATTTGCATCATTCTATATATTATATATATAATTTTTTTTTATTAATTAATTTATTTTTAAATACACAGTAAGACATTAATTGCTAATGAATCTCACACCGAATAAACGAAGAACTTTCTCGCATCAAAGCTATATGAAGTCTCGTTTTTTTTGTACAGTTAATGAGATGCAGGTCGTGTCCCTTGTGTCACCCGTCAGCCAATCAGCGTCCGCGTGACCTCCCACAGCTCCTCCCATTTCAGACGCTCAGAGTCACACATTTCATGAAGAGCATCAAACTCATTCATAGCCAGAGTCCCGCAAGCACACGAGCTGCATGTGCACCAGCTGCTCGCTAAAATGACCCGGGACAAAATAGCGCTGCTCTTTTTACAGCTCTCATGGACACTTCATCATGTCGCAGGAATTGACAGGCATGACATCTATCCGTACGGGATGTTTTACGGCGATGTGACTCTGCAAGAGGGAGACGATGAGACCTCCAAAGTGATCACGCTCAGCAAACCCATGCACTTCTATGAGGCGCCCTTCACTAACTTATACGTGAGTACATTAAGCGACTTGCAGTAATTTTGGTGTTGTCTGATGATTTATTAATGTAAGTTATGCGGAGATATGATATATAGCCTACATAACATACTGTAAAAAAGCTGGGTTCCACACAATCGATTTGTGTTGGGACAGCATGAATTAATTAAGTTAACTTATTAGTTTATACAAATTTAAGTGGATTGAACATAAACAATTAAGCCATGCCCCCCAAACCTCAAGAATTATTTTGTTTTAGCTCATTTTAAATACATAGTTTCAACAAACAGCTAATTTTTTTGGAGTGCAGTAAACCTAAAACAGCAAAAGTGATTTTAGTTACATTTAAGTTTAAGATGAGGCTATAACAACACCAAATTTAATTTACAAAAGTGTTTTATGTAAATGGAAAGCATATCAATTAAATTAAGTTGCTTTTTATTCAATTAAAATCTAAAATTGTGGGTGAAATAGTGCAGTTTTATTAAAAATATATAAAAATAATGATCATACTGTATTGTAATGCTTAAAACGTCTCGCTTGTTAGTGGTTAAAACTTGTTAGTTTTTTGATGGATAAGTGGACTTTACACTATAAAATGACAATTAATAAATATTTAAGAGCTGCACTGTGGTGCTCTGTTATTTCATCAAATGACAAACAAGATTTTTGATGTAAAAACTTTTACACACAATAACTTTTTACTCTGTTGCTCCTGTAAGTCATGGTAAAAATTCTAACTTCAAAAGAGTTGGGAAATCAATTTGGTGGAATAACCCTGATTTTCGATCGCAACAAATTAAAACATTTGATATTTTGGCTAGTACTCATTTTCCTGGGAAAAAAGTATTATTATTATTATTATTATTATTATTATTATTATTATAATTATTATTATAATTATTATTAGTATAGTAGTAGTAGTAGTAGTAGTAGTAGTATTAATGTTATTATTAGACCTGTGTAGAATCAAGCAAATACATTTCACTCTAGTAAATACGTAGTAAATTCAGAGAAACTGAAAATTTCAGGGGTTTCTATTTTTCCATAGTTGTTTCTATATATAATATTTTATGATGAGCGTGTCCATCCGGAGAAATAATTAGCACTGTTAAAATGCTTTTCAATTGGATGTGCTGCATGAATATTTCTTTTATTGCTTTATGTGTAACTTCTCACTTCTTCTGAATTTTAATATTTGTAAAAACTTTTGCAGTTTTAGAACTTAGGTGCTTTTTAAAAAGAGATTTTTTAGTCAAAGAGATCTGATCAGTCTGATCTTACTTAAAAAAAGTGTGTAAAACATGATGTCAGAATAAGATACTTACTTTTCTGTTTTGATTGTCAATGCAGGTGACCACCAATGGAATCATCTCAACTCAGGATCTTCCCATGGAGAAGCAGTATGTGGATGACGGCTTTCCCACCGACTTCCCTGTTATCGCCCCCTTCCTGGCTGACATTGACACCAGCAAAGGAAAAGGATCCATCTACTACCGGCAGACGGAGTCTCCCACCGTGCTGAAGCGTGCAGAAGCGGATGTCAAAAGAGGCTTTCCAGATGCCACGTTCAGTCCTACCCACGCCTTTATCGCCACCTGGGAGAATGTGTCAGCCTATGAGGAAGTCGCGCGCAGCTCTAGTCCATCTGATCGGGTAAGAATCTACTTTGACGGCTTGTTTACTTAACACCTGTTGTTAAAGGGATCGTTCACCCAAAAAATTTATTTACTCCATTTTGATTGGTGCCAAAGCCATAAGTTTGTTGAACTCAAAGGAAGATATTTTGAAGAAAGCTGAAAGCTGGTAACCGTTAACTTCCATAGTAGGAAAAACTAATACTATGGAAGTCAATGGTTGCAAGTTTCCAGCTTACTTCAAAATATCTTCTTTTGTTTTCCACAGAGGAAAGACACTCAAACTGGTTTGAAACAAGGGAAGGGTGAGTAAATGATGACAGAATTTTCAGTTTTGCGTGAACTATCCTTTTAAGATGTTTGTTGTAAGACCAATCACAAGTGTACGGTGATAAATACAGGTATAAATGGGGTCTGAAATGTTTAGAGCTTGTCCACATTTGCCAAAGGTAACCAAAAATTTGAGTGTAAACACTTTCGAATACATTCAGCCTCAAAACCTCTGTCTTCTGACCAAACATGTCTGAAGCCAATCTTTTATGAATTCATAAGGTTGGTTTAAATGCCAAAAAGTTCCATTCCTGATTCGTATACAAACCCACAGTTTTGTGGTTAATAGAGTAGAAACAGTATTGGCTGATCTCCATAGCCTTTCTATTGTCTGCTTTTTTGAACATATGGATATTGCACAAGTTTATTTCACAATATTTGATTGGAATATCTGGAAAAATCCCAAACACATCCATAGATCCTCCCTTCAAAGCAATCAGGAAGGTGAACAAAAGAGAATGATTAAAACACTGTGTAAATTATAATGTGTTTTCCTCATCAATTTGTGATGCAGTCAACTAAAATACATCTCAATTCCAGGTTTAAAGAGAGTCTAAGTGGATATAAGTTTTACACCTGGTATTAAGATACATTTTCTTTGATCCAATCACAAGTGGACGATGCTAAATACAGGTGTACATTATGGGAGATACTTTTTTGTGCTAGTATTGTTTGACCATTTCCAAAGGTCATCAAAAAAACATGTAAATGTATGTAACAATTATTTTATTGTGCAAAAGCTTATGTTGTTGAATGCATTCAAATATCCACAAAAATCCACCTACTCTTTGTCTGATTGACCAAACACGACTATTATGGGATGTGTTGTTGAACTGCGCTAGCCAAACTCCACTTAAATCATAAGTTTGTGTTTAAAATAGGGCTTGGCTGATAAACAGTATCATATCGGATCGCGATAAAATTTATGTCCATAATAATAATCTCAGGATACTTTTACTCAATATTGATCCTAAGTGCCAATCACACATCCGAAATATGCAACAACAGGAGTCTATAATTGTGTTGATATTAGAGATTCACCAAATTTTTGGTCACTGAAATTTATCGTCCAAAAATAGGTCATGATGCATCACCCAGTATTGTTTAGCGTGGTCGTTTCACTTTCCTGCCAACAATTAATTTTCTTGCCAATAGTATCCACCTTCAGTCATGGTTGGGATAATCTTTAAAAAGTGGAAGCATTAACAACTTCTATTCAAATATATATTGTTATCGTTCAATATAGAAATGAATTATCGCCCAGCTCTAGTTCAAAATGGAAAAAATAAAATAAAATGCAAAAGCACAAAGTTCGGCTACTACTTTTGAATCCTGTGCAAACTTTTTATCTTCAGATCCTTTTGCATTGTTTATTTTTGTGTTTAAATGTTAATTCCATGAGCTTATTTGAACATATTAGATTATAAAAATGTCAAAAATCCCATACACTCCCATATCTCCACTCCAAAATTCAGGAAAACTGTAAAAATTATGTCATTTAGGGGATAGCTCAGCCAAAAATAAAACAAACGTCATAATTATTTATTTAAACTAAAGGGGTTCTAATCTTTTTTCAATTTCTTTTTTCTTTTGTACACAAAACAAGTTATCTTGAAGAACCCTGAAAACCAGTAGCCAGTAACATACATAGTATCAACAAAAAATAACATTGAAGTCAACTAAAAACATTTTGTATATATCCTTTGTGTTCAACAGAAGAACGAATTTTCATTTTTGAGGGAACTATCCCTTTAAAACACTATAGTTGTAAACAGGATTGTCTTTCTTGTCTATTTGTGATTTAATCAACTAAAATGTTTCTTAATACCAAGTGTAAACAGAGCCTGAGTGGTACTAAAAATGGCCTGGCTTTAGCAAAGCTCCTTTTTAGGCCGAGGTTATCAAATCTGGTCATCAGTGGTCTTGTCCTAATCTCAGGCCTGCAGGGTGTCTACACATAAAATCTCCCATTTACCTGCTAATCTGTCCCTGAGCCTTTCATTTTACCTGCAATTCATGGGAACAATTGGTGGGATAGATTCAGTCCTAATTGACCCTGTCACCGCAGTGATTGCGTTTTCTCAACACCTCACATACCACAGAAATGCGTGGGAAGGTTTTTAGATGATTGAAGCCACACTGTTTCTCAGGGGCTTGAATCCAGTGGACTGTTTTCAATCTTTCACACTTTATGGCACTTTCTATTATGTTTCCCAGTTTTCTTTTGCTTTCAGAGCCAAATTTAGCAGTGGATATTAAGCATAGTCCCAGAATTATTTATTTCATAAAAGCAAACAAAAATGGCTGGGAAAATCACACTTTAACATTTATTTTTATAAAAATGGGTTGATATAATAAAATCTTTAAAATATATAATAAAAATATATTATTTAATCATATAATTATTCATTAAAATGAATTTAATTATAATTTTTAGAAATTGCCAACATTAATTCATTTCAATTATCCCAATTATACACAGTTATATAGTCAGTTGTATTTTAATTTATCACTTTTTCTTTGATTTTTATTTGAGTATTAAGACTTAATCAACCAGTTCCTTTTGTTTAAACCAGGGGTGCCCAAACTTTTTCTTATGAAGGGTCAAAAACTAAACTTGATTGAGGGCGGTGTGCCGGAGATAAATATACCAAACTGTAAAGTTGTCAATTTCCTAATTTATTATTATAATTCATTATATCATTTAATTAATTCTATCATATATAACATTTAAAATACTTTAATTGCATTAATAATTATATATTTTTGTCCATTTTATAATGAATAAATGTTTTACAATGAAACATGAGCAGTAAAACACACAAAAAAAATACACTTTGCCTTTATTCACTTGCTGATGTCTTCTGCAATGTCCACTATTCATCAGGTGACTGTATTATATATGTATTTATTTATTTATTTTAAATCTGATTCATTTACAACATTTAATTGAAACATTTAATTTCAGTTTGCTTTTAATAGCTCAACAGTTAAAAAACAAAAGTTATGTTCAATTAGAAATGACCATCTCTGTTAAAGGCATTCTCCCCAAAATTTCCCATCATTCTTCCTCTCTTCTCAGATGGTATATGAAGGGCCAAATCAAAGTTTACTGGTTTGGGCTCTAGTTTGGGCATCTCTGCTTTAGACTTAGTCTGCTTTTAAATCAAGTGATTTTCAAAAATATAATTGTTTGAGAAACTTATGCCTATTTAAAATTAATGACACATTAAGTTGAACATGCAGTTTATTCCGCTGTGGCGACCCCTGATTAATAAAGGGCCTAAGCTGAAAAGAAAATTAATGAATTAAGTTGACCAAATGTGAAACATTTGTAATGTTACAAATTCAGTTTTTTTTAAATTTTCTGTTTATAAAAGGGGTAGTTCACCCCAAAAATAATGTGTTTTCAAACCTTTATGGGTTTCTTTTTTCTGTTTAACACAAAATAAGATATTTTGATGAATGTTGAAACCATTGACACATGTAATAGGATAAGAAAAACAAATATTATGAAAGTAAATGTTACAACATTTCGAACATTTTTCTAAATTCTTTTCTTTTCAACACACAAAAAACTCAGGATTGAAATAAGTGAAGGATCAGTAGATTTAAAATTATAGGTAATATTCATTTTTGGGTGAACTAACCTTAAGTGTCTTAAACAGCACATCATTCATTCATTCATTTTCTTTTCAGCTTAGTCCCTTTATTAATCCGGGGTCGCCACAGCGGAATGAACCGCCAACTTATCCGGCATTTGTTTTACGCAGCGGATGCCCTTCCAGCCACAACCCATCTCTGGGAAACACATCCATACATTCTCATTCACACACATACACTATGGACAATTTAGCTTACCCAATTCACCTGTACCGCATGTCTTTGGACTGTGGGGGAAACCGGAGCACCCGGAGGAAACCCACGCAACCACGGGGAGAACATGCAAACTCCACACAGAAATGCCAACTGGCCCAGCCGGGGATCAAACCAGCGACCTTCTTGCTGTGAGGCGAACGTGCTACCCACTAGGCCACCGTGGCGCCCTTAAACAGCACATCAGCATATTAAAATGATTCCTGAAGGATCATGTGACACTCAAGACACTGACTGGAGCAGCGATGCTGAAATTTCAGCTTATAATTATAAAGATGATTTTAAAATTTGGTAATGTAGCAAACAGTTTTATTTAAAGTAAACAATAATTCAGAACTGTTGATAAAAATACAGCATTGGTGAATGTTACATAAGAAATTTAAGCTCACGCAAGAATCCACTTTGCTATGATAAAGTGCTTAAAGGGGACCAATTAAGCCCCTGTTTAAAAAAATGTAAAATAAGTCTCTGATGTCCCGAGCTTGTGTGTAGTTTCAGCTCAAAATATCCTACAAATAATGTTTTATAACTCCTTGAAACTGCCCCTTTTAGGCTTTGGTCAATTTTGGTGACTGACGCTTTAAATTCAAATTAGATTACGCTTTTTTTTAAGAGGGCGGAGCTACAAATGCCTGTGTGTCAGCATAGTGGCAGATTCAAAAACAAGAATAACATCCCATGCTAAGAGATTGTTACCAATGGGTGGGACTTTCCTCCTCTGATGACATATACAATGGGAGAATGTCAATCAAATGTTTCTCCAGTCTGTTTTTTTGTCAAGTGTGATTATAAACAATAAAATGTATTCATTTGTACCATTAGAAGCTGGTTATTTTCACATACTGTTGCCATACAGCTGTTTAAACTCCTTATAAAAGTGAATTTTGCATAATAGGTCCCCTTTAAGTATTAAATATTGCCAAATTAGTAAAATTGTTTAGTTTTATTAAGTAGAGGAGTAGTCTCATCCTAAATAAATCTCTCACACCCATATTTTCTCAGACGAGAATACTGTTTACTTTTATTCATTAGTGTTACAGAGGCCTACAGTTGTTGGTCAAGGGCCTGCTGTGTATTTCAGCTGAGAGGAACTGAATGTGTTTTTGTGTATTCTAATGGGCATTAATGTTGTTTAAGCCTCTGGTGCATATTTGGCTCTCTTGTGCAGATATCTGAGCACAAACAGCTGCACTGATCATAAAGTATTATCATTTGTTATTCATCATTTCCGGAAACTGCATTTCTTCATTTGTCTGTTGCATAAGGAGATGATCATGTGTGTGTCCTCAGAGAGAGTAAATATCAAAATGTAAAAAAAAAAAAAAAAAAATGGGTAAGCATAGTTAGAATAAAGATTCAGATATTGATTCAGTGAAGATAGATTTTACACTTCATTTAAGAGGAAAAGAAAATACACAAGTTGTTGTAGATTCAGTATCGAAATCCTTAACACTAACTGAAAATGTCAGTAAATTAGCAGTTTTCCGTATTTTGTGATTCATGTTTTTATATTTTGTTTTCCCCCCATTTATTTATACTTTTGAATTGCATAATGGGATCTTGATGTTTCTAATAACAACTATTAACCTTGAAAAGTTTGAAAAAGTAAATTTGTTTATTAAAAAAAGATTAGTTTTTTTTTTTTGATAGTAAAGCATAGAGGCTGAAAAAACAATATAATGAAATATATCAGTTTAACTGCACCCACCCCCTCCCCTGCGCTCTCTCTGACTTGGGGTATCCAATGAATAGAAGTTAACAGAAAAACAAAAACAAAGTACAGTATCAATTATTCAAAATAAGGCAACCATTCTGGATCCTGATCATTGCTGATCATATTGTCAGCAGTTGAAGTCCAGATCTTTAATATACTCAAGGTCACTAGAGCTAATAATTCCAACATTAAAATGTCCTGAAGTTGTACCAACCATTTGTATGTGTCCAAATTATGTGAAGGCCGGCAATGTCTAGTAGTTTTTCTTGCAGAAATTAAGTCAGCCAGCCAAACAGCTTTTTGAAGCTTTGTAATAGGGCTGTGCAATTAATCGCAATCGCAAAAAAAAACGCGATTTAAGCACATGCAATTGACGCAGCACACCGGGCAATTACAGCTAGGCTGTGTGGGAGAAAGATGTTAACCAATCAGAGCTCACTCCGCGCATGACGAAGTTGAGCGGGAGAACCGAATAGGTGGTTTTGATTTACATTAGTTTTTATTTATTGTTCTGAGTGAGGTTAGTTAATCTTTATTTTTTCATGTTGTCTGTTTGTAACACAACTTATTGCAGTTTTGTTTATCAAGCAGTTAGTACTACTGTGTACAGTATGTTTGTAACTAGAGGTTAAAAATCTTGATTTATTTTATGTTGTCTGTTTTAAAGACAATTTTACTACATTTTTATTTATTTATTACTACAGTTTTGTTATTCACTTCCAGTGCACTGAATACATTTAGAATGCACGTATGTAGCTTGTTTGAAAAGCAAAAACAATTGCCAAAATTGCAAATAAAATCGCAATCGCAATCGCAATATTTGTTCAAGAAATCACAATATGATTATTTTGTCCATATTGCACAGCCCTACTTTGTAATATTCAACGTGGAATAATCTTTCAGTAATAGAATGAAAAGACTCACCGGTACAGGATATTCAATAACTTTACATAAGATAACACACGCCTCAGTCCAAAAATTTTCGATTAGGATTGCACTTCAATTTCTAATATTAAGCTGCTTTTCTGTTTGTTTTTAATTGCGAACATCTGTTCTTGAAGGGCATCCGCTGTGTAAAACATTGTTGGTGGTTCATTCCACTGTGTCGACCCCTGATAAACAAGACACTAAGTCGAAGGAAGATCAATGAATGGAAGGAAGTGTGCTATGTCAAACTTCTGAAACCAACTTTCTTTTAGCCAGATTTTCGCTATAGCATCACACCATTCCATTTTTCGATTTCACTTCAGGTATATTGGGACTTTAAAAGGGAAGTCCACCCAAACATTAAACTTACCTCATCATTTACTCTCTCATGTAGTTTTAAGATCTTTTGAAGAATGCAGGCACCTTGCGCCCATCAACATCCATAGTAATTTTTTTCTTCTATGGAAGTCAACGGGTGCCAGCTGCCAGCATTCTTAAAGATATGTTCTTTGGTGTTCAACAGAGGACATAAAGTCAATTTGGTTTCCAACAAGTGAAGGGTAAAGGACAAGTAAATGATGACAGAATATTTGTTATGAAGCAGACACTGACAACAGACATGCGTATCCAAATGCAGTTTTATTAAAGGCAAGATTACAGGCAATGGTCAAAAATAGGAGCAAAACAGTCGCACAAGGATAAACGTGGTCAAAATACAGGCGAGAGATCAGGCTAGGCGCCAAAGAATAAAAAGGAGAACAAGGCAAGAATCAAAAAACACATGAAAATAAACAAGGAAAAACCGCTTTGTAATGTTTGTAAAGAAACTAGACTCTTCCATGAGAATGTGAATGTGAGGTGTGTATGTAGTCCTACTAATCAGTCCATCATGAGCTACAGCTGTGTCAGTGTGTGAATGTCTGGATTATGTTCAGCTGTTGCAGGAGTTGATGGGCGCAAAGAGTTCTGGGAGTTTTAGTTCCCAGAAATAGCAGAAGTAATCTCCAGCATAGAAAACGCTGTGGCGACCCCTGCCAGAATGAACCGCCAACTTATCCAGCAAATGTTCCATGCAGTAGATGCCCTTCCAGCTGCAACCCAGCACTGGTAAAAAACATTCACACCAGGAGGTGTATAACTCCACACAGAAATGCCAGCTGACCCAACCGAAGCTCGAACCGGCGACCTTCTTGCTGTGAGGTGATTGTGCTACCCACTGCGCCACCGTGACGCCCCACAACAATATTTAACGCATAATGATGACAGAATATTTGAGGCATAATTAAATCTAAAAAATTACATTTATTCAGCATTTATCGTAATGTGGTTCCAAACCTTTAGTTCCTTTAGTTTACATTTTGAATATTTAGTTTAGAGTTTTGTTTTCTGTGGAACACAAAAGAAGATATTTTGAAGAATGTTCTGACCATTGATATCAATAGTCAAAAGGCTACCAACATTTTCCAGCGTTCAACAACAGAAGAAAGAAACTCATATATGTTTGGAACCACTTGAGTAAGTATTGACAGATTTGTTTTTTTCCATTAGGGTGAACTATCCCTTTAAGGACATTTATGTTTACTTCTGTTTAAAAATTGAATGCTGGTTAGTCAAAACAAGCGTTATGGCATTGAAATTACAATCTGTCTCTTCTTCAGTATCATCACAGTCAAAGATAAAAGCCACAAAAAGAATATACACACTTTTAGTATGGGATTTTGGCTGTCATAACAATAGATATTCCACATTTAGATGCTTAATAATGGTGATAGTTGGCTCAATGCTTTTGGCCTCCTGCTGTTTGGCTCGTTCAGGGTTACTGGGTGGAAAGTCAAACGGCAGTCATCTTTCCTGACTCAAAAGTTGCACGCTTTAAGTACTGTTTACTATCTTAAGCAATGTTTGCTTACTGAATTTGACTTGATTGCAATAGAAGAGCTGTAGGCCAAAGGGCAGTTTTGAAGAAAGCACATCCTCGAGTTGATTTACTATGTTTCCGCTTTGTCTCTCCTCTGAGAGTTTGTTGAAGCCCAGGGGGTCTGAATGGTGGAAATCTCTGGATGAGATCTTGTTTTCCTTTGGGATTTAAACCACTTTATCTGGTCTTGTGCCTCATCCAGATGTCTGTCTGTCTCACAGCAGAGGTCCTGTTGATAGGCTTCATGCACGTTGGACTCAATTTAAAGGGTTTTTTAATTTGCATGATTGTGTTCATATAGGAATTACATAATAATAATAATAATAATAATAATAATAATTCAATAACACAAGTAATTGTTATTCTCACAATTGAGTTTACATCTTAATCCTGCTGTTATTTATGCTATTTTCAATCTATATCTCACAATTCTGACTTTAAAAATATGTAATTTTGAGTTTACATCTCACAATTCAGAGTTTACATCTCAAATTTTTTTATGCAGTTTAAATCTTACTGTTTAGATTTTTTTAACTCAGAATTATCAGTGTACATCTCTCAGTTTACTTAATTATGGGATTCTCAGTTTACATCTTGCAATTACCTTTTTATATATAATTCAAAATATAAAATTGACACAATTTCTCACAATTTTTGAAAGTTTACATATCACAATTTGACTTTCTGTGGAATTCTGACTGTAGATCTCACAATTCTGTCTTTTTCTGAGCATCTACAAATCACAATTGTGACAATTTTCTCAAATTCAACTTCATATATCACAACTTTGTCACTTAACTGCCAGTTAGGGTTACACAATTCTGGAAAAACATGTGATTTGGGATATTATTTTAAAATATTGCAATAACTAAACTTCTTACACTATATCTGTTTTTATACACAATATGCACTAAGCCGCCCTCCACCAACGTCCGCTGCTCACTTTCACTTTCCTCCGCGACAACCCCCCCCCTCCATCCTCGGGTAACATGCCAGATCCGTTACCCCAATCTGTTCCGGGACCTCGAAATTCACAAATTAGGCACTGTCTAAAATATATATGGCTGGGTAAAAAAAACTACAGCTTTTTTCTCTTTGAACACAGTATATTTTATTTTGAGAAACTTTTAAAATATTTTGGGACAGTAAACATGTCAGGCTGAATAATTCAAGTGAATCCTTGAATTCTGCTGTCTGTATCTGTTTCAAAAACACAGATGTCTTTACAATTTACAACAGCATCTTTGGATATCTTTTCTGCTGGAGATACTGTTGTTCTAAAAAAAAAAAAAGTAAAGAAAATAAAAAATTGTACACATGCCTTAGGAACAGTATAGCAGAAAATGTTGGTGGTTTTAAAACCTTGAATTTTCCAAACCGTGGTATACCTTGAAAACGGTTATCGTCCCATGCCTACCCCTGATAGATAAGGGACTAACCCAAAGAAAAATTAATGAATATATTACATATACTATGATCGATATATTGATTTGGCGAAATATTGTGCAACCGTACTTCCAGTTTTAGTTGTATTTTCAATCAACTCAAAGTTTAACATGACACTGTTGACCACTCAACATCCAAGACTGAATTTGTTTCATAAAAGGATGCTTTGTACTTTCCAATAGTCTGTATATTAGGTTTTGGCGGTAATATGGTATACCGCGGTATCAGTTTCAATACCGTTATACCGTCATAAAAAACAATGCACTTATATAGGAGACAAGGACTGAATATTGCATATAATTTATTTAATGTCATGCGTATGCGTGGTTGTCAGTTTAGTGACGCTGTCTGAGCCTTACATCATTATTTATTTATTATTCACGGTAATACCATATACCGGGGTAAAATAGGGAGGAGGTTTGACGGTATCATAAATTGGATACCGCCCAAGCCTACTGTATATATACTCTGGAAAGTTTAGTTTTGTATAATGAACTGTTCATTTGAATCACTCCAACTTTTCTCCGAATTTTGAATTTCGCATTCCGCAATTCTGACTTTCTTTCTCGGAATTGTGAGTTTACAATCTCGCAGTTCTCCCTGCAGACCCCTCGCACCGTGGGGGCCTAATATTTCTTTTTGTACCATCACATCTTTAAACAATCTTGTTTATGAGTGTGTTTTTTTGCGCTGCTCGGAGGCAGTGTGGTCCTGCAATTAGGAGCTTGAGTCTGAGGGCTGCAGGACTGGGTGAGGGGTTCGTGGAGAGATGCATGCTGGGGGATCGAGGCCGCCCGAGGCCCTCTGAAAGCCAGATGCAGCATTGTCTCTCTGGAGTTGGGGGTTGTTTTTTGTGGAGGTGATCGCTGCACTCGGGGACAGCTTGGATTACTAAACAGAGGAGAGGAATTTCACACACATTCTCTGTGTGTATGTGTGTGTGTGTGTGTGTGTGTGTGTGAGACAATCTTGAAAGGGGGAAGGGCATCTTAATGTCACTGGTGGAACATCATTAGTTTGTCTTGCAGAGGGATATTAGTCCACCCCAAAATTAATGTGGTGGGATCGTTTACTCATCCTAATATTATTCCAAACTTGAGATTGACTCCTCTGCATGCTAAAGAAGACACTTTTAAGAATGTTTTCTGCTGAAAAAAATAGTTTAAATCAGGCTAGACTGGTTGGCTGGTTTTAGCTGGTCAGTCTGAGAAATTATCAGCTAAAATCACCTTGACCAGCCAGGTTTAAGCTGGACATAGCTGACTAGGCTGGTCAAGCTGGTTTTACTGTATCTGTTCATCTACCAGCCTGGCCAGCTAAGACCAGGCTGGGAATGGCTAAAACCTATTGTGGCTGCTCATTTCTGTGTGGAGTTTGCATGCTCTCCCCATGTTCGTGTGGGTTTCCTCCGGGTGCTCCGGTTTCCCCAAATACATGTGCTATAGGTGATTAGGGCAAGCTAAAAGATTTTCCGTAGTGTATGTGTGTGTGAATGAGAGTGTATGTGTGTTTTCCAGTTATGGGTTGCAGCTGGACGGGCATCCGCTGCGTAAAACATATGCTGGATAAGTTGGTGGTTCATTCCACTGTGGCGACCCCTGATTAATAAAGGGACTAAGCCAAAAAGAAAATGAATGGATATCTTACAAATATGAGTTTAAATCGTGCAGTTTACAGCATGCTTTATGCTTACAGGAAAACAATAGTTAATCAGACCCCATTTACACTTGTATGTATAGTCACATGATTGTGATTGCATCATAAAATACAGGAAATGCATCATAATACCAGGTGTAAACTGCACCTCTGATCTTTATTCGATCACATAATCGACTAAACCAAGACGAGCAATCGTAACAAGGGTTAAGCGCAATAAAGTGAAGTGTGAAAAACAACAAAGGTTAGCACTGACGTGAGGAACTCCTTGTAGGAGACACATTTGAATTACTAGGCCAGTGAAAACAGTTGTAAGAAATGCCATATTTGGAGTCTATGGTCAGGATTTTCAGCGATGATTGATGATCCCGGGAAATAAATCTCTTAAAGACCACTTTGTCCAGAAGTAAGGGGGAGGTAAGTTCTCTAGTAAACGGTTTGAGATAGATTTACAGTATATAATGGAATATTTACAGGTGGTTTGTCTTTTTTATTGCCTTCTAAAAGTGCTGCACGGAAATCTGGAGCTCTGAGTAATGGTCTTCTTTTTTTTCTAGGTAAACACGTTCCAAGTGGTGCTTGCGTACAATGAGAAGGACACTTATGCGCTCTTCCTATACCCTGAGGATGGCCTGCAGTTTTTTGGGACACGGCCCAAAGAGTCTTACAATGTCGAAATTGAGCTTCCAGCTCGTGTGGGCTTTTCCAGAGGAGAGATTTCCTACTTCATTTTTTCTCGGGCAGAAGGGCCGCATTACAGCCTCACCAGCAATGAGCAGTCCGTCAAGAACCTGTACCAGTAAGCATTGAGGGAATTACCATTTAAGAATGGAATTTAGTTTAGACCTAATGCAGAAAATAATTAAAAACACAGCAATACGGTAGGAGTCATTAGTTGTACCTTCGGAAAGAGTTTTAAAATGCTCTTTATTACTCTTTAATTCACTGCTTTCTGAGATTACACAATTAAGATGACTTCCACTGCAGGAAATGTGAAAATAATTACTACACTGTAAAGAATATAATGACAAAAAGTCAAGACAACAATTATTTTTAATATTTGTTTTTGTTTATTTATGTTGATTTAAATTATTTTAATAAGTTAACCAGGCTCCAACAATTTTTTTTAAAGTTACTCAGTTTGATTGAAGTAAGTTGAGATGACTGGAAAAGAGTGCAAGATCTTGCTAGATGCAATAATGTTTTTTACAGTGTCGGACTAAAATGATAAAACTTTTAATTTAACATTTTATCTCTCCTCAGAAAGGGAAACCTAGGAGAGGAGAATTAAAATGCTGATTTGCAACCTGAGAACATAAATACAGTTGTGTTTTAGGATTCAAAAGAAGATGATTTAGTTAATGTGTTTTGTAGCAAATGCTTTTACATAAACACACTTCTGTAATTCCAGTGTGGTTAAAATATGGTAATTCTCTGATTAATATAATACATAATGCAATCAAATTCAAATAAGAATTTTTATTATTAATGTAAATGTATCAATGTTTTTGGCTGGCAGGTTTTTAGGTTAATGTGTAATTTAAAATGTAAAATTCAATTAAAAAATATTTAAATAATTCATAAAGGAGTAAGTTTAGTAGTAACATGGTAAAAACAAGATAACACGGGAAAAGACATGGTTCACATTCAACCTTTATTGACAAGTATTCATTTCTTCAAAAAAAAATGTGTGAAAACCTGTGTGTAAACATTAAACACAGCATTAACTGATTTTACAAATACATTTGTTCACTTATTGCAATATGATATTTTATGATGTGATATGATATTGATTGTATTTTATTACATATTACATATAAACATTAATAAAAATATATTTTCTTACAATAGACCCTTTTCACAAAACAACGAAGATGTGTTTCATTTGATCATCAGCATCTAAAATCCTCAAAAGTTTGTGTTATTTAGCTTAAAAAAACGCATGTACATTAGTATACTTTTGTATTATATCATCTTTGCATCAAATTTTTAAAAAAGTGCCTAGTTGTTTCAAATGCAGCGCCCAATGGGATGGGAAAGTAAATGTAACATTGTTCTCTCTTCTGGTTGCCGTTTTCAGTCTGACCAGCCTGATCTTACGAGAAAACGTAAGCATTTTACATTTTGCCAGTTTAGTAGCTAATTCGTACGAATTCGTATGAGTTCAGTCGTACAAAAATATACGATTTAAAAAAGGAGGCGTGGCACCCAAACCCCACCCCTAAACCCAACCGTCATTGGGTGATGAGCAAATCATACTAAATTGTACGAATTAGATCGTACGAATTCATACAAATTAGCCACTAAATCAAAAGTTACGAATTGCCGTGAGATAGCGCTGGTCTGACAGATATTTTTTCCCCTTTTTTGAAAGCCATTAAAATCTTTTCTTTTATTATTCGAGCAAATTGGAATGCAGAAAAAAGTATTTGTGGTACTCTTTTAGAGCTGCACGATATTGGAAAAATCTGACATTGCGATATTTTATTTAGCTGCGATTTATATTGCGATATGAATACAATTTCAGCAGATGACTTGAATAGCTCTATTTGGAGGGAAATCATTAACTTTGAGTGGAATAATCTCATAGATGAGTGAGTCAAAGAAATTGCAAGAAAAAATAAATAAGAGAGCGAAGATAAAAGGGAACTAAGTAGTCAGATATTAAGGTACAGTAATACGAAACTATCATATTTTGCCCCGATAATGATAGATCATGATATCAGCAATACATCACCAGAAAACCATCTATAATATATCATGATATTTGTAAATGAAGAGGGAAAAATGTATCAAAAAGTTATGATGCGTTTCTTTTATTAACAACACGTGTTTTTCATAGAATAGCAACAATGATATATGTTCGATCCACCATTACGAGAAGCGCCACCTCATGCATATCCCTATTTTGTCCTGCCCCTACTGAATAAACAAAAAAAATGTAATGTAAAACTCCACGTTGCAGATCCTGCGATGTGACTATTGTGAATGCACACATCGCGATATCAATGCTGAACCGATATATTGTGCAGCCCTTTACTTTTTCAACTAAGTTGACTTCCACTGCAGGAAATGTGAAAAGGGTCTATAAAGTTGAATAATTACTACACTGTAAAGAATATAATGACAAAAAGTCAAGACAACAATTATTTTTAATATTTGTTTTTGTTTATTTATGTTGATTTAAATTATTTTAATAAGTTAACCAGGCTTCAACAATTTTTTAAAAGTTAAGTTTTTTAAAGTTTGATTGAAGTAAGTTTAGATGACTGGAAAAGAGTGCAAGATCTTGCTAGATGCAATAATGTTTTTACAGTGTTGGACTAAAATGATCAAACTTTTAATTTAACATTTTATCTCTTCTCAGAAAGGGAAACCTAGGAGAGCCCGGAGTTTGGCTCTTCCATGTTGGAAGCATTTATTCCTTCCAGAATGTGGTTCCTGCTCAGCAAGAGGCCGTTTCAAGCAAATCTCCCGCTGTCCTGGACACTGTGTTCCCTGATGAAGACTACACAGATGAAGAGGAGTACGATCCCATTGATGCAGACTTCCAGAATCCCACAACAACAGAGTTTCTGGAGCCGGAGCCGGACTCCTCTTTGCTGGAGCGTCTGAAACAGGAGACTCCCCTGGGTCAGTCTCCACTGCAGCCTTCAGTGTCAGGTCCAGAAGATCTTCCTCAGCCGGATCCTCATCATGTCCAGCCGGGCGACAACACTCAACCCCAGTGGCCTTTACCAAAACACGCTATACTGCAGGTGTACCCGAACCGCGCAAAGGACGTCCCGACTCACCCTTCTGATGGCCAGGTGTTCAGTGTTGAGGAGAAAGTGGACTTTGATTCTGGAGGTGAGGATTAATCTGTTTATAAACATGATTGATATACAGTTGAATTAATAGCCCTCCTGAATTATTAATCCCCCTGTATATTTCCCCCCCAATTCTATTCTCTTTCTGTTTTTACAGATTTCTAATAGTTTTAGTAACTCTAATAACTGATTTATTTTATCTTTGGCATGATGACAGTGCATAATATTTTACTAGATATTTTTAAGACACTTCTATACAGCTTAAAGTTAAATTTAAAGGCTTAACTAGGTTGATTAGGCAAGTTAGGGTAATTTGGCAAGTCATTATATAATGATGGCTTGTTCTGTTGACAACTGAATAAAAATATTGCTTAAGGGGGCTAATAATATTGACCTTAAAATGGATTTTAAAAAAATTAAAGACTTTTATTCAAGCTTTTATTCAAGCTTTTATTCAAGCGGAAACAAAAACAAATAACATTATAGGAAATGCTGTGAAAAAATCCTTGCTCAGTTAAACATCCTTTGGGAAATATTCATGGGAGCGCTAATAATTTTGACTTCAACTGTATACAGAATAAAGCTTTGCAAATTTAAACTTTTCGTTAACACTTTACAATAAGGTTCATTAGTTAATGCATTACAAACATGAACTAATCATGAACAACACACAGCATTTATTAATCATAATTGAACCTTTTACTAATACATTATTAACATCCAAGTCCATGCTTGTTAACATTAGTTAATGCACCGTGATTTAACATGAACTAACAATGAACAACTGTATTTTCATCAACTAACGTTAACTAACATGAACAGATACTGTAGTAAATGTATTGTTCATTGTTTGTTCAGTTTATTCAGTTGTTCAGTTGTTCATTGTATGTCAGTAAATGCATTAATTAACATTAACTAATGAACCTTATTGTAAAGTGTGACCAACTTTTCTAAACCCCACCCTAAAAATGTTACGGACCAATCGTAGTATCCTAGTCTAGCAGCTGTTTTTGATGAGTATAAATATATGTAATAAGGCAAGTTATGTGAAATATAAATATGAAATCATACATTAAAATATATTATATTAAAATTGTATTTAAATAAATAAATATATGATTAAACAAAATTCATATGAATATCTATTATTATTAATTATGCAAAAATAACTATTAGTTCTGTTCAACATAACTACTACTGCAGAAAGTAATACATTTGATAAATATCTAAATATCTATCTAATTATTCATTCATTCATTTTCTTTTCGGCTTAGTCCATTTATTAATCTGCCAACTTATTCAGCATGTGTTTTACGCAGCGGATGCCCTTCCAGCTGCAACCCATCTCGGGAAAACATCATCATCAAACAATCATCAAACAATTTTCAGTCATTGTAGTGACATACTCAGAATTAAAATAAAGTGATCCAATTAATTTGTAACAATTCATGTGCACATTTGAGTTAAAATAATGCATTCAGTAGACAGAGTTTAGCAAAAGGAAAAAGGTAAAAAAAATAGCTTAGTAACTTAGCAAAGCCTAGCAAAGAAGCACAAAATGTTCTAAACATTTACTCCAAATTAGACAAATATTTCCCGTTGTTTCTTATAATACAATTAAATAGCAACGCTGGTATTGCTACCACTTTAACCTTAAAATACACCAGTGCATTTCAAGTATTTATGTATTGTGGCTTGGATTTCAAGTTACTAATAACTGTCTCGACCAGGGGTGCCCAAACTTTATGTTATGAAGGGCTAAAAACCGAAGGTAATTGAGGGTCATGGGCCAAAGGTAAACATACCAAAACTGCACTATGAAAAATGCAGGGTTCCACGCAATCCGCTCAGGTTGTCCCAAACCAAATCGATTGAGTCAACACATTTAAGTGGATTAAAAATTAAACAATTAAGTTGTCCCAAAGAAATCTCAAGAATTGTGTTAAACTCATTTTGCATAAGTAGGTTGAACAAGCAACAAAGTAATTCGTTTCGATTGTTTATTACATCAAATTTGCCATGAGTAATTTCTTAATTTATTTGATATTATTAATATATCGATTTAATATATAGATATTAATATATATAATATATAGATTCAATCATTTTTTACTTACTGATTACAATAAAAACATAATAAATTTTTGAACACAGTGGAGATCAATGGCGAATACACTAGTAAAGCTGCACCTGCCTCTGCTGATTTCTTCTGCTTTGTCTTCTATCCATCAGTGACAGTGTTTTATTTGTGGAAATCTGATTCATATACAGTATTTAGTTGAAACATTTAGTTTCAGTTTGCTGTTAGTATCTCAAGAATAAAACAAACTACCAGAAAAACTACCTAAGACTGGATGGTGGGCCAAATAAAAGGTTACCAAGGGCCAACTTTAGCCCGCGGGCCCTAGTTTGGGCATCTCTGGTCTAGACAATCCAGAGCATCTAAGATTGTGTTGGAATTAAACCAATAACTTGTACTCTAGATGAGTCTGCCTTTCCTACCCTGTTCAAGAGCTCTTTCTCTGTGCTTCTGCCTCTGTCCCGCAGTGATCCATTACTCAACAGATAATAAAGAGACGTGTGAGCGTTTCCAGCAGCAGTGCAGTCTGAACGCTCACTGCACAGATCACTCCACCGGCTTCTGCTGTCACTGCAACTCCGGCTTTTACGGCAACGGCCGCCACTGCCTGCCAAACGGTAAGACTCCGCCAGAAATGCAGTAAAAAGAGCCGTTGTAAAAAACACACATAACATGACCTTGTGCTGAAAGCATGAACAACACTGGCAGGACACCTCTGGGGATTTATTACCGGTGTTTTTCTTTCCAACACAGTATTTTTAAGAGGGTAAAGATGTATATTTTTGTATCGCAAAGGAATTTGGAGATAACATTTGGATTTTGCCAGATACTTTGCACTGCTTGCTGTGCATTTATTTTCTATAGGGTCTAGTCACGTCTCCCAATCTAAATTTTGCTGCCTCTATCCCAACTATCCATCCTTAACACTATTTGAAAAAATAATTAGTGTGTCCCAAATTGTAGTATGTTAAAACGAGCATCACAAAGTTTCCTGGATGGTCTGCTATTTCTGGTAGATATTCGTATACATGCTAATGACTATTATTGGCCACAATACACTGCAAGCTAGAACTCCAAACACAGGTAAAATTGTTAAAAACCACAAACCTGGCAGATGTGTGAGACCAAATGTTAAGTGGAGAGATTTAGTTGCATGGCTTTGGATGGGAAAAATAACAAACATTATATATATGAGCAATATCACACTTGTAGCGGTGCGATATGGCTATATATCGGCACTGGTAAGAGGTGTGCATTGGCACAAGTGCCTTAGTGTCCCACCAGTGACAATATACAGCTATATCGCACTTCTACGAGTGTGATCTTGCATTTATACAACAGTTCCATGGCATAATAGTGTATATAAAAGATAATTAAACATGAAGAGTCTAAAAATCCTTTTGTACGAGGAACTACTTTCTTCCGCATCTGCCGCTGACGTCAGAACAGCAGAAACCATTGCTACTACACAAACATCACTTTAGAGCTAGTATTTGATTGATTCTCTAGCATAACAGATGATTTTGCTCACAATTTAAGATTATAAGGCTGAACGCCATGAAATGCCATCAGTCTACAGAGATTTCCAGTATTTCTCTGTGCTTTTTTCACTATAATTAACCCAAAAAAAGCCAAAGCATAGCAAACATTACCAGATTACTATAGTGTAGATACAGCACTGCAACATACAAAAGAGAGATCGACTTAGAATGTAACCTGTTTTTTGTAACATGTTTTTTTATGATTTGATCAGCTTTAGTTTAAAATTACGCTGAGTTTTCTCCTATAAGGGCTTATTATGCAGCACTTATGCATATTTAAGAACTAGACAGAACTGTTGTATGAATTGATATTCATTCATTAATTTTCTTTAGTCATTCATTCATTCATTTGCTTAGTCCCTTTATTAATCTGGGGTCGCCACAGCGGAATGAACCGCCAACTTATCCAGCATTTGTTTTACAGAGTGGATGCCCTTCCAGCCGCAACCCATCTCTGGGAAACATCCATACATTCTCATTCACACACATACACTACGGATATTTAGCCTACCCAATTCACCTGTACAGCATGTCTTTGGACTGTGGGAGAAACCGGAGCACCCGGAGGAAACCCACACGAACACGGGGAGAACATGCAAACTCCACACAGAAATGCCAACTGACCCAGCCGAGGCTCGAACCAGTGACCTTCTTGCTGCGAACATGCAACCCACTGCGCCACCGTGGCGTCTGTTTTTAATAATATAATATGTAACTATGCTAATGATATAGTTATATATTATATTATTAAAATAGTTGCATATATTATTAATCATTATTATTGTATTATGGTTCATAATAATATTATTATTAACTTAATCATATGTTCTCACACATCTGCCATGTTTGTAGTTTGTAATTTTAATATATATAAAATAATTGTGTATCTATAAACTTTTGAATAGAGTTTATAAAGTTTACATAAATTTTGAATAAATAATTATTCAAATAAGGAGATTTCTCAGTGCTTCTTCATCTCTAATTTGCTTGGAAATGATTTATTAAAGAAATGTGGAGGAAGCGACAGGATGATTAACAGGGCATTCAGCTAAGCAACAGAACAGTCTGGAAGTCATAAATTAGTTTGTAAAGTAGTAAAGTAGTTGTTGTTTCCAAAGCTTGGCTAGGTTTTCTGTTTCACACTCAAAAATATGCACATTCATTCACGGAAAGAGAACACACTGGTGTAGTATAAGAAGTGAATTGCGACACGGCATTGGTTTTTAACTGACTTCTTGCATGCTGAATGGTTGCTAATTGCGTGTAATTGGTGAACACTTTTGTTAACTGGCTGTGGTAATACCCACAAGTCCTTTCACAGTCTCTTTGTTAATAGCTGTGGCCGGCATGCCAATTTTGTGGGAGGTTTTTATGTCGGAAACACTTGATCTGACAGGAATTCCCTAGTGAATCATTCGGCGGGGCTTGAGTAACAGGATCTTTTCAAGACGATGACATCAGATTGGCTTTTTGAATGACTGTAATCTACCTGTGAACATCCTCTACAAGCCTACGTGTGAAAGAAAACTTGAGCCTTGTTTGAAAGTGGCACGTCTGGCTTCTGCTGAATGACAGACGTTTGTGTCTGAGAGAAAATATTCAGTGGAAAAGCTTCCTCAGCTGTTGGATATGCATGCGTACAGTAGGATCTTTGTGTGGCCGGTGAGGGAGGAGGTGGAGAGGGAAAACCTCTCTGAAACAGCTGAGTAACTGGTGGAATTGTAGCTTTGGGGAGATGTTTGGCGAAAAAAGACTGAAGAAATAGCTCTGTGGATTCGAGTGAAATGTTTTATGTGCGTTATTCTATACAGATAACATTTCTTCCACATTTCAAATAAAACTATTGTCTGTTAGAGTGTTTCTTCACATGTTTCTTCACAATGACTGTTGATTAGAATAACACGTTTTCATTTGCTATGATTGAAAGTCACAGTTATACCACCAAATACTGAGACTGGGATAGTGAAACACTCCACTTTTTTGATAATAGGCTCGTTTTACAACTCTTCTAGAGGTAAACAGTTGAGTTTTACCATTTTTGAATCCATTCAGCCAATCTCTGGGTCTGGTGGGAGCATGTTTAGCTTGACTTAGCATAGATTATTGAATCAGATTAGTAGACCATTAGCATCTCCAAGAGTTTCAGTAGTTAAAACTTGACTCTATTGTAATTACATCGTGTACTAAGACTGACTGAAAATGAAAAGTTGCTATTTTCTAGGCTGATATGTTCATGAACTATACTTTCATTCCAGAGTAATAATCAAGGAACTTTGCTGTCGTACCATGACTGCAGCAGACACAATGATATTACGCAGAATATGAAAATAGTACCAAGATATGAAATTTCCAACAATCTGTACAAGCAGGTGGTCACTAGGGATGTCAAAATCAATTGTTTCTTTGGTGCACCGAGATGCAGATGCGAACAATTCGGTATCGGTTCAGTAGTAATCATACCCGGTTATTATGCATTGATGTCATTTATCTCATGCATTATATGCCAGTAGCTTACTATGGCGAGGGAGGAAACTGTGAGTAATTAAAATGCTCCAACTACCAAGCAGACAACCGTGCACAATTCACTGCTTGTGAGTTTGCTGGACAGTCTTTCAATTACAAGGAAGTACATTAGAACCCAACTATGGAGAAAATAAAAGCTGTAAACTCTCTCTCTCTCTCTCTCTCTCTCTCTCTCTCTCTCTCTCTCTCTCTCTCTCTCTCTCTCTCTCTCTCTCACTCTCTGTGGCCCTTTGACCTGCTTGCGTGTTCGTGAGGTACACTCACAACGTTTTATCTCCTCTCTCAGCTGTTACAACAATAACGTTACATGTGGATCCAGACACGAGCGTGTCTGCAGATTGAGTTTTCTCTACCGTCCGTCAAGAGTTTTCTCCGCCATCTATAATGGATCAGCTGATCGCCACGGTCGTTTAACATCAGTGTCCGTGTCTCTGCTTGCTGAAGAGCGCCAGAGTCGCACTGACCATTAGAGCCAATTGCAAGCTTTTATGAAATACTTTTCATTACTCATCAACGCTCAAAAAGGAAGTGGGATAATATATTTGCATTTGTTTATTTGCTTAATGCTTAATGCTGATGCTGTATTGTGCATGTACTTGAGTTTTAATACATTTAAAAAGAGTGTTTTCTTTCAGCAGGAAAAATTCGCTATATTGGTGGAAATTAGCAGATTTTCAGATGCTCCATTCCCGAAGCTGTTGTTTTATCAGCCTGTTTTCAATACAAGCTGATTTTAGAAGAACTACAGAGTGTTGAGTTCTGAAACCTACAGGATGTGTTTATTTTAATACAAGCTCGCACATGTCAAAAGATTAAGGGAATTTGTGTTTTTCAGATTATGAGCCCTTTAAAACAGTTTTTATTTTATTCTTATTTGAAGAGTATTCTGAGCTACATTTTTATGATTTTTTGCTTGGGCTTCACATAATATTGGAAAAACCTGACATTGCGATGTTTTGTTTTGCTGCGATATATTTTGCGTTTTGAATTTAATTTCACTAGATGATCTGAAAAGCTCTATTTGGAAAGATTTGATTAATTTAGACTTACTCGGCTGATCAAGTCTTTTTCTATTCAGTGCATCTGCATAAAATATAATAAATTACAAGCATGTTTAAATACCACAGAGCAAAAATAAAAGTTTAAATAAACTGTGTATTCTGGTTTACCAGGGAGTCTAACAGTGTTCAATTACAAAAAAAATCAACAGTCAAATGTAAAAAATAACATGGTCATCATTATGTAAATCATTTTAAACAATAATATAAAAAGAATCTTTAATATTATCTTAATAAATAATCTAATCCTGCGATGTGACTATTGCGGATACACACATTGCGATATATTGTTCAGCCCTAATTTTTACCTTGATCTTGTCCTCAGGTGCACCTCAGCGTGTCAATGGAAAGGTCAGAGGGACTGTTCTAGTTGGTGGGACGACAGTGGATCTGGGAAACATTGACCTGCACGCCTACATCGTGGTGGGTGATGGACGAGCATACACCGCCATCAGTGAGGTGCCGGAGCCGGCGGGCTGGTCTCTCATGCCCGTGGCCCCTATCGGAGGTCTGTTTGGTTGGCTCTTCGCCCTGGAGCTGCCAAACAGCCTTAATGGCTTCAGTATCACCGGTGAGGCCGCCATGATCTCATCTTCTGCCTCTTTAATGGTGTTTGTTAAAACATATGGCCTCCTGCTGGGGGATTTTATGCTTGGAGGTTTTGTTCTCACTAATAGAGTCTAATATTCCTCTAATTCAAGTCAGGTGCTCCATTGTAGAATAAATGCGCTTTCTCTTTTTTGGAAAAACACCCAAATGTTCATCAAGCGCCATTACAAGGGTCACAACCCCCATCTGGATCTTATTTCGGGACTTAATAATATTTGTCTGCAGTAAAATGAACAAGCCACAACACGGCTCTTTAACGACCTTTAAAAGCAACATTTCTGTTTCGCAGGTGCTGAATTCACTCGCCGTGCTGATGTGACCTTCTCTCCCGGCAACCAGCGTCTCAGCATCGTCCAGACAGCCACGGGTTTGGATAACCAGAACTACCTCAATGTGGACACTCATTTACAGGGCAGCGTTCCCTTCATCCCTCCTGGTGCCACAGTGCAGATGGAGCCGTTTAAGGACACCTACCAGTATTATCCTTCATGTAAGACAGAAATCGTTATTTATTCATTCATTCAATTTCCTTCGGCTTACTCGCTGATTTATCAGGGGTTGCCACAGCAGAATGAACCACCAACTAATCCAGCATATGTTTTACACAGCGAATGCCCTTTTGGCCACAACCCAGTACTGGGAAACACCCTTACACACTCATAACACTAAGGCCAATTTAGTTTGTCCAGTTCACCTATACTGCATGTCTTTGGACTGTGGGAGAAACTGGAGCACTAGGAGAAAACCCACACAAACACGAGGAGAACATGCAAACTCCACACAGAAATGCCAACTGCCACAGCTGGGACTCGAACCAGCAAACTGTGAGGCGACAGTGCTAACCACCGTGTCGCCTAATCGTTAATGAAATTATTTTATTATTTTAAACTGAAACAAGAATTCTAAAAAATAATTGCACAGTTTGGTTGTTCTCAAAATGTAATGCATCAAGACTTTTTTGAAAGAATAAAATATTTGGATCTGAGGAGAGGTCAATCCAGCCTCTCTGTGATCCCCACGGCTCTGTGCTGGTTGTGGAAATTCAAAATTGATCCAAAACAAACAATTACATTTGAGTAAGATTGACAATGAAAAGTGGTTTAACTGGCTCATTGGGGAAAAAAAGGAATAAGAAATGAAAACTTGTTATCATCATTATATCATGCATTATACAAAAATAGCATAGGGCTGCACAATATATCATTTCAGCATTGATGTTGCCATGTGTGCATCCGCTATAGTCAGATTTTGGCTTTTAATCTGATTTTTCTGCACAGTATTTTGTAATAAAAAGAAAATCTGCAGATTTATGTAGAATGATATTGAAACTGAACTGAAAACTTAACTCATGAATTAAAAAAAATACATTTTAACTTGTATTTATGGGTTACAATGCTAATCCAATTAGAGCCAATTGTTTGGAAAAACAAAGTTAAAGTAAGAATCACATATATTTTACCCATTAATAGTCAAAAATTGTAATACTCGTCAATCTAAAAATATAAAATCATCAAAACATTTTCATATTATCATTTAATATTACTGAAATTAATATAAAAACGGAATAAAAATATGTTTACGCCACGGTGGCGCAGTGGGTAGCACATTCGCTTCACAGCAAGTAGGTCGCTGTTCAGGTTGGGGTCAGTTGGCATTTCTGTGTGGAGTTTGCATGTTCTCCCTGTGTTCACGTGGGTTTCCTCCTGGTGCTCCGTTTTCCCCCACAAGTTCAAAGATATGCACTATAGGTGAATTGGGTAAGCTAAATTGGCCGTGGTGTATGTGTGTAAAAGAGTGTAAGGATGTTTCCCAGTGTTGGGTTGCAGCTGGAAGGGCATCCGCTGCGTAAAACATACGCTGGATCAGTTGGCCCTTGATTAATAAAGGGACTAAGCCGAAAAGAAAAGGAATAAATGAATAAACATATATTTAAACACAACACATTTACATAAGTAAAAAAATTGTCTGAATGAAGGGCTTTGTATTTGCCTACTAATAATTAATGGTGCAAAAAAAATCTGATTTGCCTCACATGTTCGTACTATACACGTATACAAGTACTACAGTATATTAATGTTACATAAATAATGTTACAAATTATTACGATTTTACTAAAAGTATAGTGATAGTACACCCTTTATTTGAATTTCTTGAGCATAAAAAAATTGCTGATATAATTTTAATGAATGACTTGGTTATTTAAAAATAAATATAGGGAGCTAAAACATAGATCTTGTGATGACTTCTGTCTCTTCTGTTTTCTTTCATCTGTGTCTGCTCTTGATGCTCAGTTTCTGATATCGCTGAACATGAGATTGCTCAACCTGTGGGATTTTGAGCCTTGAACTGAAGCCCAGAGATTGTTGTGAATTGTTTTCTAAACTCTTGCCTGTTTTTTTCCCTGTTCTCAGTGATTACTTCCACATCGGTGCGTGAGTTCAAAGTCGTGTCAGCTGAAAACGGAGCAGAAACCTTCACTTTCCACGTTAAGCAGAACATCACATACAGGGACTGCAGTCACGGGCCCCGCAGCAGACTGGAGACGCTGGAGCTGAAGATGGAGCGCGTATTTGTTATGTACGTCAGAGAGGAGCGCATCCTTCGATATGCCATCACCAACAAGATCGGACCACTTGGAGGTAAGCTTCCAGCACAGTAACTGCTCACCATTGAATTTTGTTATTTGAACGTGCTGAATGTTCCTGCCAAGTCACAATAGCGATGTTTCCATCCCAAAATATGAATTAACTTTTTGCACAAAACTGCAATATCGCATAAAAGACGTGCGAATAAAGCAGCATTTCCATCCAATGAGTCAAAGAGAACAAAATCGTCACTTCCTGATTAACTAGTGACAAATATCAACAGTAAAAACAGAATTGGCTGTGGTAGGAGAAGCTGCGTGAATCTTATCCTTATTTAATAAATGATTTGCATCTCAAAAGACAAATGCGACATGCAATGAACGCACGAGGAGCACAAACGCTCTGGATTCTGGAGGTAATTAACAATATAATAACACTAATACTGAAGTGGTTTAGGTGTTTTGGAATGACCAAAACAACATTTCCCATGTTTTACAGTGTGCTCAGCCTGCTGGTTTCTCCATTCACACACATTTTTATCATCACATGATCTCTTACAACAAAATCACATGACCTTTTTTAATGCGCATACTGGAATTTGTTTGGTAAAAGTGTTTAAATCATAGTTTATGCACATCCTTTCTTATCAAATAAAAAGTTTATCCTACTCCCTTATGCGCACATATTTTCTATGCGCGTTTTCAAAACTTATGCACATCATGGCGTTTCTATCAACAGATTTTTTTTTATTTGCATTTTCAAAATATTCTTTAAGCATATGCATTTTAGCATATTTTGCTACATCATTGCAAAGCCAAAAGTGCATTTTTGTAGCAACAAACAACCATAAAATAGCTCAATGTCACAGAAACAATCACTCTTAAGTAGTTCTTTAAGTTCTCATATTTGCTGTATTTGTACAGATATTCAAAGGCATTTATATGATGAGATTTTCACAGTTCTACATGCATTTATTTAAAAGTCGTATGCTTGTTGCTATATAGGGTATACACACAGCTAGTGTTTTTTCCCCTACCGATAAACTTCCGGGGAACGGTTAATGTGACTTTTTTTTTTATTATATACTGTTCCTTTTATAGATTCGATGTTGTGATGTAATTAAAATATAAAAATTTAAATCGAGGAGGTTCATTCAGCTCTGGCGACCCCAGATTAATAAAGGGGCTAAGCCGAAAAGAAAATCAATGAAGGAATGAATTTAAATTGACTTCAGCATTCATTTAGTTGTTCAAGTGTAAAACAAGATGAAAAGCCATCTACAGGCGCCGTCAGGATCAGCAGGCTAGTGCAGAAAATCCATTGAAACTTGAGTAAAATACATTTTCACGTTTTACGTGGGGAAAAATGGAATTTAATTCAGTGCTTCTTCTACATTCTGTGACCCACTTTATATCGTATATCAATCAGATAGTGAAGATCGGTGATTTTTAAAGAAAACAGATCTTAAAGCTGTTGTTTTGTAATGGCATACAGTTCACTGGAAGTGTTCTAACTTGGTTACTGAAAATTAAAAGTCTATTATGGCTGTGCAGTTAGAATATTAATTCTAACTCATTTTACAACGGACGTAGAGTTTTGGATTCATTCAGCCGATCTCTGGTTCTGGCGGGAGCAGTTTTAGCTTAGCTTAGCTTAGCATAGATCATTGAATCAAATTAGACCATTAGCATCTCGCTCAAAAATGACAAAAGATTTTAGATCATTTTACAATTTGATGCTTGACTTTCAGATTTCCAATTTTCAGGTGCTGCGTAATATCATTGTGCCTGCTTCAGCTATTGTACAGCCGCAAATTTTATTGTTTATTATGCTGGAATGAGAACGTAGTTCCTAGCCATATCGGCCTAGAAAATAAGCAACTTTTCATTTTACGTCTGTCTTTGTACACAATGTAACTACAGTAAACTCTTTGATATTTTTTGAGTCAGATGCTAATGGTCTAATCGGATTCAATAACCTATGCTAAGCTAAGCTAAAAGTGCTCCTACCAGACCCAGAGATTAGCTGAATAGATTCAAAAATAGTAAAACTCTATTATTTACCATTAGAGGAGCTGTAAAATCAGCCTATTTTCCAAAGTTAAGTGTTTAAACTATTTTAACTGTTTTAACTATTAAAGAGACCCAAAAATGTAAATTTTGTCATCATTTACTCATAGTCCACTACACATCATCAAAACGTGTTTGAGTTTCTTTCTTCTTTTGAACTTTACCAAACAGCCATTGATATCTATCTTTTTTTTGTTGTTGTTGCTTCTGTGAACGTCAATGGTTGCTTTTTTCCAACGTTCTTCAGAATTTGTGCTCACTTTCTTGGATTTTTTTTGTCTTTCTTTGTTTTTGTGGAAGTCTTCAGAAGCAGATTCTTTTATTTACTTATTTATTTATTTAGTTAACCTCACTAATATGCAAATAAGCACATTCACCCAGACGTTCAGTTGTACCTAGGGCTGTCACGGTACTGGAAATCGATACCAATCGGTAATGAAATTTTAAAAACGTCCATTTCCCGCTAACATTTGAGTGCTGTTGAACAAGTTAAAAAGCTTATAGACAAACCAGCTGATCAACGTGACTTTGAAACGCTCCAGTGTCGCTGTTTGGTGAACCGATGACCTTAATAGCCTATAACATTCACTTCTGTTGCATGTGAACACAGCGGCAAATCGGCAGTGTTTAAGAAAGTGCTCAACAGGAAATGGACGTTTTTAAAATTTCACTACCTATTGGTACCGAATTCCAGTATCGTGACAACCCTAGCACCAGCCTGATCTCACGAGGAAATGTAGCTATTTTACGTTTTATAAGTTTCGTGCTAATTTGTACGAATTCATGTTCAGGTGCATAAAATGTACGATTTTTAAAAGGAGGTGTGGCATCCAAACCCAACCATCATTGTGGGATAAGCAAATCATACTAAACTGAAGGAATGAGATCATACAAATTCATTTGAATTAGCCACTAAAGCCAAAAGTTACGAACTGCCGTAAGATATTGTTGTAGATTTTTAAACCCTGACTAAGTGAAACAAGTACCAAAATTACTTTGGATTAAGTAAGCTCAGGCTTTGGAAACTGTGAAAAGCCTATCTGTCCTGTCCAATTTGGAGAAACCTAGTCTCCTTGTACATGGCCTTCTAGTCGTCCTTCGTTTAGACCAACCTTCATTTTTGGCATAGTTTCTTTATTAACATGCTGACTGATATGGCAATGAGACGTCTGGGTCTCACACAGGACTTACAGTGGCTCAAGTTCAGCTGCCTTCCCATCATGCAAAACAGGTCTAAGATAAGCACCTGTTGCTTTCTGCCACAGCCAAGCATTAGACGACAGAAAGAGGAGGACTGCACTTAAAATTAACTATGTCTCTGAACTGAGCCTGTAGCAGTTTATGGGGCTTGGTGTGCACATTTTGTAACAAATCCCTTCATCCAGCGAGTTCCCTCAAGGAGTAAATCAAACGTTTCTTTTTTAACTCCTCGCTTTGCGACCTTGTAAGGCCGCGTTGGTCCTGAGAGAGGTTTTAGTGGGAAGACAACGCATTACGTTGAGCTTTGTGGTTTCTGGCTGGTGCTGTGGATGTTGACTTTAGGATGATAAGTTGGGGTTGGGATGAGCGTATCTCCAGCTGGGATGCATCTAGTCCGTGGGCCGAATGAGATCCGGTTTCCTAGAGTTGCTCAATTGTCAAAACCCGATTTGACCTTGCTTGCGTTTGCAATGTTTTGCAGGTTTATATGTGAAGGTTAATGTTGATATATTGGTTCATTATGAGTTTTCTGTTTTCATTAGATGATAAATAGATGAATTTGAGCCTCATTTTTGGGTCAAAAGAGAAGCGCTGGGGTTCTGAAGTTGTTTAAAAGTGTATGGTGGAATTAGGAGGTGCACATGGACTGTTTTAAACCCTGCATTTAAATTGGATGACATTATTTTTTCACAACATTGGAAATGAAATGTTTTGAAACTGAAAAGTTAGGAAGTTTCATATAGTATTCGGTTTTATTTTATATCAGCGTTTTAGCCATTCAATGTAATATGTTTGTTTTTAGTCTAGTTTAACTTTTTTTCTAGTACAAAAAGTACTGTATTATACGTCTAGTACAATCTCTGTTTAAACTGAAAATGATTATATATATATTTTTTACTTGTACCGTTTAAAACACCTGAATGTTTTTTTTTTGTTTGTATTGTTTTGTTTATTTTTCATTTCAAACTCATTTCTATTACAAAGAAGCAATAAATCTGTTCTTCATTATCCTTACAACCTCTTTTTAAAATTTTATTTTAATAATTAATTTGTTTTTAAATATTAATTTAATTTGTTTGTTTAATTTGCGTTTGATAGATTTTTTATTAGTTTTTTATTGTTATTTATTTATTTATTTTATTTAAATGTTATTTTATTGCAGCTGAATTGTCTTTTTT
>CAIGQQ010033471.1:92180-105415 GCA_903798035.1 Danio albolineatus | reverse complement strand
TTTTTTAATATCAATTTAATTTGTTTAATTTACATTTAATTTAATTTAATTAAAAAAATTATTGCATTTATTTTTTTTTATTTAAATGTTATTTTATTGCAGCTGAAATGTCTTTTAATTAATTTAATTTGTTTGTTTAATTTACGTTTAATTTAATTAAAATGTATTTTATTTTTATTGCATTTTTTATTTATTTATTATTTTATTTAAATGTTATTTTATTGCAGCTGAAATGTCCCTATAATACAATGAACTAGATCGTCCCAAGGCCTTAATAAATGTCAAGCAAAATAAAAGCTTGCAAAGCAAACTTTCTGGAAAAGTTTGTAACTTTCAAACCTTACCCCTGAGCCAAAACTGAAAAAGAAATTCCCTGTAAATATATCTAGTCCTCAACAGCCCATTTCCCAGCCAGATCAGCATCTGTGAGAATATTTAGTATTTGATCAGTCCAATCTCCTTCAATATCTGCAGTGAGTTTGATACTGCTGTTATTATTGTGCTCACACTCACACAACATATCCACAGTCAGAGTTGAGGGTTGAGGAATAGTTGTGGAGTGATGTTGTGGGAACAGAAGGACACCCCGAAATCCCTGTTACCCATGAGAGCCTGTGTGGAAAACACAGCTGCCCCTGTCTGTCCAGTGCACTGGGCACCCCTGCCATATGCTCATTAAACCAGCGCTGACACATGATCAGATCTGATGAAAAGGATATTAGATTAAACTGAGGCCGATTCACACACTCATATATGTGACCTTGTATCACGTCTTTATGGTTCTGCTGACTCAAGCATCGAGATATAAAGCTGGATTTTAGTTTTCAGATGCCCCAGACCAGCTGTCTTTTTTTCGGGGCTGGTAGAATTTGTTCAGGGTCACTTCAGGGCAAGCCGGTTCACTCAGTGGCCCTATTGAAGCTGTCAGCCAAGTGCATTTACATTAGGCATGTTATGTGATGTTGCAAGTTCAGTGTTGTGTATTTACTGTATTTTTATTAGTTCTCTGTTTTTGAAGCTACAAAAATGCTTGAAAAAATACATCATCATGGTAGTAGTCTTCTCATTTGTGACCCTGGGTGATTAAACTATGTTTGTCTTATTCTGCAGAGTTATATTTTTGTTAATAGCCCAACATTTTTGTATGGGTCAGAATGATAGGTTTTTCTTTTATGCTAAAAATCATAAGAATATTAAGTAGCAGTCATATTCCATCATGATATTTTCTACATTTCTTTCTGTAGATCAATATTCAAGTTTTGATTAGTTATGTGGATTGCTAAGAACGTCATTTAGACATCTTTACAGGAGATTTTCTCAGTATTTAGATATTTTTTTAACCCTCAGATTACAGATTTTCAAAATAGGTGCATCTCGGCCAAATATTGTCTTCTTCTAAAATGCATAGATCAGTGAAAAGCTTATTTCAGGTGATGTATTAAACTCCAGAAAAAGGACACTTCTGGGTTTGTGGTCCAAGGATACCGTATATTTAGCACCAAATCTGCCTATATTTCTGCCTATTATTTATACGAGTTTGCATGTTCTCCCCGTGTTGGCTTGGGTTTGCTCCGGGTGCTCCGGTTTCCTCCACAAGTCCAAATACATGCGCTATAGGTGAACTGGGTAAGCTAAAATGGCTCTAGCGTATGTGTGTGAATGAGTGTGTCTTGATGTTCCCCGGTGATGGGTAGGGCATGGAAGGGCATCTGCTGCTTGGAACACATGGTGCATAAGTTGGCGGTTCATTTCGCTGTGGCGACCCCAGATAAATAAAGGCACTAAGCCAACAAGAAAATGAATGAATGAATTAATGTTTAGCTTAGCTTAGCTTAGTTTTAGTTTAGTTTTGTTAGTTTAGTTTAGTTTTAAATTTTTTTTTGTTTAGATTTTGGTTTTGTTAGTTTAGCTTAGCTTAGCTTAATTTAGCTTATTTTAACATAGTTTAGCTTAGTTTAGCTTAGTTTAACTTGGTTAAGTTTAGTTTTGTTTATTGTTTTTTTGTATGTTTTTTTGCTTTTGATGTAGTCATAGTTCGCCCAAAATTACCATTTACTCTCTTTCATGTGGTTTTAAATCATTATGAGTTTCTTTCTTCTGTTGAGGATAAAAGAAGATATTTCAAAGAATGCTGGTTGCTGCCACCCATCAACTTCCACGTTAGTAAAAAAAATACTATGGAAATTAATGAGTATCAGCCACCAACATTTTTCGAAAATACCTTCCTTTGTGTTTAACAGAAAAACAAACTTAAATAGGTGTTGAACCACTGAAGAGTGAGTAAATGATGACAGAGTTTTCATGATTGAAAATGATGTTTCATCTCTTTAAATCACCATAAACATTTCAAATGATCAACAATGGTGGTCATTTTAAACATACCTGAGGAAAATACAAGTCATAGCTGACAGATTTTTGGGCTGGCATGAAGGGATGCACTGCTTGTGTAAATAAAGAGCTGTAATGTCTAAATGAATGAGCCCAACAGTGAAGGTCATTGTTTTTGTGTTTGAGTATCAGCTTTTGTTTCTTCTTTCACAAACACCTCTAAGCCCCGAAAGCCCTTCTTCACACACTCTTAACACAAGTTTTGTTGAGTGTTGCCCACCTGGTTCATCCTCCCCCTTGGTTTTTCTTAAAGTCCTGTGTAACCAGCCCCCACCGCCACACTGCTCGGCCCCTGTCCCTTTAATTAGTGCGGAGTTAAAAAGAAGCCCCCGACACACTTTGGCAACGTTTGTTCTGTAGTTTCTCTCCACTTTTCCCGCCTCCCCTGTGGAGTCACTTTAAAGGGGGACCGTCTTTCTCCTTCTCTCTCTCACTTCAAACAAAAGTCTTCCTGTCTGGCTTTGATAATTGGCCAAATTGGTCCCTGGCCTGGGGTGAGGAAATCAAGCTGTTTTTAATGCGTGATGAGTAGGCGTTGGGTGGGGGGGGAGGTTGCCCAAGGGTCCCACCAATGGGTCCCTCATGGTAGGTCATATGGGTAAAGAGCACAATGAAGTCTTGGTCTAGGTTTGGTAGTGTCACTTGGAGTTTTACTAATGGTGTGTGAGAACCACCCTGAGATTTAAGACCCTTTTAAAGTTGTTGTGTTTCCCAGGTCAAGTACTTTGACCCTCAAGGTCAAATTTAAAGCACATACAGACCATTTGAAATCATGTAGGTTTTGTCGGGAAGTGAAGCGTTCACACCTCTCCATATGTTAACACCTGTGAATGCACATTTATTACAAACAGCCTCATTACTAGGCCCACACGGAATCTGTGAGCGCAGATTATTTTAGAGCAGTATTTACAATGCTGTGAAACACTGATATTTTTATCCAAGGTTATCATATCGTCAGAATCTTATACCGGCCCATGCCTAGTTGTAATAGTAAAGTTCCCTCAATTTTAACATTTTTAAAAATGTGTTTATTGTTTTTGTGAAGCCTTCTTTCGAGATGCCTCTAAATCCATCAATGGATCTTTTTTCTTTTTTGTCCTTTTATCCACAGAGTGTATGTTTACATGCAACAATGTAGTTATCAGTGGATGCATTTTACTTTTTGAAAATTGTTGTATATAGTCCTGTTTGCACTTTCGCAAACTCAACATGCTGCATTTTTCATGTCTGGCCAGTTCACAGTATATTAATTATGCTTTTTCGTTATTATCTCGGTGAAAACCTTTTGTTTAACGTGCACAAAATAAAACAATTAAAGAATCTTCTGAAAAGAAGTGTAAACTTTTAAAAAATAGTCTAGAGCATTTTGAAATAAATTATCTTTTTAAAATTTCTGCATATCAGTACCTACATTAATCCAGAGAGAATTGAAATGCATCTTTTTTTCTACGTTTTGGTCATCTGACCACACTACGACACATTTTTGTCTTTTGAAATGTAACCTTTGTGAAGATCCCCTCTCGTGGATAAGTGTAAAAATTACAAGTATATTAAAATGTAAATGGATTAAATGATGACATATTTTCCTAATAAATTGATTTTAACAAAAATCGATTTATTTTTTATCTGCTTGAAGCACATACGAATGCTTGAAGCTTGATTCTATGAATGCACCGAATTTTCGGCATCCAAACATTATTAGCCAAAAATGACATTTACAGTTTTCAATTGATAAAGACAAACAGTTGAAATTATGATCCAAAAGGCTATGCTGTGCTGCACTTCCCTACAGTAATGAATTCATTAAAATCATAGCGAAATTGGTCCAAACCTGAAAGATACTTCTTTCCCAGTATATATATTTTTTACGTATTAAATATATATATTTATTTATTTATTTATTTATTTATTTATTTATTTTTATTTTTTTGCCTTGTCCTGTGGCGTGTTATTTTCAGATTCACACTGTAAATCTCATGATTAAAATCGAAATCGAAATATTGTTCAAGGAAATGATGATAGGTTTCTTTTGCCCATATCGCACAACCCCACCATACAGTCATAAAATAATGAAGTTCTAAAGTGAAATGAGGTTTTTTTTTATTGCCTTAAGTTTTTTATCAGTATAATTTTATTTATTTAGTTACATTTAAAAAGTCTTACAAATGTACTTTCATTCATTCATTCATTCATTCATTTTCTTTTCGGCTTAGTCCCTTCATTAATCCTAATAATGATCCGCCAACTTATCCAGCATTTTGTTTTACGCAGCTGATGCCCTTCCAGCTGCAACCCATCTCTGGGAAACATCCATACATTCTCATTCACACACATACACTACAGACAATTTAGCTTACCCAATTCACCTGTACCGCATATCTTTGGACTGTGGGGGAAACCAGAGCACCCGGAAGAAACCCACGCGACCACGGGAAGAACATGCAAACTCCACACAGAAATGCCAGCTGACCCAGCCGAGGCTCAAACCAGCAACCTTCTTGATGTGAGGCGACAGCACTACCTACTGTGCCACCGTGTCGCCACAAATGTACTTTATATTATTTAATAACTTAATAATTTTTAGAGGGCGCCACGGTGGCCTAGTGGTTAGCACGTTCGCCTCACAGCAAGAAGGTCGCTGGTTCGAGCCCCGGCTGGGTCAGTTGGCATTTCTGTGTGGAGTTTGCATGTTCTCCCCGTGGTTGCGTGGGTTTCCTCCGGGTGCTCCGGTTTCCCCCACAAGTCCAAAGACATGTGGCATAGGTGAATTGGGTAGGCTAAATTGTCTGTATAGTATATGAGTGTGAATGTGTGTGTGTGGATGTTTCCCAGGGATGGGTTGCGGCTGGAAGGGCATCCACATCCACATCCATTTTTAAAAAGCATTTTGAGTATATATTTTCTGCCAAGTCCATCCAGAATTTTTGCTTTGAAACCAGAATTTTCATGTTGGTGCATTCTGTAATGGATACAGAGTGTTTGAAAACAAAAGAGATTTTTCAAATCTTTTCAGATTCATGAAGTAGACATTTGCAATTTTCATTGTTTGAAAACGCTCTTCCTAGTGGATACATTTGAGACTCTTGCTTGCCCCAGTAAGTGGTGGAATAGTTTGCTAATAAAATGATCACACCAGAGTAACATTTTAGTGTCAGAGACAAAACTTGAACCCCTTCTTAATAAAAGCAGAGATTTTTGAAGCAAAAGCACCATTTTCACATGTATCCGGATTACTGTAGACGTAGCCTCAGGATGCTGATTTTGGCCAGTGGTTTTAAAACATCTGCAGTGACTCATGCATCTGTGAGTCATATTTCCAGTGTTCCCCATCGCGGTGAGTTAGTTTGGTATCTTGAATAAACAGCAGTGTAATCAGTCAATGTTACAAACTGGCACAAATCGCTCTAGAGTCCCTCAGTGGGGTTCTGGCAGTCCCAGTGCCTTTTTCAAATCTCAATATGAGGGTTTTAAGGCATAATTCATCATATGAAACAGCTGTCTTTGGTAGAGTCAAGAAGCAGTGATATGTTTATTTATACATGATTAGATTTGACATTTTCTAATCTCAGAATTCCGACTTTTTTCTCAGAATTGCAATTCTGAGGAAAAAGGTCAGAATAGTGTGTTTGCATAGTCATGAGTAGGGCCAGACGGAATCTGCGGACATTTTTTGCTATTTCTGCGGAGTATTTAGTTAAAAATCTGTGGATTTATGCGGAATGATTTTGGGAGTATCATAACCAAAATCTTAATTTATGAAATAAAAAGTAACACCTTTTTAACTTTTATTTAATGTTTACAATGCAAATCCAATTAGATCCACTTTATTTGGTAAACATAGCAAGTCTCTAATCTAAAATCTTAAGTAAAAGACAGAAAATAGTACTTTACAAACTGTATTGTAAATAAGTCATATGAATTTTTCATATTAGTCAATATTACTACCGAAATTAATTTGAAAACTGATTAAATATATTTCCCAGAGATGGGTTGTGGCTGGAAGGGCATCCGCTGCGTAAAACAAGTGCTGGATAAGTTGGCGGTTCATTCCGCTGTGGCGACCCCGGATTAATAAAGGGACTAAGCCGAAAAGAAAATGAATGAATGAATGAATGATTAAATATACATTTACACACATTTACCCCAGTAAATAAACAGAATCAATGATGGGCTAAAAATCTGCGGAAATCTGCGGAATTCTGCGCACGCAGATTCCGTGTGGCCCTAGTCATGAGTTGTAGAGTCAGAATTGTGAGATAAAAAAAGCTGCAATTTTAAGAATACAAATTAGATTACAGATTTTTCAAACTGCTTACACACAAAATCTTTTCATGTCACACAATCTCTGAAACCTCTCACTCAAAATGCAAAACTACACAGCAAATCTCCAAAACCACAAGCTTTGAACTCAGTTTTCAATTGCATGAAACCCTTTTTTTGAAACACTACACACATTTCTCTACCTAAAACACAAAAATCTAACTGGAAGCTACTTGCTTTTGTTTTCCAAACACAACTAATCAAAATGCAACACTTATGTGGAAAATTATGTGCACTTATGTGCTCAAATGTGGAAACACTAATTTATGTACTTATCACTAGGTCCACACAGAATCTGCGCACGCAGAATTCCGCAGATTTCCGCAGATTTTTAGTCCATCATTGATTCTGTTTATTTACTGGTGTAAATGTGTGTAAATGTATATTTATTCATTTTTTAAATTAATTTCAGTAATAATATTGACTAATATGAAAATATTTATATGATTTATTTACTATATATTTTGTAAAGTAGTATTTTCTGTCTTTTAGTAGATATTTTATACAAGAGACTTGCTTTGTTTACCAAATAAAGTGGATCTAATTGGATTTGCATTGTAAACATTAAATAAAAATTAAAAAGGTATTACTTTTTATTTCATATATTAAGGTTTTAGTTATGATACTTCCAAAAACATTCTGTAAATAGGTCAAAGTTGAAGGGACACTGAGCTGTTCTGGTCCAGAGATGGTTTACCAACCATCCGCAATTTGTAGTTTTGTACCTATGGGATATTCACCTTTTCTAATTTGTAAATTCCTTTAGAAATGAATAGAGGAGGGGCCCCGGTGGCGTAGTGAGTAGCACGTTCGCCTCACAGCAAGAAGGTCGCTGTTTTGAGCCTCAGCTGGGTCAGTTGGCATTTCTTTGTGGAGTTTGCATGTTCTCCCCGTGTTTGTGTGGGTTTCCTCCGGGTGCTCGGGTTTCCCCCACAAGTCCAAAGACGTGGTATAGGTGAACTGGGTTGGCTAAAATTGTCCGTAGTGTAAGAGTGTGTATGGATGTTTCCCAGAGATGGGTTGCAGCTGGAAGGGCATCCGCTGCGTGAAACAAATGCTGGATAAGTTGGCGGTTCATTCCGCTGTGGCGACCCCGGATTAATAAAGGGACTAAGCCGAAAAGAAAATGAATGAATGAATAGAGGAATACTTCTCAGCCTCGCACTGGCAAGTATAATGTAAGTTTGTAAAGCTTATCCATGCAATATATTCTTTCCCCCCAAAACCCCAACACACACAATTGTGTTTACATTTTTTTTTTCTTTTTCTTTTTTTAATTTAACAGTATGTTTATGTTTTGTTGTATGCTATTGTATACACCAGTAATGTTTGGCCTAATAAATATTTACTGTTCCTTTCTTACATTTATGTCTACAGTGTACCTGTTCCCCCTTTGAGAATTGTGTGTAGAGTTTTGGAAAAAAAAGGTGACACTGTTTTGAAAATGTGTGTAAGCAGTTGGAAAAAGCTGTAAATTAGACAATTAAGGATGAAAAAAGTCAGAATTGCAAATAGAAAAGTCAGTTATGGGTTTATATCTCACAGATGCAGGAAAATAAGTCAGAATTGTTATTAGAAAAGTCTTAATAGTCGGTTTATACATGGTTATGTGGTTAAATTTGACAATATTTTCTCATAATGTCAAATTTTGTCCTTAAAATTATGATATATATTTCCAATGTTTTAAAGGGATAGTACACCAAAAAAATATATTTATTTACAACTTATTCCCCCTTAAATTGTTCTAAACTATGAGTTTCTTTCTTCTGTTGAACAAAAAAAAAGGTTTTAAGGAATGCTGGAAATTGGTAAACATTGACTTTCATGGTAATAAAACAAATACCATGGAAGTTAATGGTTACAGGTCTTCAGCATTCTTCAAAATATATCTTTTTTTGCGTTTAACAGAAGAAAGTCAAACAAGTTTGGAGCAAGTAAAGGGTGAGTAAACGATGAGTGAGTTCATATCAAGCAATTTCAAGAGAAAAAAAGTCTTTTTTGTCTTAATTTTGTTTTATTCAGTGGCGGATATAGCCATCTGATCCACTTGAGATCCATTGAGATTACATAGAAATCTATTTATAGTCATATTAGTTCAGTCTTTTGTGTATTAATCTGCCTTCTCATCATTTCCCAGCTCTTGACCCTGAGCCAGAAAACATGAACCCCTGTTACTCTGGAAATCATGACTGTGACACAACGGCTCAATGTGTGCCAGGCGAAGGACAGCTGTTTTCATGCCAATGTGCTACAGGTTACAAAGGAGACGGACGCAACTGTTATGGTAAGAGATGTTATATGGAAACATCCCTTCTTTCTCTGCACAAACACACACACACATGTAGAGCTGTGGTGAAAACTGTTCAAGATATCAATTCTGAGATTTTGCATCTCTATTCTCTCTTGAATCGATTCTGAGTTTAGTGTTTAACAGTTGACGGCGCTGTTTTCTTTACAAACAGCCATACTCTGCTTGGAATCCATTAATTTATGATCTTGTCAGCTTAGTCCCTTTATTAATCCGGGGTCGCCTCAGCGGAATGAACTGCCAACTTATCCAGCATGTGTTTTATTCAGCAGATGCCCTGCCAGCTACAACCCATCATTGGGAAATATCTATACACACTCAGGCCCTGTTTACACTAGTGCGTTTTAGTTTTAAAACGCCGTTTTAGCATGAAAACGATCCACACAATCGCTTCACCAAGCGTTTCTGAACAGATCTCCGTCCACACTACTCCACCAGAAACGTATATCACGTGACCATTCGCGCACTCTGGGCATGCGCGGTCAAGTATAAACAGGAAGCACGTGTCTCGCTCGGCATTCGGTTATTGTTAGTCAACAAACGCTGGTTGAACGATGAACGCGATGGTAAAGAAAGCAAGAGAGGTCTTTTTGTGGACAGACGACGAGGTCGAACTGTTACTTACAGTAACAAATGAATATAAAACATCCATGGCTGTCGAAAATACAGCGTTTACAGTGAAGACTGGTCTGCTGTCTGCCGGTGACGTTATAGCCACGTGCGCTTGACGAATAAGGGAAGGGTACGCAAAGATGACCCAAAGGCCTAATCACGTAGCGGATCTCAGCAGCCACGCCTCTGTTTTCAAAAGTATGAGTTTTCCCACGTCCACACTGTGACGCTGTGGCGGCGTTTTAGAATGGAAATGGCCTCTCCAGCGTTTCTAAAACGCTCCGTTTTCGCACCTCGAAAACTCCGGCGTAGTGTGGACGGATGGCGTAACCGTAGCAAAACTTATGCGTTTTAAAACGAAAACGCACTAGTGTAAACGGGGCCTGAGACGGAGCAGCAGCGTTTTAGAATGAAAACGGCCTCTCCAGCGTTTCCAAAACGCTCTGTTTTCGCGGCTCAAAAACACTGGCCAAGTGGGAACGGATGGTGTAACCGTAGCAAAACTTATGCGTTTTAAAATGAAAATGCACTAGTGTAAACGGGGCCTCATTCACACTCATACACTAGGGCCAATTTAGCTCACCCAAATGGGGGAAACTGGAATACCCAGAGGAAACCCACGCCAACACGGGGAGAACATGCAAACTCCACACAGAAATGCCAACTGACCCAGCCGAGGCTCAAACCAGCGACCTTCTTGCCACAACACATCTCTGGAAACATTCATACATTCTCATTCACACACATACTGTACACTACGGACAATTTAGCCAACCCAATTCACCTGTACCGCATGTCTTTGGACTTGTGGGGGAAACCGGAGCACCCAGAGGAAACCCACGCGAACACAGGGAGAACATGCAAACTCCACACAGAAATGCCAACTGACCCAGCCGAGGCTGGAACCAGCGACCTTCTTGCTGTGAGGCGACAGCACTACCTACTGCGCCACCATGTCGCTCCCTACACAATAATTAATATAATAATATTTAATAATTAATATAAATAGTTCTCATTTCTAGCAACAACCACTCACGGATGCATGTACACTACATGTTTGACCTTATCCAGTATGTCATGGTGATACAGGCTGCAATGAGAACACACTCAAGATTATCAATGCATTCTGAAAACACACACACACACACACAGACTAGAGCCATAAATTCAACTGCAAGCTCTTGACACTCTGTTTAACCAGTCGAGGGTCTGGAATACTTCGAGAAAAAGCCCAAACTGTTCATTATAGCCATGCATCTGCATAATATCAACACTGCAGCTGGTTCAGAAGTGGGGTCATCACCACTGTAGTACATCAGCGCAAACCAGACGCTTCCCATCCAATGAGTCAAACGCAAAGCAGAGGAAACCCTCCGTGAATCATGAGGCGGAGGTCTTTCCTTCAGTTCGCTGCCTCTCATCTTCATCCTCCCACTGTTACCAAGCCAAACAACAGAGAGACTAAACACTCTTGAGCTGGAATGTGGGGGATCTGTGGGGCTTGTGGGGAGATTTGTAAGCGAAGACACATTGCTGTGGCATTTTTGTTTGAGCTGCACACAGAGAGGCCACATCCTCGGCTTCAAGCTAGTTTTGGGGGGCCGAGAGAGACCACCTGATATTCCCTAGTTTGAAGAGGGATGAGAGCAAATTGCGCATCCCCTCCGGAAAACTCCCTGTCCCCCCACACAGATGTGCACTTTTTAGTTTTTTTTTCTTCTTCAGAGACTCTGTTCCAGATGATATTTGACAGTGAGGCGAGTAATGAGGTATGAGTCGATTAAGTCAGTTCTGATTCAGTGATTCGGTTGAAGTGATTCTTTAAGTAAAATAGGGATTGTAGGTGTTGGACTGCGTTGAGCTGGTCGTGGCTTTTGAAAATGTGATTACAAATGGGTTGAATTGGCGTTAATAATATTTTTGACAGGAATAGGCAAGGGGAGTCTGTCGTGATGATCAATGAAATAAAATGTGGAATAACATTTTAGATGAATTTTATATTTTATAGCCTAAATACATAAATTAAAACCTTTCAGATTAAGATTCAAACACAAATATGTTGCATTGCCTGCAAAATAGTGTCATTCTAATTTCATATACACTCACTGGCCACTTTATTAGGTACAACTGTTCAACTACTCGTTAACTCAAATTTCTAATCAGCCAATCACATGACAGCAACTCAATGCATTTTTGCATGAAGCAGCAGAAGACCACACCGGGTGCCACTCCTGTCAGCTAAGAACAGGAAACAGGCTACAATTCGCACAGGCTCACCAAAATTGGACAATAGAAGATTGGACTAACGTTGCCTGGTCTATTGAGTCTCGATTTCTGCTGCGACATTCGAATGGTACGGTCAGAATTGGCATCAACACCATGAAAGCATGGATCCATCCTGCCTTGTATCAACAGTTCAGGCTGGTGGTGGTGGTGTAATGGTGTGGAGTATATTTTCTTGGCATACTTTGGGCCCATTAGTACCAACTGAACATCGTGTCAACGCCACAGCCTACCTGAGGATTGTTGCTGACCATGTCCATCCCTTTATGGCCACAGTGTACCCATCTTCTGATGGCTACTTCCAGCAGGATAACTCGCCATGTCATAAAGCGCGAATCATCTCAGACTGGTTTCTTTAACATGACAATGAGTTCACTGTACTCAAATGGCCTCCAGAGTCACCAGATTTCAATCCAATAGAGCACCTTTGGGATGTGCTGGAATGGGAGATTCACATCATGTATGTGGTAGCCGACAAATGTGCAGCAACTGCGTGATGCTATCATGTCAATATGGGCCAAAATCTCTTTCTAGTACCTTGTTGAATCCATGCTAGAAAGGATTAGGGCAGTTCGGAAGGCAAAAGTGGGCTTTAACCCGGTACTAGTAAGTGTACCTAATAAAGTGGCCAGTGAGTGTATATATGCATATAACATGGAAAGAAAAATAATTAGCTAATCTTTTTAAAACATTCCCCAAAAGTAGTTTTTTTTTTCCCAACATATTTTTAAAGATCATTTTAAGAACTATTTTCTAATGATTAATTTTAGTTTAATCTAATTAAGTTTAATCTTTCGCCATTATCACAGTGCATAACATTTACAAGAACTAATACTGGTATTCAGCTTAAAGTGCAACTTAAAGCATTAGATTAATTAGGTTAATTATGCAAGTCATTAGACAACAGTGATGTAATCTGTAGCAAATTGAAAATACATATATTTTTTTTGTGGGGGCTAAAAATATTGACCTTTTCGCAGTTTTTACTTATATATATATATTTATTTTTATTATCATATTTATTTTTAATTCCAGACAAACTTAAAGTAAAAAGACTTTCTTATTATTATCACTAATTATTTAGCTTTTTTTGCATGAATTCCTTGAACCAAATCATCTGAATGAAGCGATTGAAAAGAATGAATCAGTTTCCCATAGTGACACTTACAGCGCTGCCTGTGCTTGATTAAATGTGCGTGAGTGTGTACGGGTGTGTTTTCAGGCATCATGTTCCCATTAGAGGATAATTTTATCACCTGTCTGAACTCTTCACTCCGGAGCAGATAATAAGGGGGTCAAGGAAAGAGAGCAGAGAGAAATGAAC
>CAIGQQ010033471.1:44676-57591 GCA_903798035.1 Danio albolineatus | reverse complement strand
CTGCAGTGCCACGGCTCCACTGGACACTGCTGGTGTGTGGACAGTAGAGGGCAGGAGAGAGCAGGAACCAGAACTCCGCCCGGATCACCCAGAGTAAACTGTGATCAACCTGGTAAGAATATACAAGCAGTTTTTGGCTGGATATCTTCAAACTCTAGGTAGTACTTCACCAGTGTGTTTTTAGGTCATGTTTATATACATTAAAGAGACAGTTTTTTCATTTATTCACCCTTCTGTTGATCACAAAATAGGCTATTTAGAAAAAGGCTGGTTAGTGGAACACATAGGATTCCATAGTATTTATTTTTTTTGCTTATCACGGAACTCTGTAGGTGGCAAAAACAGCATTCTTCAAAATATCTTCTTTTGTGTTCAATAGAAGACAGAAACTCATAAAGGTTTAAAACCACATGAGGGAGATATTGATGATGTTGCCGTTTTCATTTTTGGGTGACTGATCACTTTAAAGAGAACAAACTCCACAAAATCAGAATCCTAATCAAAGCCCAAACATTTCATCAATCCCTTCATCTTGTTAAAGCACCATCAGTGTTTGTCCTTGTTTTACATTGTTGTGTCTCTGCATATTTTGGCTTTCACTTCTGTTAGTGAATCTGAATGAGTTTTTCCTGTAATGCATCAACTATGATTCTACACTGATCAAACACCCTCTGGCTCAGCCAACTGCTGCAGTAGCCACGCCCCAATCTCTCGCTATTGGTTGAGCTGGAGAGTGATTGACAGATTTTAGTGGACTGCCTTTCATGTTTTCCACCTGTGGGTGGAAAATATCAATGAAGCCAATAAACTGTAAGCAGGATCGAGACACTGTTCCACTGTTTGTTTAGGTAATGTCTTCCGAACCACCAGCAAGATTAGCTTTAACAAAAACTGACTTTACTAGACTTTATTAGAGTTTAGTACTGAGGGGTGTGATGGGATTTTAAGAAACGTCTTTTATTTCTCATGTACCTCCAGTTCGTCCTTTGACACATTGTGAGCAGCACAGAGACAGTCTTCAGAATAGAGACGGTGGCGTTCCCGTGGTCGGAGCCTTCATCCCTCAGTGTGATGAGGAGGGTCAGTACACTCCGCTGCAGTGCCACGGCTCCACTGGACACTGCTGGTGTGTGGACAGTAGAGGGCAGGAGAGAGCAGGAACCAGAACTCCGCCCGGATTGCCTAGAGTAAACTGTGATCAACCTGGTAAGAGTTGATGTACATGGCCAATTTGTCCTAACTAGTCCAAAGCTGGAGACAGGTTTTGCTGGCCTAAATACAAACAAATATAATATACCATGCTAAGATCACAGTCAGTTGAATAAACAGCTATTTGGAGTGGGTTTATAACATTTGAGGTGTAATGAAGGGTGCTCAAGATTAAAAGCCCCCAACCATGGTCAACCGTGGTCAAAACAAAAGGCCAGAACACAACAAGTTCTGTTAATTAACAGGGTGTCATCGGGGTCTGAAAGTCTTAAAAATGTCTCAAATTTCAAAAACATAATTTTAGACTTTAAAATGTCTTAAATTTACTGAAATAGGGTGTTGTAAGTCTTTAATTTTCTATGTCCATGTAAAGCTAACCGATCGTTACAACCAACAATCCATCTAAAAAAAAAAGTTTCATAGATTTTTTAAAAAAAGAAAAGTTATGCTGAAAAAAAAGTATATAACTATAGTTAGTTTGTTTTGACACATTATTTAAAACATGTAACTAAATTAGAATTTTAATTGGGCAAGTAAAAATCTTTTCCACTGGCGATTAGAAAAAAATCCTTAACGTCTACCCTGTACAAGTCTGAAACTGAAAAAAAGTCTTAAATTTGAGCAGAAAGTGAAATACAGTTTCAAATAATGTCAGAAAAATGTCTTATCAGAATGACCAAAAATAAAAGAGTTACCCATTTTAAAGTTGTTTAAAAGTTTTTGACTTTTCTAAAGCATAAAAATACCATAATATGTTTGCAGATATTTACTAAGTGAAATATTTGCTAAGTGAGATACTTGCTAAGTGAACATTATTGTTTATCTGGAAAACAATGCTAAAGTCAGATATTCTGCTTTGAAAATGTATTTTCCGTGTCAGAACACTGTCTATGTTTATGTTTTTTTCACCCACCCAATGCCAGTTTAGCCAATTATATTTCAGCACTCCAGGTTGCCTTGGTGGAAGACCGTGTATTTCATTCATTCATTCAGAAAGGCTCTGAAAGCATGCATCTGTGACCGAAATGTGACCTCTGGTGGACAGTAACAGACTCCGAAATGAGACCGATTCAGTTCCACATGAGGTTATTAATTTGCAAATGATACAAATATTACTAACGTAAACATTAGGTGAGCAGATTACATTGTAACCACGTGTCCTAACAACATGCTTTGTGACGAGATACGCAGTGATGAGCAATTCGACTGTTTGTACCAGACGAAACACGACCGAAATTTAAATGCAGCCATTCAGAAACACAGAATATGAACTCGCTCACGAAATGGTGAGGTTTATAATCTATTTAATACACATCAGCCCTCTATAACATTATTAAATGTAGATGCTGAATCACGTGTTTAGTTCTAAAGTTCAATTTCAAACTGTTTATTTTATTTTCAAGGTCTGAGGTGAACTATCTGCTGCTGCTTTCAGTATATAGCAATAAATGTCATGTAGACTCAGATTATTAGCATTTAACACTAAATAAAGCACATGAGATTTACTTGAGGTGATCATTGTCATAGCTTTCTGTTGTTCACCTGTGAGAAATAGAAGCCCTTTCTAATATATCAATTCGAGGAAATGGTTTTGACTTCTTTTAATATGGGAAATATTCCTTCTATCGGGTGCGGTTGCTTTTACTTAGAACACGCACTCGCTCCTGTCCTCAATCTGGCAACCCGCGCTTCAGTTTGTTTTAATCCAGGAGTGCAAATTTCTGTTCAACCACTGGGTGTCAAACTTACCTACTACACCTTTAAATAGTTTCAACTATTAATGACAAAAGCATTTATTGTGCCAGTACATTTCAGTTTCACTTTGATTCGTTTAACCAAGTCGTCTGATCACAGTGAGCTATGACAGGCTTTCCCAACTAATCTTACCTCAGAAATTCAGCATGCGTCAGATGGCCGTTTCATACATTGTGAAAAATTCTTGAAGAAGGACATTTTTAAAGTTGAAATTCTTGTTATATTCTTTCACAAGCTTTTTATGGGTAGTCTAAATGTAATTAGTTGTAAAAAAAATGATTTTGATGTATAAAATAAATTATATAGCAGTCAATTCTTTTACCGCAAAACAAACTTAGTAGGCTATATGGCATGTGTATACACACACGCAGTTAGAGCTAAGCCACGGCTAATAAAATCCAACCAACATAAAATGAAGAGCTGAACTGCACAGCAACCAAAAAGGACATCTTAGTAACCTTTTAGGAACGTTCTGACAACCATTCACCTGATTTTAGCATCTTACATTGTGCATGGGCAACACATTGAAAACTTGAAAGTCTCGCTCAACATCGAGTGTAGTAATGTTGCTTGTAAATTATGGGCTTTCTAATTTGTTAAGTAGTTTCCCATCATGTGTAAGTAATCAGTGTAATTTGCAGCAGAGCTCGGAGAGTCCAGTCTGGCCTGTGTTCATGTAGATTATAGAGCAGGAGGAAAATGTGAGCAGTTCAGTCTGTGTCAACTTTTCTCACCACAGTTACACCACAGTCCTTCAGATGCCTCCTATTTCATCCTCCTTCATTCCATCCAAAAAAAAAAACTATTTTGTTTTAAAAATCTTCTCTCCGTTAAACAGAAATTGGGGGAAAACTATAAAAGAATCAAATTTAACAAGAGGACTAATAATTCTGACTTTAACTGTATGTTCCTGGTTTCTCCAGTGATAGTGCCTCCAACGCAGCGACCGGAGAGCGTCTGTGAGCGCTGGAGAGCCAGTCTGTTACAGCAGTATGGAGGTCAGCCAGATTCCAACCATTATCTACCTCAGTGTGACTCTGCCGGTGAGTTCAACCCGGTTCAGTGTTATGGAGGCAGCAGCTACTGCTGGTGTGTGGACAGAAATGGACGAGAAGTACCGGGAACACGTTCACACGATGCTGTCAAACCTGCCTGTGAGTGCCTGTTTATGTGATGAGCATATTTGTGTTTTAGTTTAGATTTTTTTAATCAGTACAAGCTCTTGAAGAGATGGTAGGTGCGTTGGAGAGAATCAATGGGTGAAAACCAAAACAAATAATCCCACTCTTGATATTTCATACTTGCTCAAATATTTATTTGTAATGTTTTCTACAAACACTATGTCTGATGAAGGTCAGGAGACCGAAACATAACAAATAAATATTTGAGCAAGTTGGAAGGATAGTGTGCAGGATTAATTGTTATTTCATATGTTTCATATATTTCATATATTTTATTTATATTTTATATAATTTTTTAAATATATTTTTGTTTTATTTCATTACAAATTTTAAATTCATTTTTTTTGCTATTCCTGTTCACAATAAGAGCCTATAAAATTTGTTTGTCTGAGCTGCACTCAAAATACATTTGCTGTTTGTTCAAACTGCACAGTTTAAGTGAGCTGAATTGAGTTTTTTGTGACAACTTAATTGTGCTATGTTTAATCTGTTTAATAAAAAAACAAAAACAAAACTTAATTTCTTCAATTTATTCCAACACAAATCGATTTTGTGGAGCCCAGCATTTTTTACAGTCTATGGGGCCGATCACACCGAATGTGCTTTTTGCACCAAGAGGCACATCTTTTGAATGGTTTACTAATGGCAGCGATCGTTTTGTTCGCTGCTTATGGCCTCGTTTACACTGTCAGGTCTTGATGCCCAGTTTCGATTTGTTGCCTATATCTGATTTTTTTGCCTGTCCATTTACATGTTCTTTTAATTGTGACCCATATCTGATTCATATGTTTACACATGGCATATAATTTACAATGTCACACATGCGTAACGGCGGCACACTAGCCACGATGAAAGGCAGGTAACTTCTGCTGTCGACCACTGACCACTTTCCTCCTCCATGTTTCCTCTGTTGTTGTTGTTTTTGGCGTTGGCGTCTGCACACACTCTCTTCCTTCTACGTCAATAAACCACAGAGAAGTACCTTATTGTCGCAAGTTGAATTATGTAAAAACGGAACGCCTCAATAATCCGATCTGACTGTTTACATGACAGTTGTATTGTCACATATCCGATTTATATCTGATTTATTTCCACATATGAAGGAGGCCTAAAACCGATCTCTGAATATCCGAATGCATGTTTTTATGTGTGTGTGTTTACACGGTCATGGAACAGATCCGATCTATGTCACATATAAGCAATAAATCAGAATTGGTCACATTTAACTGGCAGTGTAAACGGGGCCTATGCGCCCTATGTGCCTTGCATTTTAACTGCCCGCTGCGCCTTGCGTTTTTGTCGTTGCGCGCTGTACGCTCGCAGTTGAAAAGAGTTAACTCTGAGCAGAAAAAACGCATCATAGCGTCTTTTTCATTCTCAGATCAGATGAAAGCTTTTCTGCTTGAGCTGACAGCAGTGTTTGTGTTGTCAAGATGACTCAGGAGAACTTTAAAGATGGAGGGGAGACTAGTGGTCGCTGTGTCAAAGTATCCAGAGCTGTATGACTTTACAAATCTTGAATATCTCATTATTATTAAATATTACAATTATAACAATATACACAGCAACACTTGCGCACAATATGCAGCTGATAATCATTGCCTAGTGACATAAAAAGCGCACTCTGCTTCTTTTTTTGTCAATAAAAAGGCAGTGTTGTGCGCCTCGCATGTTTGGAACGTAAAAGCGCGTTCGGTGTGATCAACCCCTAAAATGATTTTCTTCTATCATCAAGGTATACCTACTGTGGCCCCGCCCACTGTGCACCCTCTGCCACGCCCAGATGTGACTCCGCCTCCTTCTGGCACATCTCTGCTCTATGCCCAGGGCCAGCAGATTGGAGTTTTGCCTCTCAATGGCACACAGATGGACAAGGAGAGATCGTCAGTGCTGCTCGCTTTACATGTAAGACTTGCACAATTTTAATTATAAAGTTAAAAGAGTATTTGCAAAAAACAAACCAATTCTATCTTGTTTACACTGTCAGGGCTCAATAGTGGTTGGCATTGATTACGACTGCAGAGAAAGGAAAGTTTACTGGACAGATTTGGCAGGGCGGACAATCAATCGAGCCAGCCTGGATCCAGGATCAGAGCCAGAGATCATCATCAATACAGGTACATTTATTTAAAAAACATTAGACACACTGCAGTAGTTAGGGTTTAAATCAGTGAATCAGTGGCAGGGGATAAATAGGCTGTGATGTATAAGTGGGTGTTGGTCTTTTGTGGAGGCGGAGCTTAGCCACACTACATGATAAAGAGTCACATTCACAACCTATCGTTTTATCAGATTTGCTTCAATATGAGCTGTTTTTAGGCTAACCAGACCGTTTTGAGTTCTGAAACTTACAGGATGTTTTATAGTATAATGACCTCTTGTAATTCCAAACATGTGATTTTTCAGATCATGATGCTTTTATTAGTTAATAATTTATTTTAATGTTTTACAGCTCTGACAAGTCCTGAAGGTCTGGCTGTGGATGTGGCCCGCAGGAGACTGTTTTGGGTGGACAGCACACTAGACAAGATCGAAACGGCCAATCTCGATGGAAGTGACAGACGTGTTCTGTTTGGCACAGATTTAGTAAATCCCAGAGCCATGATCGTGGACTCGTCTACAGGGTAAGCGCTTCAGATTGATGAAGGATATTTATTTGAAAGTCTTCTTTCCAGCCATGACAGTACTAAAACCAAAACTTGAAGTCAGAAACGAATTTCAATTTCATTTAAAACTTTATTTTCACTTGAAAATTGCAAAACTAGATATTTTGTCAGGTATGTGAGTACTTGGCTGCGTCGTGGCCTAATGGTTAGATTCAATTCTTAGTCCCGGTAGGAATTGAAGATGAGGGAGTGAATGAACACTCTCTGCATTAGCTAGATTGATGCATGAATGCCATGGGATTGCAGCCTAAACCAAGTAGGTATCACTGCAGGCCAAGTGGGAGGAACTTATGGGTGTAGGTGGTGTAGGTGGAGTAAACATATATAAATCAGGTTACTGTGAGGTTGGGTTTAGGGTAGGTGTAGGTGTAGACATTCATGAAGCACAATATTGGACTCCTTGCAAAGTTTTTTATAGTCAGTTAAATGTCTGTTGAATGTCAGTATCAATAGATATTAAGTAGATAGTCTACTAATACTCAAATTGACCATCAAAATAAAGTGTTACCAAAACTCCAGGTTTGTATGCCCCACATGGAGCTCGAAGGCCCACCCACTTGGAGCTCAAGTCCCACCCACTTGGAGCTGGTTCCGACCTCTGTTTGTACCCTTCTCGTCTATACCGTCAATGAACCACCCCCATGCTACACTCTAGGCATGCAATCGTATGGGTGGTATGCTTTTTTGAGGATTCTCCACACCGTAACTCTCTTAGATGTGAGAAAGTCAGTGAAGGTGGACTCTGAGACTATTGGAATTGGAATTTGTTCTATGTATAAATATGTACATATAACACATTGTGTATATATTAAATATAAACATTTTTTCAACACATTTTTAAACATATAAAAAAAAACATTTTCAAAACTAAAAGAAATCCCTCTCCAGAATAAAAAAATATTATAGGACATACTGTGAAAACTTGTGACAACTGGGAAATACTTCTGCTAAAGTGCTAATAATTTTGCCTTGCCTGTATCCTTTACAAGAATGCTCCAAAACCAGAACTCTGTTATTGACACAGTAAATACTGTGATTAAGGGGCGAGTGAGAGTAAAGAAACACAGAGAGAGCGAGGAGGTCTGGACGTGTCAGGGAGGCACAGAAAATGTGAGGGCAAGGCTACAGATTAGCACAGATGTGAGTGTTGTTCAGTCTCAGGGGAAGAACCACAGCTCCACAAACACGTCCATCTGCAACATCTGGATTCAACGTGAGAATAGCTGCTAATGTGTTTGTTTGTGTTTCTTTTTAGACTACATGCTAGTAGGTTTTTGGCGTCACGCATACAGGCATGCAAGCACAAAATTAAACAGGCCATCTGGGATAGAGTCCGATGGATTACTTAAGAATTTTATGAAACAAACATTTGATTATACAAGCAGTTGCGAAATGAATTGTTCGCTGTTTAGTTGCATCATTTTGTATATTTTATTGTAATTTCGTGCTAAAGAGGGATATAATGAACACAATTTACGGTAATAAATGTTTTTTTGTTGTTTATTTTATTTCTTTTTTTGTCCAGTGAATGATTCAGCTTATCCATAGCGAGTCCAGACGAGTCTTTATTTACAAACTGAGTGATGGAGTTTTATAGGGCTTGATTTGAAACATCTTGTTTAAATCAGTGCTAAATAGAGCAGAGTGGTTTTGTATGTTTTGCGATTTAGAAAAAACATGAATTTCATGCCTTGGGATGTATCAGACTGTGAGCCATCTAGCCAAGCATGGAAAAAGCATAATGTCTCTCAGTTTAATGCAGTTTATCTGAAACTTTGGGTTTACTTATTTTAAAACTGTGTGGGTTGAATCTGACTTCGATTTATTCGTTCATTCATTCATTCATTTTCTTTTCGGCTTAGTCCCTTTATTAATCAGGGGTCGCCACAGCGGAATGAACCGCCAACTTATCCAGCATGTGTTTTACGCAGCGGATGCCCTTCCAGCTGCAACCCATTTCTGGGAAACATCCATACACACTCATTCACACTCATACACAACGGACAATTTAGCCTACTCAATTCACCTATACCACATGTCTTTGGACTGTGGGTGAAACCGGACCACCCGGAGGAAACCCACACAACCACTACTTAATTTATTTACATGCAAACATGGTAGGTTATTATGTGTATTATCAGTGTTGAAGATGCTGAAAAGATTTGCTGAAAGTTTTTCCGGGTTTATTCAGGATTCACTGATAAAAAGTAAGTTATAAAGAAAAACATTTTAAAAAACTTCATAAAAAGGTGTTGGGGAAATATGTTTACTGTCGCTTTTGACCAATTGAATGCATCTTTATTGAAGATTAACATCTTTTTTTTTCTTTGAAAGTAAAATCTATTTATATAATATGAATATGGGGCGACACGGTGGCTCAGTGGTTAGCACTGTCACCTCACAGCAAGAAGGTCGCTGGTTTGAGTCCCGGATGGGTCACTTGGCATTTCTTTGTGGAGTTTGCATGCTCTCCTCGTGTTGTGTGGGTTTTCTTTGGGTGCTTCAGTTTCCTCCATAGACCAAAGACATGCACTATAGGTGAATTGAGTAAACTAAATTGGCCGTACAGTAGTGTATGTGTGTGAATGAGTGTGTATGGATGTTTTTCAGTACTGGGTTGCAGCTGGAAGGGCAACTGCTTTGTAAAACATGTGCTGGATAACTTGGTTCATTCCGTTGTGGCGACCTCTAATGAATAAAGGGACTAAGCTGAAGTAAAAGGAATGAATGAATAATATAAATATTAGGGGTGGGGGAAATATTGATACACCATAGTATCGCTGTATATACAGTATTCTGTGCCAATACTATATCAATACACTGATGTCCTTATAAATGTATCGCCAATATTTTATCATGCAATTTTTTTTATTATGCAATTAGTCAAATAAAATTGGCAGCATCACAGAAAGGTGCATGAAACATTTATGACAGTTTTTTCTTTATTATTAAAGCTTTGGTCAGTTTTTCTGCTTGACAGTCCCATGTATTTGCACTGAAGCAATACAATTTAATTGTGATTTTTTTTTTTTAAATTGTGAAATACCTGTTCAGTTAAAACTACTGTATATTTCCGGGCAAGTATTAACCACATCCAAAATAAAAGTTTGTTTTGATATTATATATGTGCGATTATATGTGGCGATTTGGCCTAAAATCAAAATCTCAATTAATTGAACATTTTAACTATTTATAATATTATTTATAATAATTAATTAACGGGCACCACGGTGGTGTAGTAAGTAGCACGTTCGACTCACAGCAAGAAGGTCGCTGGTTCGATCCCCGACTGGGCCAGTTGGCATTTCTGTGTGGAGTTTGCATGTTCTCCCCGTGGTTGCGTGGGTTTCCTCCGGTTGCTCCGGTTTCTCCCACAAGTCCAAAGACATGTGGTATAGGTGAATTGGGTAAGCTAAATTGTCCGTAGTGTATGTGTGTGAATGAGAATGTATGGATGTTTCCCAGAGATGGGTTGTGGCTGGAAGGGCATCCGCTGCATAAAACAAATGCTGGATAAGTTGGCGGTTCATTCCGCTGTGGCGAACCCGGATTAATAAAGGGACTAAGCCGAAAAGAAAATGAATGAATTAATTAATTAATTAATGAACAATTATTTTATTATTATTTTTATTTTTTTTGCACTCATATTTCACTGACAAGTTTTATATGCCGTCTCAAGGCATCTCTGGCGCAACTTCCATTCATCGTCGATGTAGTGCAAGGTTAGGCTCAAAAATGAGTCCATCATCCTACTTGACCAGAAATCTGATGTGGCTGCAAAGTGGCCGCAGAAGTAGAAATCAGCCACAGCTATTATCAGTGCAGGGTCACTTGACACGTAGAGAAAGTAATTGAAAAAATTCACTTGGAAAAATTAGATTGATTATAGATTCTGAATGTTGATTTCGATCAATTTCTGATTAATCACCCAGCCTTAGTACTGTATATTTATTATATATATTCATTGGGGGTGGCACGGTGGCGCAGTGGGTACAATGTCGCCTCACAGTAAGAAGGTCACTGGCTCAAGCCCCAGCTGGGTCAGTTGGCATTTCTGTGTGGAGTTTGCATGTTCTCCCCGCGTTCGCGTGGGTTGAATTGGGTAAACTAAAATTGTCCGTAGTGTATGTATGTGTGTCCTGGTCCTATAGGTTGTTGCGTTGAGCATTGGACTAACAACTCACTCGTAAAAACTAGATGTTAAGAGACACCAGTATGTGTGGCTAAATATCAACTTCTATATAAATGGCCCTGGGAGTATGCATATATTTGATTACATTGGAAGGGCATCTGCTGTATAAAACATTATGCTGGATAAGTTGGCGGTTCATTCTGCTGTGGCGACCACTGATGAATAAAGGGACTGAGCCGAAAAGAAAATGACTAAATGAATACACACACATATATTATTTTGGATGGGATTAATCTTTGCCAAGCACTAGTTATAACAGAGGTTGCCAAAGTTTTCTTTTGTGGACATAATGTGAAGTTGAAAAAGTATAAAATTTTGCAGTAATTGTGTAATTTGACACAAGTATCATGATGATATTGTCAATTTTTGTAAACATTATTATTGATATTGTTAACATGTTATATTGCTTTAAAAGAAGTGCTTCCAGTAGGGAAGTGTGGGCATTTTTTGGGAGATGTTATTGGTATGTTGAGGTGTGCGAGGGTAGAGGGAACCTCAAAATAACAACCATGTTAACAATATAAATGTTAGATTTCTTTGAGATGTCAATTATAACGTCCTTACCAGTAACATGATCTTTCCACAGAACCCTCTACTGGACTGACTGGAACCGTGAGGCTCCTAAAATCGAGAGCTCTTCTGTGGACGGACAGAACCGAAGGGTCCTGGTACAGGAAGGCATTGGACTGCCGAACGCTTTGACCTACGACTCCACCACCCGTCAGGTCTGCTGGGCCGATGCTGGTATGGATGATTAAGCACATTACATTTTATGTTCGACTTTGTGCCCGTTGCAGCATAATCTCATCATGTACAGTTGAAGTCAGAATTATTAGCCCTCCGGAATTATTAGCCCTCGTTCATATTTTTTTTCCCATTTTCTGTTTAATGGAGAGATGCTTTTTTTTCCCCAACAAATTTCTAAACATAATAGTTTTAATAATTAAATTCTAATAACTGATTTCTTTTTTCTTTGACATGATGACAGTTTTCAAGACACTAGTATTCAGCTTAAAGTGACATTCATAGTTAATTAACGTAGTTAATTAGGTTAACAAGGGAAGTTATGGTAATTAGTCATTGTATAATGATGGTTTGTTCTGCAGACAATCAAAATAATATATTGCTTAAAGGGGCTAATAATTTTGACCTTAAAATACTTTTTAAAAATTAAAAACTTTAAAACTAATTTAAAAATTACTAAAATTAAAAACTAAATTATTCTAGCTGAAATAAAACAAATAAGACTTTCTCCAGAAGAAAAAATGATTATAGGAAATATTGTGCAATATTCCTTGCTCTGTTAAACATCCTTTGGGAAATATTTAAAAAAGAAAAGAAAAAAAATCACAGGATGGCTGATCGATTTGACTTCAACTATACATCTGAGTTACATGATACCAAAATAACAGCACCTCTGATAAGCTCTGTTTTTATTCTATTGGACAGGAACCAAGCGTCTTGAGTGTATTTCACCAAACGGGACAGGCAGACGCGTGATCCAGAGTAACCTGAACTACCCCTTCAGCATGGTGTACTTCGCCAATCACTACTACTACACAGACTGGAGAAGGTACAGAAGAACAACACCAATAGCTATATTTAAAGCAGGTCCTTCAGTTCAGTTGTTCTCCATTTAAACAATGCAAACATCACAGCAACAAGTTTTACACTGGAATGCAAAAGTGTAGTAACTCATTTAGCAGTTTTTAGTGTTCTTAAGTAACTATTGTAGCTATGAATACTTTATTGTTATCATTTGTGTTCATTTTTATTGAAATTTTTAATTTTACTCTCAAGTTTGGTTATTTTAGTTGCAAGTTAAATTGAAACTAAATTTCTGACGCAATTAGCTGAAGTAAAATTATCTATCTATCTATCTATCTATCTATCTATCTATCTATCTATCTAT
>CAIGQQ010033471.1:0-44666 GCA_903798035.1 Danio albolineatus | reverse complement strand
ATCTATCTATCTATCTATCTATCTATCTATCTATCTATCTATCTATCATGACAATTTCTACACAGCTGCTGGCAAAGCAGGAATGTGCTGTTTCATCTTTTTTTATCTATTATAATATTAGAAAAACTATATTAAATATATCCATATCACTGTTTACAGTACACTTAAGTTAACATGGCAACAACTGACACATTGGTATTACATTACAGAGTACTGTCATCAGCACCACCCTGCAAAATGAAACCGTGTTAATGCTGACTGGCTTGGATCACAGAACCATTCAGCTAGATTGTGGAAAAGTGGCTGTTCATTAAAAATGTCTCATTCGTTTAGAACTGAAGGAAGTGACTTTTTAAAAAAAAAAGACCAATGAATCATTTGGTATCTTTACATGGACACACTTCAAACAGCGATTTTGATTAATCTGAATAAATTAATAAATGTATAATCAAACTAAACAGAAATGGGATCAAGACGTGAAGTATGCCGATTTTAGTCGCATTACAGGGAGTGCAGAATTATTAGGCAAATGAGTATTTAACCGGCACTCTTGCGTGTGTGTGTGATATTTGTCGAATATATCCTATTGGTCTGACTAACTGAGTATCTTCTGTGCTGTTTCAGGGACGGGGTCATCTCTCTCGGTCGAGATAACCAGTTAACAGATGAGTACTTGCCTGATCAGAGGTCTCATTTGTATGGTATTACAGTCGCTCCTCCACAATGTTTATAAGGTACGTACAGATTTCTGTGCCAAAGTATATAACTCTCCTGATTTTTGCTTACTGTATGTAGGACTCAAGCTTACATTTTCTTTTATTATTTACAGATTTACAGACAACACTTTTACATGAAGTAAAATTTACATACCAAAACGATCTTGTCAGGCATATTTGGAATCAGAATTATGTTTATACTAAAATACTCATTTAAATCTTTCAGTTTTACCTCCCTTCAACGCAGGTTTTACCCATTTGCCATCAAAAAGGCATAAATGTTAAATTTGATATGCTATTTATTTTATATAATCAGGGCTTGACATTAACACCTGCCAACCTACCAAATGCAGGTAGATTTCAGCTGTGGCGGGTTAGACAGACACCCCCACTAGCCACAGTTGCCAGAGCTGCCTCATCCCAAAAGATTAGAATGTTAGTTTTAGACCGTTTGTCAATATGCGTGCAAGTGTGCACTTAGAATCGAGAAGCAGCACGATTGATAAATGTTCGGCCAAGCAAAAAAAAAAAAGCAGGTGAATACTGAATGAGATGATGATCAATGAGATGTGGTGATCCTTGCTCACTGATGTTAAGAGCGAGGCACAGCTGATGTGATGAGCTCCAGTGGTTAAAAGCTCCCGTTTCCTTGCGCAAAACAATTGTGCCTGGAAACGCTACTGGTGCGATTGTTTCTCTTTGAAATAGATTGGAAAAGAAGTGGCGCTCGTGCACCCACAGTCCTGCAGCTTTCAAGAGATCTCCAGATTTTTTGTATGCAGCAGATGTTGCCGCTTTAGCTTTTACCAATCTTTGAACAGATTCTTTTTTTTGCTTGCAGTTATATTTGTTAATATGTTTTAATTATCATCCTTTACAATAACATTGCTTTAATAGAAGATTAATGGTGCTTTCACACCTGTTTTGTTCCAAAACAACAGGGATTGAAATTGTTACAATGTTGCTCTTTGTTCTTGGTGCGATTCGCTTTTACACAGCAAAGTTTCTAAACAGACCAAAACAGCTAAAACAAGTCCTGGCAATTATGGCAATAAGACATTATAAGCGAAAAGTTGCGCTTTAATTTTGAATGGTGACACCCGTAGACAACGTCAACAAAAATAAATCAGAGGTAAGTCTTTCTTGTACATAGCCCTTGGCTAGAATTATGCAATATAGGCTTTACATTAAAGAGAAATTACAGATAAACCAAGACTGCAGTTCGGTCAGTTTTCCTAACGGATAAACAGCTCTCATTAATATTTCAGCATGCTTTCACTTTTGTATTTGAAATGAAACGCACATTTACTGGTAGGAAAGACATCCTGCCCTACTCATAACTCTCTCTTCATATAGCCATATATATGCCTATTACATATCCATAATACACTGTGATATAGCCAGGCTCGGATTGTTTTGCTTTCTCACTACAATCGAGCCGAGTCCACCTCATTCAGGTGATCTCAGACCGATTGCTTTGGTGCGGATCAGAGCGTGATTGCTGGATTCACATTTGCCAAAGGAATCGCGCTAATTGTGGAAACACGCCAGGTTCCGGAACAAAAGTTTAGGTGTGAAAGCAACTCTCCATTTATCTATACTTACCTGATGATCTGGGACCTTTAGCCTGGACAAAAAAACTGTGTATAGTTTTAGTTAAATGAGAATCATTTTTTTTTAAATGTCATTAGTTTTTTTTAAGAACTTTTTGTTGAATAAAAAGTGTATGTATACAGCTATATTTAGTTTGTTTTGACACATGATTTAAAATTTGTGGCAAGGAAATAATTAGTTTGGTGTGGCCAGAGAAAAAAAAGGGGTAAATGTAGTGTAGAGCCCTAAACAATCATGTGAAGAAAAAAAAGCTGAATTAACGAGGAGGCATGTGGACATAACACAATTTTTTTTTTAAAAATTAATTATTTTTAGCATGCCAAAGATAAATGTATGCATATAAAATATATTTTCCCAACAACACAATTTGTGGCTAGTGAAAATGGAGAGTTGCTGGTAATGCCACAGTGGCTGGTGATCATAAAAGTTAATGTGAAGCCCTAATGTCATATATTTTAATTGGTGCAGGTCAGAATAAGCACAGTTTGCTGTTTAGTTTTTACATCAATATATCTGCTATGCTGAATGATGGATTGTGTACCCATATTTTGACATTTTCAAAAAGACTTGCATTTCACTTCACTTGCATTTACTGTGCTTTCTACGTGTATACATTCATGCAGACACACTTAAAAGCCCATCACGTTTATGTAGCACAGAGTCTTTGACCTCTTCCAGCAAATAACAGGATGAGATTTCAGGCATGAGCTGTCAAATACAGGCACTTAGGAGAAAAGTACAAGGCACCTGCTTCCAAATCACTGTAGTTTGACAGAGGCGATGAAACACTGCTGTCGCTGTGCTACTTCAAAGCATTTCAGTTTACAGACCATTACAGACCAGAAAACAGTCAAACAAGATCAGAGTAAGTGTTTGTGTGTCTCTGCAAGTGGATGAAAGCAGGCAGTTTACACTTGTTGAAAATGATGTTTAAAATGTTTGCCCGAACCTGGCTTTTCTGTAAAGGATTTCTGCGTCCTATTTTGTGTTGCAGGGAGATGCTAACGACAGAGCCAGCTTTACATGGTGCTATTTTTGGCTGAGTGTTTGGAGAGCTTGTGAGGATCACAGCCGAGTGAAGAGAAGGTTTATGGAAGAAAACGCAAGTCTCGAGAAACGCCACCGTCAATGCCAAAGTGCAAATTTACAAACGTGAAACAGCGTGAATATTTTCTCCAAATAGTTTTGTAAATTTGTTTTATACCTCATTTCTTTCTACTGTACTTTTGTATGTGACTTTTTGTTTAAAAAAAACAAAACTAACAAATAAAAAAAAAAACTCAAGAGTTTAGTTGTGTCATTTTTACGTTTAGGAAAAATAAAACAGTATTTGGGTGGCTTTGTAAGTGAAATTGCTTTTGAACAACCAAAGTGGTCTTTTACCAAAGTTAATGCTTTTTAATCCTTGTTATCTTTTGTAAAATGTGATATTTATAACAATAAAATGTGATTGACAACTGTATGCCTGGTTGTGTTGTTTGTGTTGATCAGATTTAAGATCGTGATTTAGAACACGTAGCAAATTTTTTCAAAGTTCGCAAAAATCCTAAATCTGAGTTAAAGCGTTTCAATCAGGTTTTTAGAGTGGCTAATGTAGTATTGGTAACCTAGTAACCAACAGTAAACAAGACAGCTGATTGGGGTGTAATGGGTAAAGTCTAGATAGGATACATGGCCGATGTGCACATCAATATAGCAGCATTTTTATGCCATTGTATAACATTAAATAATATTTGTACAGTACTGTGACATTTGGGTTTAGGGTAGTTAGTTTTTTTTTTTACGTTTACTATGTTAGGTCTAGGGTTGGGGTGGACGTTATTAAAATTAAAGTCATGGGAAATTTAATTAATATAAATCATTTTCTTTAACTTCCAGCTGCAACCATATGTGATCTCGCAACAACCGGTGTAATGTTTGCCATGTCAGAGTTTGCCACAGTCAGAAAACCATTCAAGCAAACATAACTTTTTATTAAATTAAGATTGTGATTTTTATTCAAAATGTGTCTTTCCATAATGCATTTATCATGTGATACTTCAGAATACACATTAACACAAGGTGATGAAAACTAGGCCACTGAGATTAAAGCTGCTTTTCCACTATCGTGCCGAACTGTTCACTTCGGAACGGTTACGGTTGTCTCTCCACTGAGCCTGGAACGGCACGGCACGATTACAAACCGCTCTCGGCCCGGTTAGACAACCGCGCTGAACTGTGCCGATAGATTCTGTGTGTTGACCTCGCCGCTCTGTTGCCACAGCAGGCTCAGCGGCAGCGCGCTAGTCATCAGACTTCCACAAGCAAACTACACTACATTTAATATAAAAAAACCCGATACAGGTTTAAACGATACAGTTATGAAAAGGGTTTTAAAACCATAGAGCAGTCTCTGGCAGAGAAGGCAATCACCACAATCTTACAAAGATATTTTATTTATTAAAGTTATTAGTTCATTGACTTGAATAGCCTATAATTAACCATGTATATGATATAATTACTAACCAGTCATCTAAAGTCTTAAAATAATAAAATAGCCTATTGTTTTATTCGTGGCTAGAGCTTGATTAATTTGATTGACATCCTAGAGACCTTTACTTCGCCTGACTAAGTGTGAGTTTATTGCATGCAGCGCTGTATTCTGCAGCACAAAAACTCAAATCTGATCTGGGTCAGAACTTTACCAACGACTACATGCACTGCTGTAAGACTTTTTTTTTTTTTTTTTTTGCTGCGTGTTGAATAAAGCGAAAAAGATACGCTTAACATCATTGATGTACACAATACACAACAACATCGCTATATCAATCAAAAATGAGGAAATAATTGTAGGTTTTTTTTCATAGTTGTCTGAATTAGTTTTTAAATTTTCCATTTTAATGCGCTTTAATTCCATTTTAATTTTGAGCAATGTAAAAAAAAAAAAAAGTTTTCATGCAGACATGTGAAAAGTAAAAAAAAAAGTTTCAGTGCATAATTCAACAAGCTATTGACTTCAACTTAATAAATTATTAGGGAAAAAAAATGTCCTAGCGAATTAGAAGAAAAAAAAAAACTAGATTTTAGATGACCTAAGCATGACTAAATCAACAGCTTTTTAATTTTGTATTTGTGTACTATCTCTTTAAACACAGTTCAAATGCACAGTCTGAATTTCTTGCTCCAGGGCAAACAAACTAATCCAACCATAACTCGTTTCTGTGTTGAATTAAGGTTTATTATGCAACAAAACATACAGCCCAACTGTTTTTATGGTAACCCATGTAGTATTTCTTAAGTGCCTTCACATAAGGCTAACAAGTTACAATGAAATTAAATTTGCAATAAATCTTTGCTTTTTATGTTGTAACTGACAGGGCAAAGCAAATATGTAAGAATGAAAAACAAATAGTCCAGTTTGGCATTCCCACAAAAATGTCGTGAATTCCAACAAAATATTTGCGGTCTGGTAAATGAGAACAAGCATATTTCACAGAGCATGTCTGATGGAGAGGGTCTGTTCTACAAGGTCCAGGCGGATGGTTTTATCTGCCAACCTTTCCGAGGCGATGATCTGTCTTAGGGTCTGCAATGATGGCCTGAACCGCGACGATGGCTTCGTTTATCTTGGTTTGTAACTCTCTGAGCTCCTCGATATGAAGCAAACGAAGAACTTGAGCCGCTTCATTCAGAGTAGCGTCTGTAACAAGAATAGAGTCGTTAATGAAAACGGGTTGAGGCAAAAATTATGTAAACAAAAAAAAAAACAAGACTGGGGGACACAACTTCGTGTAAACAATTACAACGAACTTTTGCAGTTTTTTATTTCATATGGACACGATTTAAGTGTCAACTGGCAGCGTTGTGTTTAGATTTTGCAGCGCTAGTTGTTATAACCAATCACATACCTTTATGTTGAGATTAGGAACGCAGTAACCAATCAGAGACTTAGATTTGTCGCAGCTGAAAGCAATATAATAAAGTGCGCGCATTTCTGACAGGATTCTTCTGAACAGTCGTGAAACCTCTCGCCATAAACAATAAAAAGCTGAACGCGAGTATGGAAAGCACGTAAGAAATCTTAACTTTGACTTTTTATCTCGTAATTTTGACAAGGTATGTCAAATTTCGTTCATAACGTTGCTCTTACAAAGGTAACAATTGTTTATGAACGCAAAACTAATCGTAAACTTCATTTCTGACCGCGAATTAATCACGGTTCTTAGTGCTAACGATCTCTCTTCTTAAGGCAACAGAACTTAAATGATATAATCCTGTCCTAAAAAAGATGAGAGCAACATGAGAAGCCGTGTAAACCTACCTCCGGTGTCAAATCCTAAAATATGCTTGTCAAGGGAGACTGGTAGACCCTACAAAAGGACACATAAACAAGTGTGTTAATGTACACTTCATTTCAAAATTCTGAGGAACTTATTTGTACACCCAGGGTGATTTTTAACTGATCACAAATGACAGTATAAAGACAAAAATGGCATACTAGATTTCATTTCAAATAAATCAACTTTTGAACTTTAACCTGTAACGTTAAATTAATTCTGCAACCATCTTCATAATTGATAATAATGTTTCTTGAGCAACAAACTAGCATAATAGAATGATTTCTGAAGGATCATAAAGACTGGAATAATGCTGAACATTACTAAATATTATTTCACATTATTTTAATCAAATGATGAGCATAACAAAAATCACAGGGAAAAAAGTTCCACCTTTGACACTAAATTTAGATGTATAGATATATAAACAGCTATATGATCACAGGAATAAAATACATATTCAAAGAAAAGTTCTTTTAAAATTACTAAATATTAATTTCACATTAGTACTGGGATAACAGTATTTTGAATCAAATGCAGCCTTGGTGAGCATAAAAAATGAACACCTTAAAAACTAATTTAGTTATATAAATATTTTTGAAGTCTAAATAGTTTCCTTTTATAAAAAGAAGAAGAAAACGCCGTGCATTTACCTCTTTTGCTTGACTGGCCTTTGCAATAGCATCAGGGGTCAGTCGTTCCTGTACAAGGATCTTAATGGCCTGTAATGACCAATATAACAGAATAACGTCACTTAAAACTTCCCTGAAACATACTAACATTCATATAATCGACTAAGGTAACTATACTTACTTTAAGCATCACCAAATAGTCATCATGCCGCTGAATTTTGAGAAGATTTGCAAGAGCCAAGACACCAGCCTTAAAATCTGGATTGTTACCTAAAGGGAGAAAAAACTTAATAATCCAACAGATAGTCTAAAACATATTTACCCAATGCAAAACTGTAGCTTGAAACAAATTAACTAGTTTAAATACTGATGACAAGAAAACATGATCTCTGAAAATACATTTCTGAATTAAGCGGACAGATTTTTTCAAAAGATACTCACAATAGAGGAACAAAACAATTTGTCAAATATTTAAAACAGTCAGTTTTGTCTAACATTGCAGAACAATTATTTTATCTTGATTTCCCAACCTCCAACCCTCACAATTTATTTTTTTTCAAATGGCTTATTAATTTAAAAACAAGCAAGTCATATTATGAATGCATCATTGAATCAACGATTTAAGAGATCAGAATCATTCAGGAATGAAACATAGCAATGTTGTCCTGATGTGCAAAAATGTTCTGCTTTAGCTTTGTTTAGACTATTTTTTTATCAGCAAATGTGGGAAAACGGATTTGAGACACAGTATTGTCTTTTTTGTTAAACAAGAAAATGTAATATTAAAAAATTATAATAATATATGTATGTGTATTTACAATATATTTGTGCATATTAGGCATGGGCAGATATAAGCATCAGACGGTATGATAACCATGGATAAAAATATCACGGTTTCACGGTATTGGGTTTACTGCTCTAAAAAAATATTCTTTTTAAATGTCTGGCTAAAAATCTGAAGCCAAAAAGCCAAATCTGGAGAAAACAATATAACTTTAATAACGGTCCAACAATATGCAGGCCAATTAATAGCCCAATAAATGAAAAAATATAAGAAGAGCAAAAATCAAGAGAAACTAAAATTTCAACAAAATTTGATGTACTTTTTATTTTTGCGAATTTATCACATGAATTTAAATGTATTTTTCTATTTCTAAAGATGTTCGGCAGCTAAAACATTATTTTAAGAAATATACTATCGCCGGCCACTTTATTAGGTACACCTGTCCACTGCTTGTTAATAGCAATTTCTAATCAGCCAATCACATGGCAGCAACTCCATGCATTTAGGCATGTAGACATGGTCTTGATGATCTGCAGCAGTTGAAACAGATCGTCAGAATGGGGAAGAAAAGTGATTTAAGTGACTTTGAAAAAGGCATGGTTGTTGGTGCCAGACAGGCTGGTCTAAGGATTTCAGAAACTGCTGATCTACTGGGATTTTCATGTACAACCATCTCTAGAGTTTACAGAGAATGGTGAGAAAAAGAGAAAATATCAAGTGAGCGGCAGTTCTGTGGGCACAAATGCCTTGTTGATGCCAGAGGAGAATGGCCAGACTGGTTTGAGCTGATATGAAAGGCAACAGTAACAAATAAACACAAGTTAAAGCGAGGTATGCAGAAGAGCATCTCTGAACGCATGATCTCGCCTCAAATCATAAGCAGAAGACTACACCAGGGGCCCACTCCTGTCAGCTAGGAACTGGAAACTGAGGCTACAATTCTCACAAGCTCACTAAAATTGCACAATAGAAGATCACATCATGGATAGGCAGCTGACAACTGCAGCAACTGTGTGGTGCTGTCATGTCAATATGGACCAAAATCTCTAAAGGAATATTTGCAGTACCTTGTTGAATTCATGCATGAAGGATTAAGGCAGTTCTGAAGGCAAAAATTGGGTCCAACCCGGTACTAGTAAGGTGTACCTAATAAATTGGCCAGTGAGTATGCGTTTAATAAATCCATTTTGTTCAAATGCACCAAATTATATTACTATATTCATTGATAAATTAATAAAAATATTCATTTTAAAATGGGATGTCCTCACTTATGCTGGGATTTTGTTTTATGGCTACAATTTGTACTTTAACAACTTTAAATTACAGCTTAATTCTAACTGTATTCTAATACCTATCATTGCTCAGAGAATACTTTTGGTCCCTAAGAAAAATCCTTTTTTTTAGGAAACACTACATTTATTTGACAGTTTACAAAATGTTACCATGGAAATATCTTGACTTTTGATCAGCTTACTGAAACCAACTACTAGAGCAAGACAATAATAAAAGCAAAACAACAGCGCAGCCCAATATTTTCCACTGACTGATCCCTGTCCTCCCTGTGTGTGATTATGGAGTTGACATCTGGACGGTTCCTCCAGCTGTGGGTCAGTGATTCGCTTCAGCCCACTCATTGTGGGTTGTGGAGAGATGTGGAGTGATGTGGGTGTGTAATCAGTTGCTTCAGACATGCTCAGAAAGCCACTTTGAGCGCTCAAGCTGGTTTCTTTAATCAGCCACCTCCGTCTCATAACAACAGGACTGGAGTCTGGAGAGATGTTCGGGGGAGGGAAAAACTCACTGTCCAGATTAATTAACGGGTCTGCAGACTTCTGCGCATCATTGGTCTCCGTCACAGGTTTGCAGTTTCGATATTTCTCCACTGTGGGATGCAGAATAACAGAAGCGGTCAGTGCAATGCAAACAAAGCGTCTGAGGTTGTCAAAATTGTTTGGTTGGGGATCTAGGAATATTTTACTCAAGGAATTTCTGAGGTTAAAATGAATCAGGATTGTGCAATCGAATAAATGTGTGGAGCAGCTGGAAACTGGGCATTTTACTGCAGACCTTGCTAAGATTGCCATCTAGTGGTCTGAGATTGGGTTGTCTTCAAAAGGACAAAATAAGCATGTTAGTGTTAGTGACCAGTGGGAAAGGCAAGTTTATTCATATAGCACATTTCATATATAATAGTAATTCTACGTAAACAAAACATAAGTAAACAAGAACAAAAGAAACAAGCATAAGAAAAAAAAAACTATAAAAATGATTAAAAACATTAAACAACGACAGTTCATTTAATTGCCACGGTGGCGTAGTGGGTAGCACGATCGCCTCGCAGCAAGAAGGTTGCTGGTTCAAGCCTAGGCTGGGCTAGCTGGCATTTCTGTGTGGAGTTTGCATGTTCTCCCTGTGGTTGCGTGGGTTTCCTCAGGGTGCTCTGTTTTCCCCCACAAGTAAAAAGACATGGTATAGGTGAATTGGGTAAGCTAAATTGTCCGTAGTGTACGAGTGTGTATGGATGTTTCTCAGAGATGGGTTGCAGCTAGAAGGGCATCCGCTGCGTAAAACATATGCTGGATAAGTTGGTGGTTCATTCCACTGTGGCGACCCTAGATTAATAAAGGGACTAAGCCGAAAAGAAAATGAATGAAACTGCTCAACAGACTACCTGTTAAATCGTTTGGATTAAATCTTTTGAGTATTTTATGCTCAGAGAGAATGCAAATATTTAATTAAAAAATATATTAAAATATATGTTTTTAAACATTATTTTAAAATCTAATTTCTGTATTTAAAAAGGGTTTAATCCTGTGATTATAGTTGCATTTTCAGCATCATTACTCCAGTCAGAAATCATTCTAACATACTGATCTGTTGAGCAAGAGAATTGTTTTTGAGAAAACCATATAACATTTAACACTTTTTGCTGAATAGAAAAGAATACAAATTATTTAATATAATCTGAACAATCAATTTCTTTATTGATTTTAATCTTTAAATTTTTAAATCTTCAAACTTTCTCAATAAATATGCATTAAATTTGTCCATCTTTTATATTTATACATATACATAATAAGACACAGTATACATGTATGTAAAAAAACTTGGATGCAGTTAATCATTTCATTCATTTTCTTGTCGACTTAGTCCCTTTATTAATCTGGGGTCGCCACAGCGGAATGAACCGCCAACTTATCCAGCATGTTTTTTACGCAGCGGATGCCCTTCCAGCCGCAACCCATCTCTGGGAAACATCCATACACACTCATTCACATTCATACACTACGGACAATTTAGCCTACCCAATTCACCTGTACCACATGTCTTTGGAGCACCTAGAGGAGCACCTAACCGGAGCACCTGGAGGAAACCCACGCAACCACGGGGAGAACATGCCGTCCACACAGAAATGCCAACTGACCCAGCCGGGGCTCGAACCAGCGACCTTCTTGCTGTGAGGCGAACGTGCTACTCACTACGCCACCGTGGCGCCCGCAGTTAATCATTTGACAACACTAATTAGTTCATATACACACAGTGGGGGGAAAAAGTATTGAACACGACAACACTTTTTTTTCTGGGAAAAATATTCTAGGAGCTATTGACATGGAATTGAACCAGATTTTGGTAAAAACTCAAACAATACAAACACTAAAATAAAATCTGAAAAAATGAATAGTGTTATAACATTGAAATGACACAAAGTGAAAGTACTGAACTACTGAAAAGTGTTTAATATTTAATATAAAAGGCTTTTTGGAGATGGCAGCTTTAAAGACGCCTCTCGTGTAGAGAATGGAGTCATGGATTGCTCAGGTGCAATTTTATTCTATTTATTTATTTTTTTATAATCTTTTTTTTTCTCAGACTTCAACAGTGTAAAACTCTTGATGGTTCTGTGGGTCTCGTCTATCAAATCTGATCTTTATTTGAGTCAGGAGATTGGCTGGACCATTCTACAGCTTGATTTTCTTTCTCTGAAAGCATGTAAAAGTTATCTTGGCTGGATTTTGGATCATTGTCTTGCTGAAATATCCCCTCTGGTTTCATCTTCATCATCATGCTAATGTAGATGTTGGACTGAAGCAGCTGATATAAATTTACGCTGACGAAGGGCAGAGGGTTGCTGAAGAACTACTGAGAGATTTCAGCTGCTGTCTGGGCTTTCACTGCTTTTTACGCTTACCTTTCTTCATGTGTTCAATACTTTTTCCCTGTGTCGTTTCATTTTATTACACAACTTGATTTGTAAACTAGATTTGTTAACTTTTCATATATGGATTTTTTTGTTGTTACCAACATCTGGGGAATACTCATTTTGCCCACTGTTACTGATGTCTAAATGTTATTGTATATCAACTAGTCTATTTTCTGAATTTTGTATAATCCCAAACCAAAAACCTATAGTAGTCAACTACTGCTATTATCAGTAATAATCATACCATTGTCTCCATACTCGAAGCGAACAGCAAGGCCCAGTAGCCAGTCAATAGTCTCCTGTCTTTCCTGAGCGCTGAATGGACAGTTCACATCTTGAAGGTACTGCAAACATATTTTCACACAAGAATTGATAGATAGATAGATAAGTGACATAGAAAAGCAACAGACAGATAGAAAAGTGGTAGAAAGAAATAAAAGTGACAGGAAACTGATTAAAAAAAGATGAGCGGACGGAAAGTTATTTACCTTTTCAAAATGTTTAGGCCAGTCTGAGCTGGGAATGTTTCTGAGATTTCCTCGGTCTTCAATTTTGTAGTGTCTGATTTTTTGATCTTCCAGCCAAACAATGAAATTTCTAAACTCCGTTTCATCTGGGGAGAAGAGAAGGATACACAGGAAAGCTAATCTGTAGTAAACCTTCACTGGCATCAGCACAAGACAGGGTTTACAGCAGTTTTAACATGAACTGGGTTTATCGACACAGTATTATAACAAACGATTATGGTGATTAATATCAGAGCTCCAGTTTAAACCCAGAATAGTGAGGCGATCTCCGTTCAGCTCTGCGGTCATTAATATCGTGAATGAACTTTATCAGGAGCATGAGGTGGCAAGACGACATTCAGATCAGGCAAAATCTTACCTTTACAGTCAAATCCTGTCGGGTTGTGATATTCTAAGGCTGTGAGCTTTCTGCGAAACATCCCTTTTCCTCTGCAAACGTATTTAATTTCGTTAATAGGTGCACGATTCTGTTTAAAAAGCCCAAATTTACAACAGCCTTCAAATGGCACTGGGAGACCGGAAATAGAATAACCAATAACCAGCTTTCAAAATAAAGGTCGCCGTTTTATTTGTCTTTTAAAAGTGGGACGGATCGATTAATAAATAAATAAATGAGATTTCATATGTAATCACTGATGCCCTTCCAACCGCATCCCAGTTATTATTAAATTATTATATCTGTAAAAGTGAATTAAATTAATTGATAACTAACTAAAAATAAGTTTTGTCCGTTCACTGAAAAAAAAATCATAGATGATTCCTTGTATATGCTAAAAAATAATTTAAGTTAAGTGGTTTTAAACAATTTATTTGGCCTGACAAACAAACAAATTAAGTTCAATATTACTAAATTTAATTTGTGTAAATTTAACACAAATAAATTGTTTGCAACAATTTTGCAGACATCATATTTTTTTCAGTGTTTAGTAAGGTTTACTTTAAGCTATTAAGCTCCAAAACAATGGTAAATTGCATTTAGGGAATATTTTCATTTAAAATGGACAATTTCTGTTGATCAATGATTTTGAAATACATCACTGTACATCAAACTTGTTCAATTTTCTATTCAATTAATGTCTGCGTGAGCTCTAAATTGAGACTTTTATTTTAATGTGCTTCCAACTGAAACAGAATATTGAGTGGGGGTGTGGCTTTCTTTTTTTTGCTTTTAGCAAACTAATGGTAAGAGGGGCGTGGTTAAGAATATTGTGACGGAAGCCATCAAACTGATGTCAACATAGAAGGACTGCCACTTCAAACATAGAAGCAGATTACCAAGACAAGCATTCTGTCTAGTGGATTAACTTGCACCGATTAATTACTCACTTAAAGAATAACAATGTGCGCTAGCTAAATAAACATTGTAAATTTTGATTTCACGTGGACTTCAAATACTCTAGAATCTGAAGCAGTTTTCTTTGGGCTTCATTTGAGATTACGGAAAACATCAAATAAAAGTGCATATTTCAAAGCACCTCATGGGATCTTTTAAACAATATATGATGAACTATTCAGACATTGTAAAAATGTTTTTCATTGGGACTTTTAATTTTCATTATGTCAGTTGAAACGCTTCCTGCGAACTGTCACATCATTACAAAATCACCACGTTTAAGATCTGGCTTCTGTAAAATTCAATGATCTTTATATACATATATCAGACTGAAAAAGAAGCAGTGCATTATGGGCTGTATATGCACAGCTAGTGTTTTTCTGCCAGCGATAAACTTCGGTGAAAGCTTTATATGACTATTTTCAATTTCATCGATGTTGTAATGTAATTACAGTACATTCAGTTAAATAGACTTAAGCATTCATTTAGCTGGGAGTCACGGAAGAAAGTGAAAGTGAACAGCGGACAGGACAGGAGGGCGGTTGAGGAAGGGGATTGGTAAAATGAGGTGTCGGATCAGATTTCAGTGGATCCGGATCCGCCGTGTTCCGGCACAAATTAAGCCCTGCTTTTAATGTCTTATTTATTTTTGTTTTTTAATTTTTTCATATTCTGCGATCATCTGTTGCTCCTGATGGCTCTTGCGTTTAATGCTTCTATTGTACTTCAAATCGAAGCATAATATTAAGTAGAGGGCAGGGCTTTCTTTTCGTGCAGCATTCACTAATGGCGAACTAACGATAAAAGGGGCGTGGTTAAGAACATTGTGGCTGAAGCGGTCAACTCTGATGTCAAAAGTAAAGGACCGTCTCTACAAACTCGAAAGAAAATGGTTAGACTTTGATTGAAAATTACCAAAACAAACTTATCAATGGAACTTGCACAGATTACCTGTTCACCGAAACAATCGCAATGTGCACTAACAAAATCAACATTGTAAATTTTCATTTCACATGGAGTTTAAAGCGATATAGATTTCGACCAATTTTACACTTTATTATTAGACTGTGATTGTCATAAGCAATAGAAAGTGACCAATCTCAACAGCTCTGGCCGAGATCGAATGTAAACAAAACTCTATTGGCCACTTTTCAAAAGGGGGAGGATCTGTTTGATATGCCCCGCCCTGTCTTCTTGTTTCAGTGGAAATTCGTTAACATATTGAATAACGTTACGTGTTTCAGGGCATTTCAGAGGAACTTTAATGTTCTACTTAAGAAAAAAACATCACCTACATCTTCAATGGCCAATGGGTAAGTAAATAAACAGCAAATTGTCATTTTCATTTACCGGTGAACTATCACTTTAAGACCCTGCGTTTATCCTCCTGGACAGCAGGGTGCAGCAGAACACACCGAGCTTGTTGGGAAGCAGCAGGAGCTCGAATCCCGTTGTGTTGCTTTGGCGAAAGGCTTTGTACGTACAATACAACAGTGAAAACCGAAAGACGTTCAAAACACCAGAGGAACGCATGAAAGCCCCCGTTTGACAGCCGAACTCCATCTATTCGTGAGTATACATTTGAACGCGCCACTTTCCTTTAAATTAAAGCCCCATTTCCTCTCTGTTCCCTCTCAAATGTAGCCTGCTAGCACGCATGCGAAGGCAGAACGCGGGGTACGATGCTGATGGTTAGCAGTTTCTTGCCCAGATTGTTTGATAAACGCTTTAAAAGCGTTCATGGACATCTGGTATCGCTCTTATTAAAGATATTGGGTTACATTAATAACATGGCGGAATAATACAATGCATCCAGGGAGTCTGCAGCAGGCATCTCTCAATACAGATGCAGAGTCAGAACACACACACACACACACACACACACACACACACAACAGCAGCGTGTGCATGTGTGGCTAGGTTTCCAAGGCACTGCTGGTAACACGAATGCCTAAATAGATGTAAACACACACGTGTGCGGTTCATGTTCAGGTATGTATGTGCTCAAGAAGAGATTTGCATTCTCAGTGCACTATGACGTCACACACACTCTGAGGCAGGGGACCGGAAATACGTAATTGCACGATGCTAGCCTTGGCCTTGGAGTTTTGCCTCCAAAAAGAAAAGAAAAGAATTTTGCCTCCAAAACTCCATGAACTCTATTGTTCGGTGGATAATTAGCATTTCTGTTGTAATCCTGTTGTAATACCAAAAGTGCCACTTCTACTAAAATATTAAAGTTTATTATATAATTGTAGCTTCAAAACCTTTCCTCCTACATTGTAATGTGAATTTCAGTATAACAGATTATTGAAAAAGAAGAAAATTGGGTTGCCTTTGTTGTACCGGATGGCGAACGCTTGCCCTAAAATGCACCCGCTCTGAAATTGTGCATCTGTTAACTGAAATTGCTAAAAATATATATTTAATAATAGAGTTATGACCATAATGAGAGTGACTAAGGTGAGTTTCATGAATGGAACCCTTCCCTTACAGAAGATACATAAGTAAATAATTAAATAGATTGACTTTAAATACAATAGAGCAATTTCAGCGTTATGGATGTGACATTTGCAGTATAAACTCGAAACAAATACACATCAAAAGTATATTATAGTTAACATTATATTGAAGCAACTGTTTATATTTTTCAGAGCAACTAACCACAGAGTTAACGGATCAGAAAAATATCAATCTGTATACATTTTTTCGATTTAAATCAGGAAAATATGCATTCGTCATGCATATGATGAGAAAAGTTTGCAGTATACAACACACTAGTGCACAACCCAAAAGATACAATGCTAGTCAAAAAGATGAGTCGGCTCACTATAGAACAAACATCGTTGATTTTATTCTATTTGAGATTTTTGCATTTATGAGGAAAAAAGCTTCAGTATGGATGTGACAGTTTTCTGTTTTGGTTGTGACAGATGTGAAATTGGCACTTGTGTGACTTTGGTAAATCAAATACAATAGTTTGAAAACACTGAGAGACATTTTTGAGCATTTTTAAAGAACTGTAAAATACTTGCTTACACACACAAAAAAAGTAGAAACGGTTTCTCTATTTTGGTGAAAACTTCAAGGCAAGGTTGACATTTGCATGGAATTGCTCAATACCGATGAGATTAAAGGGATTATCTAATGTGTGGTTTAGTTAAAAACAGTAACAACAATTGTATGTGTTCTGTGTAGCCTAAATGTCTGTTTTAAAACTCACCAAAAAGCCTAATTTTTGGCAACACTACAGTCAATATTATCATTTTACATTTATTTGTAAACCTGGTGTTTTTTAATGTGTTTCTCTTGTCCTCGTCTTATACATCAAAACAATAATAATTTTACTTTTTAATCAATTATGGCCTTTGATGTTTTAAATGTAGCCTGAGAATGCCAATGAGAGTCTGTGAAGGGGTGCATTTTACGGCAGGTTTCTTGGCACAACACCTCTACAGGTTTCATTAGTGACCACCCACTTTTTCAGTAGAGACAGTTTCAGAAATTGCTTGAATTGAAACAGCTATTTAGAAAAGAAGAGCCCACTCAATTTTTGTACTGCACAACTCCTTTTACTGTAAAACACATTTTACTGGACTCTCCTGCTTTTAATGATTCCAGAAGGCTTTTTTTAATGAAATGAACTCTCTTAAGGACTTTTTTAACAGTGACACCAGAAACAATTTTAGCATTTTTATCATGTATTAACTCTAAAAACCTTATTTATGTATTCATTTGTTTGTTGTTTTAATTGTATATTTATTATTGAAATATTCTTGCCATGAAAAATAGCTTGGTTACTGACATGGCCTTAAATAAAAAAAACACACATTACATTAATCATTTTAGAACAAAAAATGATCATTTTAGGTGAAAAAAAATAGTAATACAGATTTCCTTTTGGTCTAGATATTAAAAAGCCTTAAACTTAAATGTGATTTTTAACCTTGCTGAAATTGTGGATATGTTAAATATTCCAGTTGTTCTTATTCATGATCCACATTTTGTTGATGGTATTGACCTTAATGTTTTACTTAAGAGTGGATTTAGCCATAGGGACCTAAATGATCCAAGACTTTCGGTCTCATTTACTTCCATTCATTTTAACGTAAAAGCTCGTTATGCTGCTTGATGTTGCATACTTGTATATTATTTTTATCTTATGTATTTTTTATAAACACAACTGTTTGTAGAGCAAAGTAGTTTGGCTGTTTTCTGCTATTTATTATTCCTAGCCATTTCCTCACAGTGAAATTAATCAGTAGTTAAAATAATCGCAGAAAAGAGAACTTTCACATTGCAGAATAAGGTCAATAGAAGCTCATCCATCTTTCTAATAGTGAAAGCATCAGTTCAACGTTTGTATCTTCATTCTTCTGAACTGGTCAAATTATTACTATTATTAGTTTACTAATATTTTACTTGCTTTTTATTTTTTAAGCCTTTTTTTATTCTAAATATATCCTTAATCATTTATTCCTGACATTTTTAAGCTGCTTTGCTGTGTAAAATATTGACTACGCTGTATTTTCGGTTCCAGCAGTGAGCCCACGTAATGTCACAAAGATGTCAATGTGATCGTGAGGTGTCGAGTACAGGTTTGCTGTCAGATTCATTTGCTCTGATTTTCATATTGCTTGGGAATGAATCATCGACTGCTAAATATAGGGCTAAATATGAATAGGACTCATTCATTGAATAGAGAGAAAAGAAAGGTTTGAGCGGGGGCCTGGCAGTGCTAATGCCCCTTCATATGTTAATGTAGTATTCCTGAAGTCTGCATATGTATTTTTTGTCTTCGTGTCCAATTATCATTGCCAGTAAAATGAAGGAGATCGAAAAAGCTAAGACAGAGATATATACTGTATGGATGTTAATTCAACCTTAGTATTTTTTTTTGTAGTCCCTTTCCTAATTACAGTTCATTTTAATATTTGTCACTAATATTGAATATGATTTTAAATGTATTTACTTTGTTATCAGGCTGTCAGTGGGGCCTTAAAAGGTCTCTAAAAGGGTTGTTTGAAATTTTAGGCCTTAAAAAGTCTTTCATTCACTGAAATATTGTGATTAAACAGGTCTTTAATTCCTGTGTTTGTGTAAATTCACCTTCTATAGCGCTTTTACAAAGAAGATTGTGTCAAAGCAGTAAATTGAAATTGTCAGTCCAGTTTTCAGAATTGAAGTTCAGTGTAGTTCAGTTCAGTGTGGTTTAATTTTCACTGCTGAAAGTCCAAACACTGAAGAGCAAATCCATCGACAGTGGCGAGGAACAAACTTCACCAATTGACAAAGTGAAGGGAAAAAAAATCTACCCAACTGGGCCAATCACCAATAAGTATGGCTGCACAATATAATGTTTCAGCATAGATATTGCTATAGTCAGGTCGCAGGTCATTTGAGGTCTGTGACTGTATATTTATTTATTTTTTCAAAGAATTCAGGCATAAGAAATCTTTCCACACCACCACCAGTGTGCAGCATCCACTTGGATGATGCAACGGCAGCCGCAGGGCAACGGCGCCAGTGTGCTCACCACATGGTGTGCTGTAGGTGTGGAGAGACGTGATAGAGCCAATTTGGTGGATGGGGATGATTGGGAGGCCATGATGGGTAAGGGACGATGGAGGGAATTTGGCCAGGACTTTTGTTTAATGTTTCATCTGAAAGACGCTCACTGACAGTATGGTGCCCCCTTCACTATACTGGGACATCAGGTCTCACTTGGACTGCTGTTTGAGTGCCCCCTGCTGGCCACACTAACACCACTTCCAACAGCAACCTAGTTTTCCCATACAGTCTGCTATTCAGGTACTGACCAAGCTCACCTCTACTTAGCTTCAGTGAGTAGCTGGTCTTGGGCTGCAGGGTGATATTTGTTTAAAAGTTCACCATGTATTCATAGCTAAATGGTGAGGACTGACCTGGATAAACTGTTGTGCATACATTTAGTTTATTATAGTTTTAAAAACTTGTCATTTTTTAAAAAGAAAGGTTATATTGAAATAAAACTGCGCATGTATACCACTAGAGTTTGCTTGTTTTGGCACAGTAGTTAAATATGTGGCTAAGAAATGACCACATTTGAATTTTTTAACGGGGCAAGTAAAACTATTAGAAAACTATATGGGCCATTAAAAAAAAGTACTTGGCGTTTAGCCCTGTATAAGTCTGAATTTGAATTAATTATAGCCTGCAGAAACTCTGGTTATATCATGCTTTGAATTATAGCTCTGAATTAAATGTGTTTTGAGGGAGTGAAAGTCTGCACTTTTGCATATAATGGATGATTTATTAATTTAATTATGTTCATACTGTTTTTGCTTTATCCAATATGTTGATACTAAAAATAAACCTGTCATTCTTTTCATGTCTGTCTAACTCTAGCAATTCAGCACTCTGTGAGCAGATCTGGGCCAGATGGACCAGCCATCAGGTACAAAACTCTCACTGCTCAGTTTCACTGCTGTTTACTCCACTTTTACCACTGTTTAGACTTGCTGTTAGTCAGCGTTTGCTTGTTTCATCTCTCATCCTGCTATGTATTAAAACAGCGGTTTTCTTTCTAATGTAGAGCTTGAGGTGAAATCATCTGGTGATCAGGGTGAGAGCAGCAGTGGTCAGCTGGCGGATGAGGAGCTTGATGGACTTCCTGTGTTTGGAACGGACGAAGACGACTGGGAAGTTGACAGTAGCTTTGCTCAGAAGGCTTTCAATCAGACTGATGGGAACAGCAATGATAAGAATGACGTTGCAGGTGAGTTTTAGAAATTGAAATTGAGTGAGACATAATGGAGACATGGTTTCTGTTTTCTATGGTAGGTCTTGACACTTCATCAATAAATTGTACACTATAGTGTTTTTTATTATTAAATCAACACAGTGCATGTACTGTGTTTGCAGCCTATTACTAGATAAAAAGGCTGTAATATAAGTGTGCTTTCACACTTGGTTTAATTGCCTGGTCTGAATCCAATCATTATCACTGTTTTTGGACTGACTCAGGCCCCGTTTACACGAATGCGTTTTCGTTTTAAAACACATAAGTTTTGGAAAAGCTGGAGAGGCCGTTTTAATTCTAAAACGCTGCTGCTCCATCTCAGTGTGGATGGGGGAAAACGCAGACATCTGAAAACGGAGGCGTGGCTGCAGAGATTTGCTGCTTGATTGGGGCTTTTGGGTCATTGCGTATCCTTCCCTTATTCATCAAGCCCCTATCACATGACTATAACGCCACCGGAAGACGGCGGACCAGTCTTCACTGTTGTCCGTTTTAGGCGCCATTGTGCAGTTAAACTCTGCCTTTTTTACTACAACAGCTGCATATATTCGCAAGAAGCAATCTATTGTTCCAGCACTAGCTAATCACTCGCGTTTCAAGTAGCGTAAGCCCTATTTAGAATGCCGAGCAAGACACATGCTTCCTGTTTATACTTGAACGCGCATGCCCAGAGTGCACGAATGGTCACGTGATATACGTTTCTGGTGGAGTAGTGTGGACGGAGATTTGTTCAGAAACACTGGGTGAAACGCTAGCGTGGACGTGGATCGTTTTCATGCTAAAACGGCGTTTTAAAACTAAAATGCACTAGTGTAAACGGGGCCTCAGTCCCGCTTGTCACCAAGGTTGGTGATACACAGATGTACACACATGAACAAACGTTATGAAAACTTAATTTTGTTGTACAGTTGGCGGTTCACTTCCGTTATTAGGCACGATTGCATTCATATCAGAAGTGAACCAGACCAGAGTTGTGGGTAAGCAACTGAGTTCAGTAGACATTGTTCACACTAGTTAAACGTACTGAACTCTGACGTCAAATGAACCCAGGTATGAACCAAAAGTGCTAGTGTGAAAGCACACCAAAAGGTGTTGGATAAACCTTAGCGTTTTCACTCTGCAGCCATATTTGGACAGCTATTTCAGGCATGCAGGAGCAAGTCCTTTCTACTTGACTGTGGAAATCCTAAAACCTCAGATAATGCTACATTAACTGTCAATTAAATTACAGATTTAAAATTTCAGCAACAGATGCTTGTGGAAAATCCTTATTTGTAGTTGATGTGGGCATGTTTTATGCATATAACTGACTTCACCTATGCAGTAATACTCTCAATTCACTAACATTAGATTGAGCATATGACCAAACTTAAAAGATTTTAAAGATTTTATTTGTGAGGACAAACACAAATAAATCCATGCAATAGTTACTGAATGAGACCTGTTGTTTTAAAGGAAATATTCAATAACGTGAAGTTTTAGAGAGAGAGAAAGAGGAATTAGTTCTAGTTAAGTCCACTAATCTGGTCTCTGCTTCGCTCTAGCTACGGAAGAGAATAGTTCCTCTGCCAATGAAGAAATGGATGTGGAGACTGAGAGAGAGAAGGTTTCAGAGGACACCCGGGTAACCCCTTCATCTGTTATAGGTAAGACCTGAAATTATGTGCTTTTTCAGAAAAATATCATTCAAATACAAAGCTTTAAAAAAGGATAGTTCACTCAAAAATAAAAATATAAAAATCCTTTTAATGAAGTTGTTCTATAGTTGAATTAATTTTTCTTCTCTTAAACGCAAAACAAGACATTTTGAAAAATGTTAAAAATCAGCAGCCATTGACTTCCACATTAGCAGTTAAAAATACCAATGCTTTTCCAACACTCTCCATATCTTTAGTATATCTTCCTTTCTGTTCAACAGAGGAAAGAAATTCTTTAAGTTTGGATGTGGAGGATGAGTAAATGATGGTTGTGATGGTTGAAATTATTATTATTTATTTTTTTGTGAACTATCCCTCTAATGACACATTAAGAAAATATATAAAAGTGCTATTTTTGTTGTTCTTTTTCAGATCTTCAAGAAGAATTACAGTCTGAGCTTAGGATCGAATCATCGCGAAGTGATGCCATTGTAAGTATCTATGGAAAAACAGGGGTGTGATTATTCAGTGTTAACAGAAACATACACTGTGAATCAAATTCATTAGTTTTGTTATATTTTATAATTAAAATGTAATGTTTAATCACCCAAAATTTTGCACTTTAGTTTTAACATAATAGTTAATGCCTTTTTACACCGAGCATGATTTAGGCCGTACTCACACTATGCTATCCGAACCGTGCTCAGGCCCGTTTCCCGGATCGTTTGAGAAGTGTGAGCGCTCTGAATCGGGCTCAGGCACGGTTCATTTGGCCGGCCCTGGCCCGGTTGGAAGAGGTGTGCTTAGGCCCGGTTCACTTGGGCTCAGGCGCGGTACGCTATAGTGTGAGTGCCGAGCGCGCCTGAGCCCAAAACTGAGGACGCAACGTCACTTGCTGCGACGCACGAGCAGCACGATTTCGTGAAAATTTCCGAGCCACAAAGGCGATAGACCTGTTCAACATTATGCTGTGACTGGGTTGTGCACCACTGCTGAGCAAACGACTCAAAAAAAAAAACCCAACAAACTTAACAAAGCTGTGGACTCCATTGTGCTCAGCATGCTCAGCGTAGCTCTTCCTGTTTATCTTGAGTACGTCGCACTATAATGACGTAAGCGGGCTTGGGTACGGATGCTTAAAATGCAGTGTAAGTGCGGGCCGTCGGGGGAGAGAGAGGAGGAGGCACAATCGTGCCGAGGCCCGTTTGGGCCTGGGCACAGTTCGGATAGCATAGTGTGAGTACGCCCTTAAATGACGCCAATATACAATGTGAAAAAGGCTTGATGCTTAGTGCAAAAAGAGATCAGGAAATCCTAAAACACAAATTGAATGTTCCTATACTTCAAGACATGGAAGCAAAATGATCCTTTTGTTGTTGTTCTTTAATGTTTAAGCAATACGATGTAGTTCAGTAAGATCACACAAGCAAGAGTGAAGTTTTCCTAAATGAGTGTGATTACAATGAATGTGATTTTAACATCTAAACAGCGTTTCAACGAAGCCACAGCAGAATATTTATCAGTCTCAGTGCAAGTTTTATTAATGAATGACAGTCACTTAATTTGTAAGCGAATCAGTCACTTTTAATTAAATGTTTGAATTTATGATCCGCCCTCACTTTAACTAATGAACCTTATTGTAATGTTAATTAATGCATTTATTAACATGAACAAACAATGAACAATACATTTACTATAGTACTTGTTCATGTTAATTAATGAAAATACAATTGTTCATTGTTATTTCATGTTAACTCAGGGTTCATTAACTAATGTTAACAAGCATGGACCTGTATGTTAATAATGCATTAGTAAATGTTTTATTATGATTAATAAATGCTGTACAAGTGTTGTTCATGATTAGCTCATGTTAGTAAATGCATTAACTAATGAACTACATTGTAAAGTATTACCTATGATCCAATGAATCACTCATTAAAGGGATGGTTCACCCCAAAATGACAATTTCCTCACCATTTCCTCATCTTCTAGTGATTCAGAAGTTTTATGAATTAAATAAAGATATTCTGAAGTATGTTTGGAACCAGCAGCCATTGACATGCATAGTAGGAACACAAAATACTATTGAAGTCACTGGCTGCTGTTTCCAACATTCTTTAAAATATCTTCTTGTGTTCAACAGAAGAAACTATGGAGGGTGAGCAAATGATGGCAGAGGGCTTTTTTTATCTTTGAGTGAAGTTTTCCTTCAACACTGAAGCTTTTGCCAACTAATGGTATTTTAAGTGTCATATTCATTTACCATAACATACATAAACTAGCCAACCCATCAGCATAAACATTCTGCAAAATACCCAAACAACCCTCTAAAATTATCGAGAAATCATTTCTTTTTTTAATTGCATTCGTCCATTGTTAATACAAAGAATAAAATCCCACATCCCACATTCAAAAACAATAACTTAATGTGGATATGTCTCAAAACATCCTAAATTCCTCATGTTTGGCAAAGATTCTGTAAGCTGCTGAGGGTTCTTGTATTTTTAGATTAGTAATGAAGAGGCCACTTTGTATGTTACTAAAGGTCAAGGATTGTTTTATTCCTGTTTCACAATATTGGCTGCTTGTTAATGGCGTTGTGCTGTTTAATAATAGTATCTTTGGTTCTCAATTACAGCCAGAGCCTTCGTCAGAAACCACAGACAGAGATACGAGTTACTCACCTGTTATAAGAATTAAGGATGAGCCCATTGATGAAGACTATGATAAAGCGTTAATGCCCCAGTCAGACTTGAGTCGTATTAAACAGGAGCTTGATGGATCTGATAATAATGAGACTGAGGTAAGTTTGGTGCCGTGCAGCGGTGCTGTTTTAATCTGATGTAAAATGTGTTATATGTAATAAGTGATGACTGCCTCATTTCAGGCCTCCTCTGCATCAGACGAACTGAGGATTAGCTCTGTTTATTCTGTCAGTGGAAACAACAGTGATTCAGTTTCTGGTAAGAGTCTACCTTTTTTATGTTAATGTACAGTGCCCTATACTAATAATGGCACCCTTTGCAACTATGAGGATAAAAAAAAAATTCTGCATAAAAATATACAATGTTTATTTTGCTAGTGCACATTGATATTCTTTTTATGAACAGTTAATATGTGCAAGTTAATACACTGAAAAAAAGAACATTTGTTTTGGTTATCTTCAAAGTTTGTCCATTGGCGGTCTTTCTCTCTTGACGTCCGTTTGACAGCTTTAGCCACAATGCCGTTAGTTTGCTATGAGGGAATATTTCACAGAAAGAAAGCCATGCCCACTACTCATTATTCAGTTTCAGTTGGAATACATGCAAAAAAGTGTCAATGCAGCGTTAAGTCATTATTCACAATTGTCTAATAAACTATCTAATAAGTTCATGTGTATAGTTGAAAGTAAAAGTGCATACAGTATGTAAAAGTAAATCAGATTTGTGCAGCAGGTAAATCCCTGCTCTAGACTGCTTTTTGTTAATCAATCATCAAAAGACATTGACAGGTTGTCGACTGTAGGACTTTTGTAGCAGCAGTAAGAAACAAAAGATCAAGTAAATTTTTACATCTATAAATAAATGCAGTTTTGGTCGTATGGCCTACTCATTATCATTTTAAATAATCGTAATTACAATATTTACCAAACAATTATGTGATAATCTTTTTTCTTCCCCCCCCCCCCTCAAACGAGCACCCTAGCTCCAATTGTTCTAGCACCATTGAGAACCAATAATTGCAAACACAGTACAGTTATATTTCAAAAATATTTTTGAAGTTCATTGTTATTAACGGTTAAGGAAATTGTAATTGGTCAACAATAATCTCCTGTTTAAATATAAATATGAGGTTAAACACATCAGTCAAGAGCAGTGGTCAAAAATGGTGGTGCACCATTACACCTAATCCAATGTATGTTGTTAACATGAACAAAAATAAATAAATCAGGAAAACAAAAGCAAAGCACACTTCTTCATGCTGTTTTATAATTTTACCTGAATGTTTCAGTGTGACATCTTTCATTTGACTTTTCATCGCCTGTGAAAAACTCTCACAAAATTTTCTCAGAGCTTCTGCGGTCGTCAGGAGGCGGGGAATGGTGCAATTTAAACAAAAATGCACCGATTGCAACTAATAAGATGCAAGTAAAAAAAAAAAACTTTTGGTATACAGTTAAAGGGGACGTAAATACACATAAATGAGGGAAGTCTTACTAACAAAAGCGAGTATACTGAGGGTATACACAATTATTGATCCTCAGAAGTCATAATATCCAAATAGCTCGTGGAAAAAAGTAGGCATACCGAGTATACGTGCGTATAGCCTCGCCTACACCACTGGTCAAGAGGTAAACTCACTCAGTCATTCAGCTCAGTGGGTGGGAGCAGAGAACATAGGTGTGATTTGCAGCAAAAGGTTGTAGAGCTTCAAAAACTGGGAAGTGGCTGTAAGAAAATAGCAAGAACACCGTAATATTTCCACCATGAAGGCGGTAAATAATCAATACCAGTGAACTGTAAGAGTTATAAATCAGTCTGGAGGATGAATATTTATTAGTCCAAATGCACTGTTAGGAGGATAATTTAAGTGGCCAAAAAGATCTCTGAGAATCTCAACTGAAGAATTGCAGAAGTCTCTAAAACCAGAAACTGATTTAAAGGGTTTCAAAAAAGAAGCCCCTAATGTCATCCAAAAACACAACTGATGAACAAAGACATTTTTTTCCAAAACCTTCCTTTTTTATAAACCTTGTACATTTTGAAAGAAAAGAATCACAATGGTGTACAGGATTTATCTTCTGTTCTAATGAGTTTGTTTTCACGCAGCATCTGTGGCACCTTCCCAGCAGTCTTCCTTCTCAGTAATCTCCCAGAGCACTGCGTCACTCAGAGGAACCACTATACTCCTGCCAGCCCAAGCTCAAACTCCTCTTCAGCTCCAACTGCAGCACAAGGCCCAGATGCATTCTCAAATGCAGGCTCAGGCTCGAATGCAGCCACCCATGATGGCCCAGGCCCAGCTGCAGGCTGCTCCTCCCCAGCCACCCCAAATCCACGCTCCTCCACCCACAGTCAGGATCTGCTGCTCGGGCTGCTCAAAGGTCCTCCAGAAAGGGCAAACAGCATTCCAGCGAAAAGGCTCCAACCAGCTGTTTTGCTCCACTGTGTGTCTAACGAGTTTCAGTTTACCCTCGGTTCAGTTTACTCCCATCATCGCCCCCAAGAAAACCTGCCACCTCTGCCTTAAGTGAGTTATCACATTGAATAATTCTTCTGCTTTTGGCCGTGTGCCGTTGGGGATATTTTCATCCACTCTGGGGTAGAGCTGCACAATTAATTGAAAAAAGATGGCAATCTTGATTTGACCCTACACATGATCTTGGTTCAGCTTTTCTACAATTCAGCCAATTATAATTTCAAGGTCAGGAGAGAAGCGTAAAGGCGGTTGCACAAGTCTTCACAGCAACAGGGACACCTCGTATTAAGTGCTATAAGTGTCACATACTGTATTTCTAAGGTATAATTCACCCAAAAATGTAGTTTCCCGCTTAATGTAATGATGTAGTCGCTGCTGTGTAATCACACGTGAGCTGACGCACTGTTTGTTTACTAGCGAGAGGACGCGCACATGCACGCCAATGATGTCTACTTTAGTGAACAGAATCTGCATAGTATGTGAATGAATTTGATGTTTTTTTTTCTTTATAGCGAACACAGTGTTGTGCATGAAAATTAATGTTAAACAGTGTCAGTACAACTACTCTAGCCTATATATTGTTGAATATAATGCAAGGAGGAATCTGGTAATGTCTAATAATGTTGTCAATGACAAATATCAAGCATGTCTCAAACAATAATTCAGCAATAGAATTATGAATAGTTGTATTCTGTATGTGATCACTTTACTGTGAGTTAAAAACCAGGACAAATTTAAAGTCTATTCAAGTCCACCATTTCAAGTCTATACTAAATTTAGCATTTTAACCAACAGTAGAGCTAGACACAGGCCTAATATTATTATTATTGTTGTTGTTGTTGTTGTTGTTGTTGTTTTACTATAAGTTTGAGAATAGCAATAATAACAGCCTACTCATGTTAACCTTTATTTTACATCTACAGAATCGTGAGGAAAATCGTGATCTTAATTTAAGCAAAAAAAATGTAATTCTCATTTAAGCCAGAATCGTGCAGCTCTACTCTGGGGAGATTTTGAGTCTTAGTTTGTCTACAACTTTCTCTGTTTCTGCAAATGGAATGATGTTTGTTGACCAATCTTATTTTAACATTCATTTTGGCAAAATGCTTTGAAAGATTTCAGTAACTCAACAATACACTCTGGGAAAATTGACTACCCTTTTGTTATGTTGGTGGCTGTTTTTGCCTCGTTGACTTCCATTATAACAAACAATTTGATTCCAAAGCCATGACACCATATTATCATGCATTCAAGTTTGTTGGCAGTTTTCCCTGTTGGGAAGAGGTAAAATTAACAATTTTACTGTTAATCATCAATTGCAGTGCAAAAAAACTTTCTAGCTTTTATATTGAGTATAGTGTGTGTATGTGTGTGTGTGTGCAGGGAGACCTTTCTACACTTACCCTGATATGTATGAGAAAATCAAAATAAGCAGCTCTGCTCTCTTGAACAAAACAGAAGGGTTCAAATAATGAGGCACAGCATTTATAACATGACATCAAGAGCATGCAGCAATGAAAATAAGATTTGCTTGTTTTCCAAAATAAAAGCTCTGTGGGTTAGTGTTTGCAATGTAAGATGTTAAGATGTGAATGTTATTACTGTAACACTATGGTAAAAACAATATATATTGCATTATAAAAAATCTAAATTGCATTATATTCTTTTTTTTTTACATGGGTACATTAAGAATTTTTAAATGTACTATTTAGCATGTTTCAGTTTCAAAAAAAGTCCTCTTATATTGTGAAAAATACAGTATTCAGTTGTTCAGTTGCAAAAGAAGTGACTTTGGATGGACATGCATTGGAAAAAATAAATGCAAGTTTGGAGGGTAAACTATCCTTTTAAGATACAAACTTTTTCCTCTCCCTTTAAAATTATGGAAATTGCTTGTATAACTGATTGTTCCGATTAAATTATGCAAATTAATTTAGATCATGTATAAATGAATGCAAATGAAACAAATGGTGGAACTGATCATTTCTTCTTTGTTGTCTCAAAGGGTCATTGTCAATCTAAAGGACTTGATTACCATCCCTGTGGGCTCCATGAACACACTAAAGGAATTCTGCAGCCAGGCTTGTCTAAGTATTTATAGAGACCGATATGAAGATGCACCTCCAGATCTGTTTACGCACTGCAATGTCTGCAAGTTAGTCAAAGAGGTAAGGCTCAACCACGCATGTAAACAAAAAAAGGCATTTCATTGTTTGACTTTACTCTCCCAAGGGCTTAATTAATTTGATTAAAGCGTTAGCGCACTGAAAAATGAAAATTCTGTTATTAATTACTCACCCTCATGTAGTTCTAATCTCCTGAGATCATTGTTCATCTTTAAAACACATATTAAAATATTTCAGATGAAATTCGAGAGCTCTCTGATTCTCCATAGACGGCAACGATCCAGAGACGTTCAGAAAAGGAGCCAAAAACATTTTCAAAACATTCCATGTGACTTCAGTGGTTCAACTAATTATTTGAAGCTCCAAAAACACTTTTGTGCACCAAAAAAACTGTGAAAGCTACTTTGTTTGACTGTCTTCTTCTGTGTCAAATAAAGATGCACATTGGGCAGAACAACGGATTGCCAATAAATTCAGCAGCAGCACAATATGCAAGCAAGCATCGTATTGCCTGTAGTAAATGTGCATCCAGATTTTATATGCGATAAGATGTAGGCGGAAAAGTCTTTATCGTAGTTTTTCAGATCTGAAGATACAAATTGTATCATATTACGCCCCAAAGTCTAGGGAAAAAACAACATGGGCATAATAAACGAAAAACAAATGTTGTGGGTGGTGGATTTCCCAAACAAAACAAACTTAATACATACAAAGAGACCCCTTTGGTCGATAACCAAACTCAGACACTCAATTTAGAGTGATTGAACAGATTTATTGTAGAAAAATAGTATTTTTAAAGAGCATCTCTTCAGGGTGGACTCAGGCCAAAATAACAAACAAAAGAATCTACAAAGTAAAATAAACTAAATTACCTATGAATATTTAAAGAAAATACATGAAGCTTACCTTTCTTCCTAACATAAAGTCAAAAGTAATCAAATAAATCAGCACGCCACCCCTACAAGCTTAAACTCTCAAATATTCAAACAAACGTGTGAACAATGGCACAGGATTAAATACAATGTTGGTCGTCCGCCGAAGGGGAAAAGGTGGAAATCCAGGAGCTTCGCTCTTAACAGCCATTGCACCACAAATGAGCTCCTCGAACCCAGCCTGAAGGTCCTATTTATAGACCTCTGCGACCAGCAGCCAATCAGGGCATGGATCTCGTTGCAGTGGGAGCCTATGGAACAACAGAAAACACCACAAGAAGGCGGGACAAACAAAAAAACATGTGTAGTGCGCAACAAAATAAATAAACAAATAAACTTCAATCGTAAAACTTTAAAATAAAAAAGTGTAGTGTTTTTAGATCTTTGATTACAGATGAACCACCAACATCTTGCATTGAGATAAGCCTGCTTTTGTACTATTTGAAAAGATTCCAAGAAACTTAGGCTACGTTCACACTGCAAGGCTTAATGCTCAAATCTGATTTTTTTTTCTCAGCTTTTATATAGCTGTTTTATATAGGCCTATGTGTTATTCATTTATATATGCAATTTTTATGGACATACTTTTTATATTAAATCTAAATCTTTTCTTGAAAGGTTAATGGTTAAGGATTGGTTAACAAATGCCAGTTTTGCATTCAAAATGTTTTTCAAAATGAACAACCAACTTTTTGTGCTGAAGAATTAGCCCTGTGTGTCATTCTATTTTGCTGCTGAGGAGTAGATGATGTTTGCAGCACAGAATTATGATGCACATCGAATGAAGAATATGTAAAAGTCACATGAAATCCTACATAACCGTTCACACTGCAGTCACATTGCAAATCATCAGAAAGTGGCACCAATCTGAATTCAAAAGATCAGATTGGTGTGTTCATACTGTCAAGACAAAAACAAATCGGAGTCACATGTGGGCAAAAAACAAAACAGATATAGGCCACGTTTACCAGTTTCTATTTACTACATTTAGCATTCATAAATGTTCAGAGTTTGTTAATTTAAAAACTAAACAGACCAAAAAATAAAAAGTCAAATAAACTATTCATAATTGCGCCTTCAACTTGATGCATCATGTTAAAAAACACGACTCTTATAGCACACTGATGTCATGCAAGTCTTGTGTAGATATCACTTTAACCCAACACAAGGTCAGTAAATGTCAAAGCGACTTGGACTCCACGCAGTTAAATGCAGCGTTTAAGCCATGAGCTGTTTTTCTTTTCATTCCAGATTCAGCATGAAGTGACTCATTTGGGTGCCGTGCACAAGCTGTGCAGCGATGAATGCTTTGCACGCTTCAGGTCCTCCCGAAACCTCTACATGAGCTACTGCGAAAACTGTGGCAACTGTAAAGCCTCAGGAAACTATCACCTGGTTCAGATAGAGGATAGTATTAAGAAGTTCTGCTGCGTCGAATGCATCGCCAATTATAAACAGGTACTCCATTATTGCACAAAAGTGCTGTAGTTATGAGATAATGTGATGTGCAGTTTCAAATTTGTCTTCTAATCCTATTTTCTCATTTATTTTAAGAGGTAAAAAAAACTATGTACAGAAAAGCGCTGCACAATATATTGTTTCAGCATCCATATCACAATGTGCAAATCTGCAATAGTCACATTGCAGGATCTGCAATGTCAGTTCTGTTTAAGTTCAGTTTTAGTTTATTCATCCATTAGGAAATTTGAGTCGAGATTACAGTTGGCCAGGAACCACATTGTGAGGTTTAACCTTAATAGGGTGAATGTTTTTCATTTGCTTGCTGAGATTTCAACTGTATTTAAACCATTTGTGTATAAGAAGTAGTAGTATCATCAAAGATGAATTGTAGTTATTTTTTATACAATGAAGTCTCTGCAGTGTTTATTGACATTTAATTCATTTCTGTACCTGAATAGAGTTAGACTCTCCAGATAACTGTAAAATGCTATCTGTTTGATTAATGCAGATTATCTGTCCTACAAAATCATCCCAATCAATATAAAATTATGTTTTTTTTTCTTTATATATTCAAATCAGCTGGTGAAATTATATTAATGTCACCAAATTATATCACACAAAAAAAAAAACATTGCAATGTCAGTTTTTTCCCAATATCGTGCAGCCCTACTACAGAACATAAATATGGTGTAAAAACCAAATTCATTTGTGGAGTTAAATGTGTTGTCTTTCTCATGGTGATGCAGAAGAGTGGCAAGCGGCTTCACTGTCCATACTGCCAAGATATCAGAAACATTGATCAGATGATGGAGGGTACGAACATACAGGGCGTCACTGAGTTCTTCTGCTCTCAGAGATGTGTGGCTTTGAGTCAAGCGTCTCCCAGTTTGACAGGTAATAGAGCTCCATTACAGGTGTCCTCTTTTATATGTCCTGGTCACAGTTTGTCACAAAATCACAAGACATTACTTTTAAGAGCAAAAAAAGGTCTCATTTTTATTACTGTAAAACAGTACACTCACTGGTACACCTTAATACTGCTACATAATCTCGCAGTTGCTGCAGATTTATCAGCTGCACATCCATGACGTGAATCTTCCATACCACCACATCTCAAAGGTCTCTATTGGATTGAGGTCTGGTGATTGTGGAGGCCATTTCAGTACAGTGAACTCATTAAGAAACCAGTCTGAGATGATTCACCCTTTATGACATGGTGCGTTATCCTTCTGGAAGTACCCATCAGAAGATAGGTACACTGTGGTCATAAAGGGATGGAAATTCCAGAAGGTCTGTTTCTAAAATACTCAGACCAGCCCGTCTGGCTCCAACAACCATGCCACATTTAAAGTCAATAAAATCACTTTTCTTCCTCATTCTGATGCTCGGTCTGAACTGCAGCAGATCATCTTGACCATGTCTACATGCCTAAATGCATTGAGTTGCTGCCATGCGATTGGCTGATTAGAAATTTGCGTTAATGAGCAGTTGGACAGGTGTACCTAATAAAGTGGTGATATATTTATTATTTATTTAAATTAAAATGTCTGAATATCTTTAGTTGTTTTCCCAGAGATGGGTTGTGGCTGGAAGGGCATCCGCTGCGTAAAACAAATGCCGGATAAGTTGGCGGTTCATTCCGCTGTGGCGACCCCGGATTAATAAAGGGACTAAGCCGAAAAGAAAATGAATGAATGAATGAATCTTTAGTTGTGTAAAAGTAAGGTGTTTTTTTTCTTTCTTTTTTCTTTTTTTTTTATTATTTGAAAAATAACATTATTGAATAAAATATCCTGCGATGCTTCTAGTAAAAGTAAACTGTTTTTAAAATAAGTTTTAATGAGTCTGAACCTGCATGCTCATATCACCACCTGCGTGATTGAATTAATAGATTTTTGTCATTTTAGTTTGGTATGATAGTTTATATCGGTTTTCATTTAACTAAAAGTATCATTTTCCAGAATGCTCATTTGTAAATAAAAAAATTAAGAAAATGTTATTGCCTTCAGTGCATGACAAACATGCTTTTTTTGTTAATATTATTAGTGAAAATAAAAATATATTATTTTAGCATTTTCTTTAGATTTTGCGTTTATTTGCACTTAAAAGGTTTTTGAGATTCACTTGTTCATTCGTTCTTTATTACTAACCAATCTTGCTTTTTCTCTTAGGCACTGCTTTCCCATGCACATCTTGCAAGAAAGTTGTTATTCCTCAGTATCATCTTGCCATTTCTGATGGCTCCATCAGAAACTTCTGTTCATTAGATTGTGTGGGCAAATTCCAGGTACGAATCCTTACATTTTTCTGTTTCTAATATTCTACATTTTATTATTTTATTTTATAATATATATTTAATTTAAACATTATGATTGATATTATTTAATTAAATGATCTAGAATATAATTTTGATAATTAGCTGACGAATGATTTAGCTTTTAAAGATTGTTATAAATTAGTAGGTAATATATTCTAGAAAAGAAAGTCATTTATTTCTGTGATTCAAAGCTGAATTTTAGCATCATTAGTATTACTTCATTCTATATCGTTCTTCCCTGTAACATAATTCTACAGAAATTATTCGGATATTCTTGGTCGTCAAGAATCATTTCTGATTATGATTATTATTATCAGTGTTGACATCAGTTACATTGTGAGTGTCTTTATAACTAAAACTCTTATTTGATCAGGAAAATCCATATCAGTGTATTTGAAGCATTAGTTTCTCTCCATCACTCTGAAAAACTCTTCTGCCGGGTTCAGAATCTACAATATCAGTTTAATTTGTGCATGATCATAGGGTGTTGTGATGATTCAGAGACGACAATAGAGGCACAGTAATTGATTGTTTTATCTTGAATAGTGAGTCATAATAAACAACAACACTTCAGGACATCATGACAGAAAGAATAGCTTGTTCACATGTTTGTTTTCATATGTACGCTGCATCTGCTCTCTTTTCTCTTCAAAATTCGAATACATCAAATCATTCATTTTGTTTTTTTCTTTCCTGCAGGAGAAGCTAAACTCTCCTGTGCCTCATAATCAGATGAATGGTACTTCACATGCACCTCAGCCTCAGAGTGCAGTTCCCCCTCCACCTCGTCCCACCACTGACCATCTCCAGCCCATCCAAACCTCATCCAGCACGAGCCACAACCCTCCTCCTCCTCCTCCCCCTCCCCCTCCTCCTTTTGTACCTCCATCAAACCCAAATCCAATTCCAACATACGTGCCTGCTCCTGGTGTGATGAACTTGCAGGATGCCCAGCAACAGCAGCAGCAGCAGCAGCAGTGGCCGAACAAACCTCCCTCGTCCTCAGACACAATACGACTGACATGCAGACAGTGCCAGAACTACTTCAGCTCCAAGCCTGAGGTCTTCCAGTTTAAGGTACGGCTGCTGGCTGAATCATACGCAACAGTAACAGTAACGCATCTGAAAGTGTGATGTTATTGTCATAAAACACCTTTATAATAAGCTTCACACAGATTTGGATACTTCTGTTTTGTGAAATCATAATTCAAGGTGAGACTGTGCAGGCAAAAACACTTTATTTAGTATTGAGATTTGGGGCTTTTTGGCTTTTCATAAAGCGTTTTTTACATTTTAATATAAAGAACATTTTAAAAATTCACATTTAAGTGCTTCTTTTGTCATACTTGATCAGTTTGTGTCTGCAGATTTTAATTATTCATATTTTTAAAGGTCAATTTCTCAGAATTAGTTTTTTTCCGTCATATATTTTTTTTACAGTCATGTGTTCGTTAGTCCTGTCACAATATCTATTTGTTGTTGTATGATAATTGCACCAAAATATATAACGATAAACAATATTATTGTCATTTTAAGACCATTCCACTCATTATCTAATACCGGAATGACAATATAATATCATCCCAATGCAAGTGCACTCTTCCAAAGAACTAGTTTTACACACTTATTCTTAAGAATATTTAATTTAATTATAGTCATTTTAGCAATTTAATAATGAGGCACTGGAATCAGGATGTGAAAACTCATATCCTAAATAAATAATAATAAAAGTAACCGAGGCTGTGATATCTGCTACCTGATGTATTTTCAGTTATCAGACACCCATATGAAAATATACTTTAGCAATTTATAGTAAATACTGCAGTGTTTTTTTTATCATACTGACACTGACACCTTCTATAGAGATGTTGTGCAATCAGTTAAAATGTTGCTAATATAGTTTTAGGGCTGTGTGTTGTGCGATAAGTCGATATATTGGTTATTGTGACAGGCCTAGTGTTCATTAATAGTTTGGTTGTGTACATGTTATTTCACAAAATTAGATTTTTTTTTCTTTTCTTTTTTTTTTTTCTTTTTTGTGTAGTGTGTAGTCCTGACTGTTAACTGTATTTTCTCAATTATGGAGTAATAAAAATTGATTCCCCAAATCCCCTTTGTAAAAACTTTTGACTCTAATGCAGGGGTGTCCAAACTTTTTGCAAAGAGGGCCAAATTTGATAAAGTGAAGATGCCCGGGGGCCAATAGTTCCTTCTGACATTTTTTTCACCACAAAAGTTTGATGAAAATACTAGGGCTGTAACGATACACCAAACCCACGATTCGGTTCGTATCACGATTTTTGACCCACGATTCGATTCGTATCACGATTTTTTTCGTGAGAGGTGGGATTTTTTTTTTTAACAATATTTTTTTATCAAATAACATTTGACAAATCTTTATAAACTGAACACCAAAGAACAAGATTAACCCTGCAAATTATTAACTATATAAATAGCCAAATATAAAATAAATAAATAGACAAAGCTATAACACTTCTGTTTTTTTGTAACAAAATACTGTTGAAAAACAAACAGAACTAAACTCCATTGTTGAGATGATTCGAGCATGTTGAAAATTATTTTTCAATCAAGTTCTATTACATTTAAGAGATGTAAACTTTACCTGACAAATGTGGCAGCATGTGGAGGAAACACAACTCATTTATACAAAGCGCACAAGAATGAGGCTGCCAAAATGGCCAATGCAGTATGAAAAAATCGAGCGCAGAAGTCAGACGAACAGGTGCAGCCATCAATTAGTGATGCATTTAAGCGATGCACAAAATATAGGAGGGACAATGTAAGGTATAACAAATGCACTGATGCAGTAACCAAGAATCTCTGCGAAAAAAATAGTGTCTTTCAATACTTTTTTTTTCTTTCGGAGACCTCGTAATCACACCCGAAAGCTATAATGAATTGTCCGGACGTACATATTTCTCAAAAAAAGCTATTCTACGAGCCTACAAACGTATCCGTGGTGAGCTGCAACAGCCCAATTCCACCAGTCAAGTATTTTTCACTTACAACAGATGTGGTCGAGTACAGAAATGACACTTTACATGTCGCTAACTTTCCATTTCATTGACACGGAATGGACACTGGCGTCAAAATGCCTCCAAACTGAACCTAGCTGTGCCCAACACAATTGAGAAGAAGGAGAAAGCCCGCACGGACCGTGCCCTTTCTGCTGTGAACTATTAAATTCTTATTTTCCCCGGAGCGGAACACATTTTCACCGCACAGTTGGACAGGCACAAACAAAAATATAATTCATACATTTTTCTTGGACAAAATATCTTTTTGAAACGAATTTCGTTAGGTATAATTTGTATATTAATTGTGAGGTAGTTTTGGTTGGTCAGTTAACTACTAGCCTAGATAAAAAAGAATAATGAATAACCTTTGCGGTGATGCGCTTCAAAACAAGCGCGCTAAATGCTTCAGCGCCAAAGTTGCCGTGAGATTGTGTTGGTTTGGTAAATACAATAGCCTAAATAAAATTAAAGTTAAATATTCATAGTTTCAGAGAACCCCATATTAAAGTCGGGACATCTGGTGAACGCCCATCCCTCTCTGTGCAGCCAGATTAACAGTGTGAGCAAAGCATCTTATATGCGGAAAAAAAATATGCTGTATTATATGCTGTCACTAGCACTTACGGCATATTGTGTGGGTCTTGTCGAGCAATTGCTATCCTTTATCTCCACTGGGTAGCTGAAATGTTGCTATACTGCTGACTTATATGAAGAGGGAGGGTCTGCAATCTATGGGTTAGTTGCCATGTTTCCTCATGTTCTTCTTCAACTTGCTCAACTTTCGCAGGAAGGCGTTACATGATTGAAAAGTTAGTCACGGGTGTGTCGCGATTCTTCCTTATCTAATCGCGACACAGGATCGTGGATCTTAGTGTCGCGATTTCGGTTTCATATCGCGTATCGTTACAGCCCTAGAAAATACACACTGTTATAAAACTATTTTCATTGTCACAATTACCTTTATTTTTCAAATGGCAATATAACCAAATATAAGCCACTCAGGCATGAACAACTCTAAACACACAATTATGCCTTTCTTTCATATCTAGAGAGTCAGATAAAATTGAACAAACTGTATAGAATACCTTACATATCTATGAGTTTGATATCTATCTTTGCCTCATGAACATTTTAAACAGGAGTTATAAGTAATGCAAAGTGGTCTGTTATCATTAAAGTTAAAAAAAAAGTGAATTTTGCTCTTGTCTTCTACAAGATCTTTCAGGAAGCCAAAGTTTGCATAACAACTAACGGAAGATTATATATGGCGGCAAATCAATGCCAAAATTAATCGAGCGCAGCTGTGATGTTTAAACAGAAAGTGAATCGCGAGCAAATTACAGTCCTAAGCGCGAGATCTTCACGCGCGCGCTGAACTGATCCACCTCGAGGAAACGGGCCTCGCGCGCACATCATCATCTGTGCGCACGATGTACGCTCTCGCGAGTGAGGTCATGCCTGCACCGCGCGCGCATTCAGTTCTCTCCGCTCGCTTGCTGGCTCTTCTCTGCTTGCGCCAAACTGTTTCGATTTTTGTCTTGGGGCGGGCCTTGGTTTACTTGTTATCTCTAATGCTATTGGTTACTCTCCCTTGGTTTATTTATTCTAACAGAGCTAGCGAGCCATAAATAACACATTATGAGATGGAATCTGCGGGCCGTATGAAATCTGACTGCGGGCCGTGATTGGCCCGCGGGCCGGACTTTGGACATGCCTGCTCTAATGTGTCCAAAGAAAAGTAAAACAAGAAGTTTGAACCTTACCAATACAATGTTCAAATTTTTGTGCTAGAAATGTATTCAGATTAGCATATATTTGATTAAACCATCTAATTTTCATATTTAAACTTAAACCTTTTTAATACTAAATATTTTTATAATCGTTAATATAATCATTCAGCTATGGAAGTATGATTATAAATTACCACATTTGTTATTTAATTCTGCTGTAGTGTCTTGCATATTTATAATATAAATAACCCATATAATACAGAAATATGTTTACAGTATCTCTTTTCTTTCTCAGGGTCATGCGGGTTTGTTCTGTTCGCGAGCTTGCTGTGACACATATAAGAAGGAAGGCAACGTAAAAGCTTTATGCGAGTACTGCAAATTAGAGAAAGTGGTCAAAGACATCATTACATACGAAAAACAGCCCAGATCTTTCTGTTGTGAAGGTTTGTAATACTTAAATATTATACTTGCATTGTACTAATTGTGGTGGTTCATTCCGCTGTGGCGACCTCTGTTAAATAAGGGACTAAGCCGAAGGAAAATGAATGAATGAATGAATGTTCTAATTGTATACTTTTGTCAGTAATGTTATAGTACTTACATTTTTGTTCTTTTGTTACTTTTGTAAGTGTCTTTGGGTAAAAGTCGAACTATGTGATTTAGTTGTAAATTTAATGTGGTTTTTGATTAAATGTTGAATTCCTCTAGGTAATCTACATTCTTTTATCTTTTAGGCTGTAAACTTCTTTTCAAACATGAGCTTGCAAAACGACACGGAGGTCAATGCCGGGTTTGTGCCTACTGTCAAAACATGACCCACAAAACCATTCAGAACTTTTTTGGGGGCAAACTGGAGGAGTTTTGCACAGAGGAATGCATGTCGCTCTACACTGTGCTCTTTTATGAGGTTAGAGATATATATAGTATATTTATTTTTTGATTCTGTTCTTTTTATGTATACATGTATGTATTTACTTCTGTGTTGTTGTTTTTTTCATGAATTTATATATGTATATGTGAGGTACATCAATTGAGGGAAATTGTCCCATTGTTTTTTATTTAATATATACACGCTTATAGTAGTCATTTTTATTTATTCACACATGAATTTGTCGTGTCAGATGGCCAAGTGTAGCGGCTGTAAGAATCAGGGCTCGCTAAAGGAAAGCCTCGTCTGGGATGGAGTTACAAGACACTTTTGTAACCTGTCCTGTTTGCTGCAGTTCTGTTTAAAGTGCATTACACCTCATCAGCCATTGAGCAACGGTACGTCCGCATGTAGTTCCTTATGTAGCTTTGCCAAATTACTTTAAACATGTTTAAAAGGGTCCCATTGTGATTTTAACTAATCCAATTTTAGTTAGCTGTTTCTAAATTCATTTTAGTTGTAGTTCTGATGTTTCATCCATGTATGTACAGTACATATCATAGTATTTCCCAGCTGTTTGTTTTCACAGATGCCCAACATTTTAATGATCTTTGTTTTTATGCTTTTCCCAAATTGGTTTATTTAAAGGGGCAGTTCACCCAAAAAATTATGTTCCGCCATCATTTACTCACCCTTGTTTCAAATCTTTGAGTTTCTATCTTTCTGTTAAACACAAGGGAGATACTTTGAAGAATGCTGAAAACCTGTAACTATTGTTTTTTTCTAATATAGAAGTGAATGGTTACTGGTTTTCAGCATTTCTGAAATATGTTTTGTGTTCAACAGAAAAAAGAATGTTGGAAGCACTTAATAGTGAGTAGATAGTAACTTTCTATTTTTTTGGTGAACTGTCCCTTTAACAGGTAACCAGGTTTTAAAATGCATGCAGGTTTATTTGTTATAGTAATGTGCACAAGTTATAGAGGCTCCACTCTCTTATCTGAAAAGGGGTGGGGCTCAGTAGCTCATTTGCATTTAAAGAAACGCACTGAAAACAGCACATTTTTGCCAAATTTTTCCACCAAAAAGGCATTTACAGCATAATATTATAATCAATGAGTTGTTTAGAGTTCAAATTCACAGACGCATCCTAGTACATTAGACTTGTATTACATCTAGAAAGCATAAAAGGATTTCTATAACCAGATTTTCAGATTATCAAAAGTGGTTGTACATAGCAAAGGACTCACACTTGTTGCTTCTTTATTAAAGGTACTGTTTCTAACACCACTACAGTTCAAGCTCCATTATCTCTGTCAAAAGACATGCCTGTAATCGGTGGTGTGGTGTCACTGGCCTCCACATTACCTGGAAATACTGCTCTCACAGGTATTCATTTCTCATGTTTTTACTTTTTCCGTTATTGCAAAATATGGTGTTTTAATTAAATACAATTTCTTTGCAGGAGCTCTGCCTACCTCAAATGCCAGCTCAAAAAATATTGGTGAAGTAAGTACTCATGCACACATACATGAGGTAACAAAATGTTTAGTAAAGTGTTTAAGGGTGCTTTAGAACACACTGCCTTTCAGAGGTTTAGAAAATAGTGAGATTTTTACTTTTAAGTATGCTTTAAATAGATTAAAACGACAGTAGAAACATATGTAATGTAACGTGATATTTATACAGTGGTCCCTTGTCAATTGTGGGAATTACATTCTAAAATAGCCCGAGATAGATGAAATCTACGAAGTAGTCAGCTTCATTTTTTCAATTATTATAGATGTTTAACGCTGTAAAACCCCTCACTACACTAATTTTTTAGAGAGGCATTAGCATTTTCACACGTTTCTCTCTTGTTTAAACACTCGCATCGCTTCCATTAGCATGTCCAGAAATCCAACTTTTTGTGCAAAGGTTAGCATCTTCCTCTGCCTTTTGGGTGGTACCGTGGGTGCATTTGACGGTGCAGAGTGTTTCGTCGACATTAAGGCCCAATCCCAATTCTACCCCTTACCCCTACCCATCGTTTTGCGCGTTCACATCAAGGGGTGGTGGTGTCTCAATTTTCTTTAGCTTGAAGGCGTAGGGCTAAGGGCAAGGGGTATACACCCCTTCAAAACGAAGATTTTTTAGGATCACACTTAAACGGAGGGGTAAGAAATTTTCCCAGAATACACCTGCCACAGCGGCAGGATAGCTGAACCCGGAAGTAAGGAGATCCACAAATTAGTATTTTTTTTGTGATTATTACGAATTTTTACGACAAACAAACATGTTTTAATATATTCATAAACACGTTCAGGTTTTACCGTCATACTTGAAAAAAAAAAACGCCCAAAAAAACCCCCGCTAAATTTCGCGATTTATAATATGTAATCATAAATCATTTACAGCCATCCCACAATATTCTGACACACAAGGACACTGGAATACCCTGTCAGTAATGTCTAGTGGCTGGGAATGAGCTTTTTACAGTGTCTGCTGAATTGGGATTGGGCCTAAGAGGTTTGTTGGGGAGAACACTTGCAAACATACAGTACAACACTTCAGACTCACACTGCTAGTGATCAAAGAGTTATGTAAATTTTGCAAGCTGAACCCATATTGTACTGTACAGGAGACGAGGCACGAAGGAGATTGATTAAATAAAAACATATGAGGAAGATGATGATGACCTCAACCCTAATACCTTTAAAACTTTGCAAAATTAAGAATATTTTGAATGCCATTAATTATTATTCTTATTTTATGTAGATTTCAGCCTTCAAATATGATTGCTCTTTCTAACAGGCTAGCACACAAACGGATGCTGCAGTGGGTGCTATTCCACATCGAAGAATGTTGAAGAACAAAGCTCTTATGTGCAGACCTATTACTGAAGAGCAGGGTGTCCAGTGTCAGCCAGAGTCTCTAGTCCCTCCAAACATGTCTGAGAAAGGTTGGCCTTCCTTACTTTACTGACATTTTTATACTGTTATAATACACAATACATTAACCTTAAATATTGTTTTTACACTTTTTTTCTGTCTATAGTGATCAATGAAAATGGAGAGACTGTGAGGTTTGTGCCTGTGCCGGTGCCCATTCCGATGCCAGTCTACATCCCAGTGCCAATGCATCTGTACACCCAATACACACCCTTCCCAATGGGTTTCCCTCTACCGGTATGGGACATGTGCGAAGGCTCATTTCTTTTTTTATTTTGTTTTAGGCGTTTCGTTTTTAATTTTACAACAAGTTCTACTGCAGTTAATTTCTCACACTATGGGTGCAAACAGGTGACGGGGGATACAAATTCTCAAATTCACCTCTAACTTTACATTCACAACCCTGTAAAAAACTTTGAGGTATTGGATGAGAGTACAGTAATCGTTTTATGCTTGCACCAAAAATATGCTCTCTTGCTTGAAGTCTTTCTCATTTGTTTGTCGACAAATACCTGACTACTGCCTGGTGTGCATCCTGTTGCAAAATGTAGGATTACAAAACAGTAAAGAAAGATGTTTACATATCTGTACTGCACTTCAATATTGCAACTGAAATAGGAGAAAAAAAACTCCACACTTCTTAATTTGATGTCTGTTTAATTCAATTTTGACTTTAGTTGGATTAAGGTCATGAAAAATCTGAATATTGTCTTAATCATATTAAAATCAGAGTATTAGTGTCCATGTAAACATACTCTGTGTCAGTGTTGCTTTCAATTGTATTACCGCTTTCTGTTAAGTTGGCTTTGGCTAGCTTTGAATATCTGAAATGACAAACTAATAAACTTTGTTTGTTTTTACACATTCCATAAACTCATTCTACAATTTTAAGGTGTACCAGCGGCGCCTTAATTATTTAATCAAGTTGACACCATAGTTTGGAGCTGATCTTTGTTTTCATGCTGTTCTCGTCCAGGTGCCTGTACCCATGGTCATTCCGGGACCTCAAGATGCTCATGAACAGAAAGACACTAAATGCAGCCTGCCTGCACAGAGCTCGGTGGAAGATGACGAGCCGGAGAAGGGAAAAGACAAGCCTGCGTCACATGGTAAATAAAGAATTTATTATCACTCTCGTCTGTTTGCTCGTCCAAGCTTCTCTGTGCGAGTGTTTAATTACTTGTGATGATTTATTGTGATGTTCAGACCAGGGCAGCACTTACAGTGGAGATCTGGAGTCAGAGGCCCAATCGACACCCTTAAGCTGGGCAGAAACTGAGGATGCAGGGGCCAGTGTGAAACTAGCGGTGCCAGCGACTGAAGCAGAGGAGCCGGTAGCTGCCGCTGAGGACCATACATCTCCAACCACCAATTTGACAAAGGAACAGCCTGATCTGGAAAATGATTTTCCTCGCAGTGAGTTCCATAAAAAAAAAAAACATTTTAGGCCAGCTCATTGATCAAAATATTTAGTTGCAATTAATATCAATTATATTCTCTCTGGTTAGCCTTGTCAATGTTGCTTATCTTAATTCTTGC
>CAIGQQ010033467.1:7079112-7089487 GCA_903798035.1 Danio albolineatus | reverse complement strand
TGCACCTGAAATAAAAAAATTACTCATTATTTAAAAAAAAAAAAAGTTTATTTGATTGAAAATATTGTGCTCTTGATTAATGCCTATATTTCCTCTGATGTCCATATTAAAAAAACATGAAATTAATTTACTTTTTTTTTTTTAAATAATGAGTAATTTTTTTATTTCAGGTGCAAAAACTGAAGTGTGCAAAAACACAAAATATTTGAATTTCCTTTGTGTTCACAGGACATTCAGATTGACGCTCTGCTGATTCGAGCGTGTGAACCCGTCATCCAGAACCACTGCCACGTTAGTGCTCTGCCCACACATGTGTATTCCCTTAATTGCTTATCAATTCTCAATTCCTCATTTAGTTTAATTCTTTTCTCCTCTCAGGATGTGGCTGATAATCAGATCGACACTGGGAATCTTCTGGAGTGCCTGGTGCAGAATAAACATCAGAGGGAAATGAATGATAAATGCGCTGTTGGCGTCACTCATTTCCAGCTGGTAAGACAGTCGCACAACCCATTTCCCTACGGTAAATTTGAAAGATGACAAGTAAACGTTTTCCCAAATGTCATTGCTGTCCCAACGATGATTGCGCTGAATGCTTTTCGGTTGGTTTGGGGAATTGATGGATACCATGCTAATTAATCAGCTCCTTTTTAACAGTTTAGGACTGACATTACATTGTTATTCATTGTAAAAATTAAATACTGCTACAAATGAGCTGCCTTGCGGAACAGTGGCTCAGTGGTTAGCACTGTCGCCTCACTGCAAGAAGGTCGCTAGTTCGAGTCCCAGCTGGGTCAGTTGGCATTTCTGTGTGGTGTTTGCATGCTCTCCCAGTGTTGGCGTGGGTTTCCTCTGGATGCTCTGTTTTTTCCCACAGTCCAAAGACATGCACTATAGGTGAATTGGATGACCTGAATTGGCCAGGAGTGTTTGTGTGTGTGGGTGTGTGTGAATGCGAGAGTGTATGGATGTCTCCCAGTGCTGAGATGCAGCTGGAAGGGCATCTGCTGTGTAAAACCATATGCTGGAATAATTAGCAGTTCATTCCTCTGTGGCAACCCTTAACAAATAAGGGACTAAGCCGAAGGAAAATGAATGAGTTGTATCATAAAATGAATGTAGACTATGGCCGAATCCCAATTCTACCCCTTAGCCCTTCCCCTTACCCCTACCCCTCGTTTTGCGTGTTCACGTCAAGGGGTACTGGTGTCCCAATTCTCTTTAGCTTGAAGGCGTAGGGCTAAGGGCAAGTGGTATACACCCCTTCGAACGAAGATTTTTAAAGACCACACTTAAAACGGAGGGGTAGGAAAATTTCCCAGAATACACCTGCCGCAACGGCAGAATAGCTGAACTCGGAAGTAAGGAGATCCACAAATTAGTATTTTTTGTCATTATTATGAATTTTTACGACAAACAAACACATGTTTTAATATATTCATAACCACGTTCGTGTTTTACCATCATGCTTTTTAAAAAAAACGCAAAAAAAAGCTAAATTTCACGAACTATAATCCATAATCATAACTCCTGTACAGCGGTCCCAGAACATTCTGACACTCGATGACACTGGAATACCCTGTCAGTAATGTCTAGTGGCTGGGAATGAGCTTTTTACAGTGTCTGCTATAAGGTTAATGTTGTTTTCGTGTGTTTACATAGATAAATATGGCCACTGTGTAAATACACAGTATGGTTACGATCTTATTGCAACATTAGATCGTTATGATAACATAATATACGCCTTCAGTGATTTCCTAAAGATAAACACCAAACAATAACACAACTGGAATAACTCCAGCAGTCGTGATCGTCTGATCTCATATGAAGCAAGAGATCGCAATGACATATGATGACGTGTGCAGGTGTTGAAGTGCTGTCCCAATTCTTAGGGGTAAGTTTTGAAGCCCTTCCCCTTAATCCTCGGTTGTAAGAGCCAAGGGGAAGGGGAAGGGGTACAAAGATAGAATTGGGATTGGGCCTATAAATTAACAGTCGTATGTAAAACAGTTATTGTAAGCAGTGTTAATTAAGTATAAAAATTATAGCCAAAAGTAATGTAGGTTAGTTTTTATCTTATTGACCACAATTTAGTCTTGTCTTTGATGGGCAGGCTTTTTGTTAAAAATCTAGCTGCTGCGTTTTGCACCAACTGTAGCCGAGCAATCTGAGACTTAGGCAGCCCAAAATCGAGAGAGTTCCAATGGTCTAACTGGGAAGTTATAAGCCATCCACACTGAGACAGAGCAGCAGCGTTTTAGAATGAAAATGGCCTCTCCAGCGTTTTCAAAATTCTCCGTTTTCGGGGCTCGAAAACGCATTAGTGTAAACGGGGCCTGAGAAAACACATCACAATAATTGCATTAAAGTGCCACGAAACACCCCCGTCTCAGCACGGTGTTTTTACACCTCTAGTTTAGAAAAGCTCAGTAAAGTGGGTGTGTGCAGCTCTGTTTAGGTAGGAGTGTCGGGGGAGGGAAAGAGGGAAGGGTTTGCATAAGAATGGGAGTTTCCATTTGTGCACGTGCTCATTTTCAAACAGGCAAAAAAACACAGACTCAGGGGGAGAAAGACAGACACTGTGTTTACACCGACATTAGTAAATGAATTATTTGCCAAATTCTTAATTTGTCGACTTTAACGGCAGTTTTGCACTTTCGCTTTTATCCAGGGACATTTCCTGCATGTCCCCCGTGACAAATGAGATGCGAGGAACTGCTGGAGGAGTGTTGTTTTTGATACCACATAGCGTATGTTAGAAAAAAAAAAAACTCCACATTTCTCGGTAACTTAGATGCACTCGGTAAGCAGCATTAGAAAGCTGTGTGTGTATAGACTATCCTGTCACAAACTGCGGTGAAAATCCTACACGACAGTAATAATTTGATTGCGGTGTTTACATATTTACACTCAGAGAGCATTTACAGCGGATCTTTCGGTCTATAATATTGTAGTGATATTAACTTACTGTTAACTCAGTAACAGTTCAAGTCACTTTGGCTAAGGTCTGTCTTTAAACACTGAAAGAGTACTGCTGACGATACGAACTAACTTTGCCATCTGAATAAACTAACAAAGACCACTTAATTAAGTATAAAAATTATAGCAATTATAGTTAGTTTTTATCTTATTGACTACATTTTAGTCTTGTCTTTGATTGGTGGGCTTTTTGTTAAAAATCTAGCTACTGCGGTTTGCACCAACTGTAGCCGAGCAATCTGAGACTTAGGCAGCCCAAATTAGAGAGAGTTCCAATGGTCTAACTGGGAAGTTATAAGCGCATGTATGGCTATTTCTTCAAAATTGTATGTAAATATTGAATTATGAGAAATTGTCAGATTTGAATTTGAAACAGATTTGCATTTTCATCAACTCTGAATTGTTTGAAAAAGACTGAATATCAAGAAAAGAAGTTAGAATTGCAAAGAAAGTAGGGCTGTCAAAATTTGCGCATTAACGCACACCAATTAATTTGAAATATTTAACTCGTTAAAAAAATTAATTTAACGCAATGGCAGTTTTTTTATTTCCTGTTGTGGCCGACGTGTGTTCAGGGCGGGCGCGTCCATAAAGGCGACCTAGGCGGCCGACAAGGGCGGCAGAATAGTGAGCGAACCCCCCGGTTCTCACTTTAATCCGCGACACCTAGCCCCTTCCTCCCGGTCCTTACGTTCATCCGCGAACCAGTCACTTTCTTTTCCACTTTCGGGTTGAGGGCGGCGTGATCACCGTTCGCCTAGAGCACCAGTTCAGCTTGCTCCGGCCCTCCGTGTGTTTAATGAGCAAAGGAATATGGATAAAGGATAATATAGATCCATGTAAATGTACTCAGTGAAAGTGCCAGATGATGTCGCAAGCTGTCAAAGACAGCCCATTCCTCTCTAAGTTGATTCCAAGCACCCTCAAATGTTTCATTAAGTTTGACGTGTTTCCCCCCTACACGCAACTTTAGTAAAGCGTCTGCTTCGCGTTGCTGTATCAGAATCCTTGATAGAGAAGTACAGTCATACTTTAAGAACCGTAGTCCTGCGTGATGATGATTTGAAAGGAGTGCACTGTACTGCACGCTCTCTCTCTCTCTGTCTGTGTGTGTGTGTGTGTGTGTGTGCGTGCGTGCGAGCGTGTGTGTTTTCACCCGATAATTTCAACAGACTGGACTGTCTTATAGCAACTGGCTAATGTTAAGGAGGACTGAGCAAAATTGTTTCTACTTTATAATTAATGTTCTCAACTCGCAAAACAACTTTACAATGAAAACAATTGTTTGTATTCAATACTTTATTTATTTATTTTTTTCTTCCAATTTCCATATTTGCAATGCCTGTATTTTGGATTTTTTTTGTAGTTCACATAGAATCCAACATGGAAATATTTTTTGTTTGTTATTGGCATTGATTGTTTTAAAATTCAAATGGCACTTACATGCCTGTGTTTTTATTTCTGTAATAAATACAGCTTTTCGTGATTAATCATGATTAATCACAAACAAAAGTGTGATTAATTAGTTAATTTTTTAATCAGTTGACAGCCCTAAATGAAAGTAATTGAAATTTATTTAAAAAAAAAAACTTTTAGCATGGATTTATCCAACAGCAAGTGGTGTTTTGTACCTGTTCTGATGCATTTCACAACATGAGGATTTACTCTCCTAAACCAACCACTTTTAATGTGTTTTACAGTTGTATTTAGTGAATAAGCCGTTTTCCCTTTTGCTGTAGGTTCAGATGAAGGACTTCCGCTTCTCCTACAAGTTCAAAATGGCCTGTAAAGAGGACGTCCTCAAACTCTGCGCCAACATTAAGAAGAAGTGAGTTCACAAATCCCACTGCGGCTTCATTCCTGATCTGTTTTTGCACGCTTCTGGATAAACTCTGTTTTGCTCGTGTCACTCAGTGTTGATGGTATACATTATATAACATCTTTTCATGGAGGCTTAAGTCATCACAGGCTGTCTGAGTCTCCTCTTATTCTGGCATTGAATGTTTTCTCTCTCGCTATCTTAAAGGGACAATTCACCCAAAAATGAAACTATCCTGGCAGTTTACTCACCCACAGGTCATCCAAGTTGTAGGTGACTCTATTTCTTCTTCAGTAGAATGTTAAAGAAGATTTTGAGCTGAATCTGTGATGCTTGGTGGTTCGTGCAATGGGACTGAATGGTGACAGGTTATTTAGATTAAAAATAAAGACATACAAACAAGTCCAAATCAATAGCCATGGTTCCTGATGACACACTGAGGTCTTGTGAAGCACAATAATTGGTCCGTGTAAGAAATTGAACATTATTTACAATATTATTAGCTTCATAAGGTTTAATTTCTTACATGGATGGATCGTTTAGCTTCACAACACCTCAGTGTGTCGTTTGGAGCCATGACTATTGATTTGGATTTGATTGTATGGGTTTATATTTAATCTGAAAAACCTTCCACAATTCACTGCCATTATCTGAATCACCAGGGACCACAGATTCAGCTCAAGATCTTCTTTAACCCTGTAATACCGACGGGAGCGCCCACGCTCCGGTTTGCGTGCCTCTGTTTAAAAGCCAATAAAAACCGAAAGCATATAGGTAGACCAATAATTTTTTTTTGCATATGAAATCAGAGACGTTATACTTTCAGATCAAGCCCAAAACAGTCCCCTGTTGCAATGTTTTCATTCTTTAAGGAGTTTACACAAATAGCCTAAAATGTTTACAACAAAAAACACTTTAATACATTGCAAGTCTTTGCAAATGTATTTTATAAAGGTTGTTATTGGTTGCTATGTATGTGACGTAAATACCTCGTGTGCACTGTGAACCTACCAGGTTTGTCTCCCGTGGTGATGTTTGATATACGTAACATGCACGCGCTTTTCTATGTATGTGTGTGCGCTCTTCTCGTCGCGGTTTCTCTTTATCCGTATTGGAACATACAACATAATTTCTTTCACACACGCACACAACACACACACATCCACATGTACACATACAGGCACAATCTCATACTCACACACACACACACACGCACACACACACACACACTCACACACACACACTGGCATGGAGTCGTGACCGCACAACAAACAAAAAAATAGTTTTGGAGTTATTTTGTTTTGGGGTTATTACTCGCGTCAAACAACAAGGAATTCTCCGACTCATCATCTGCTCCAGATTCTATTACCAGTAAAGACGAAGCTGACTTTTGTGAAGGATTAGATCCATTCCAAGACATGCTAGTATATTCTTTATAAATGCTTTGCTTTTGAGTATCATATGCTCATAAACAATGCTTTGCTTTGAGTATGAATATAAACATAACAAACATAATAATCCTGATAGTATGACGCACTATTTACTCTTATCGTTTCACTTTTATGCCTAAAGCATCAAACTTTTATGCCTTTATACTCATATTTTTTGCTGTATTGCTGAATCGTGCTCACCATTTTACATACATTGATGTCGTTTTGAACACTGAAGCCCTCAGAACCCTCACCCCTCATCTGTGGTAATTTGTAGAGATTTTTTTTTTGTTGTTGATTAATCAAATTGTTCTGTCTACACTGTTTATAAAAATTAGTGTATCTCACAAACGAATTGATGTAATTAGTCCAAATCAGTTTAATATAGTTTCAAAGGTTTTTATGCATGTTTTTTACATTGACAAGTTTGAGGTTGACATTTGTGTTATTTCTGTATATAGTAAAAACTAAAATAAAAACTAAGCGATTTTCATTTTTTTTGTGGTTTATTGCACTTTTAACATATTTAACTAGTTAATTTGGATTTATGACATACATAAACTTAAAGTTGGGGATGTAAGGATTTTTATTGATATATGGCATTTGAAAATACTCAAAAGAATGACAGCACAGCATGTAAAAATACTAAGATATACCCTGGCGGAATTGTTCTATGGCAGGTCTTAAAGGGTTAATCTTCTACTAAAGATAAAAAGCCATCTTGGACCTCTGGGTGAGCAAATTTTTAGGACATTTTCATTTTTGGGTGAACTGTCCCTTTAAATATATCCTTTTGAACTTTAAATATATCCTTTTGAACTTTAAATATATCCCTTTGAACTTTAAATATATCCTTTTGAACTTCTCAATCCTCTTTCTCATAGTGTCTTCTCTTCATTCTTGCTCCTCAGGGCGGATGTGGTCATCTGTTTGAGCACCACCGTCAGGAACGACACGCTTCAGGATTTGAAAGATCAGCGCGTGTCGCTGAAATGTCGGAAACAGCTGAGGGTGGAGGAGCTGGAGATGGTAAATCCACTCTTTTTGGTTTCGTCAGCCTCGCTGATAAATGCCTTTTGCACTTTAAACATTGCTCTAGTGTGTTCTCTGAGTTTTAAAATGAGGCCCCGTTTACACTAGTGCGCTTTAGTTTTAAAACAGCGTTTTAGCATGAAAACAATCCGCGTCCACACTAGCTTTTCACCCAGCGTTTCTGAACATATCTCCAACCACACTACTCCACCAAAAGCGTATATCACGTGAACATTCGCACACTCTAGGCATGCGCGTTCAAGTATAAACAGGAAGCATGTGTCTCGTTAGCCATTTGGTTATTGTTAGTCAACAAACACTGGTTAAACGATGAACGCAATGGCAAAGAAAGCAAGAGAGGTCTTTTTGAGGACAGACGACGAGGTCGAGTTGTTACTTAAAGTAACAAATGAATGTAAAACATCCATGGCTATCGAAAATGTCGACTGGGAGTCATGTCCGGTGGCGTTAAAGTCATGTGATAGGGGCTTGACTAATAAGGGAAGGATATGCAATGACCCAAAAGCCCCAATCAAGTAGCGAATCTCACCAGCCACGCGCCTCTGTTTTCAGATGTCTCCGTTTTCCCCCATCCACACTGAGACGGAGCAGCAGCGTTTCAAAATAAAAATGGCCTCTCCAGCGTTTCCAAAAACGCTCCGTTTTTGGGCCTCGAAAACTCCGGCGTAGTGTGGACGGATGGCGTAACCGTAAACGGGGCCTGAGAAAACACATCACAATAATTGCATTAAAGTGCCACAAAACACCCCCGTCTCAGCAGGGTGTTTTCACATCTATAGTTTGGAAAAGTTTAGGAAAGTGGGTGTGTGCAGCTCGGTTTGGGTAGGAGTGTCAGGAAAAGGGAAAGAGGGAAGGGTTTGCATTTGAATGGGAGTTTCCATTTGTGCACGCGCTGATTTACAAACAGGCAAAAAACACAGACGCAGGGGAGAAAGACAGACACTATGTTTGCACCGACATTAGTAAATGAATTATTTGCCAAATTTTTAATTTGTCGACTTTAACTGCGGTTTGGCACGTTCGCTTTTATCAAGGAACATTTCCTGCATGTCCCCCGTGACAAATGAGATGCGAGGAACTGCTGGAGGAGTGTTGTTTTAATGAAGTATTTGATACCGCAGAAAAAAAACCTCTGCATTTCTCGGTAACTTAGATGCACTCGGTAGGCAGCGTCAGAAAGCCGTGTGTGTATAGACTATTCTGTCACAATCTGCGGTGAAAATCCTACACGACAGTAATAATTTGATTGCGGTGTTTACATGTTTACACTCAGAGAGCATTTACAGCAGATCTTTCGGTCTATAATATTGTACTGATTTTAATGTACTGTAAACTTAGTAACAGTTCAAGTCACTTTGGCTAAGGTCTGTCTTTAAACACTGAAAGAGTACTGCTGATGATACGAACTAACTTTGCCATCTGAATAAACAAAGACCACTAATATAATATATATTGGCTTATGCCGAGTTCAGACTGCATGATTTTAGCCCCGATTTTGACTTGCCGACAAGTTTTGAGAAATCGCTGACACATGCCTGAAATCACAGGCAAATCGGTGCTCGTGCACGTGAGTGGCAGTCACACAATATGAACTATCAAACACGCCATCTGAGTGAATCGCCGATGAGTTGCTGATGCCGGGAGATATTTGGCGTGCTGAATATCTGGAGCTGTCGGCGATTCAAATCATGCTGTGTGAAATGTGTTTGGACTGAAAATAACATCGGCGATCGCCTACAGCCAATGAGACACATTTGAAGCAAGAGAATATTGAAAGAATTTTAAGTTTTAGATGAATTAAATGTTTTTGTTTTCAAATGTTAATGTTTTTCAGTGAATATTAAATTACTGAAAGAGCTGCAGTTTATTTAATATTTTTATAGGTATATTTTGTATGTTTTTAAAGTAACTTCAAAGTAAAGTAATTAGTAATCTGTTTACTTTGTACATTAAGTAGTTAGTAATGTAATCAGATTACAATTTTTGAGTAGTAGTCAGTAATTTGTAATTGATTACTTTTAAAAGTAATTAACCCAACACTGGTAATAAATGATCTGTCTGGTATTTTAAAGTCTGCGCAAACTGGAATGGAATATTAAGTAGGGGCGGGGCCTTCTTTTGTGCATCACTCCCTTATAGCACACTAATGGTAAGAGAGGGTATTATTAAACAGTTGCTATGGAAACCCTCAGTTTGATGTTTAAAGAAGGATCGCCACTCCAAATGTGGATGCAAATGATCACTTTGAAGATTACCAAAAAAACATTCTGTACTCAGGATATACCTGAGACATACGGTAATAGGACGCCTTTAAATCACCCTCAGAATGTTAATCTCCTTTTCTGGTACAAAGAAGGTGGTATTTATAAATTAACAGAACTAAAACTTACATTAAACTTTATTGAAAACTATGACTCTTCTAAAACTGTACGTTCATATTGTCTGTCCTTGTGGTTACAGTCAGAGGACATTCGACTGGAGCCTGAGCTGCATGACGCTTGTAAGAAGGACATCAACAAGCTTTGTTCCTCAGTCCCCTATGGAAATGCTCAGGTAACGGTTCACCTTGATCTTTCACTTTTCTGGATAGTTGAATGCGCCCACCTGCAGCTGCTGCATGCAGACTCGTGATGCAACTTGTCCAGTTAGGCTTCATATAATGAGGATCCCACAGTGGAGGAACACCTGGAAATAGCTGAGAGTTGTCCAATTGAGATTTCCAGGTCATAAAAATGTCTTTTTTGGGGTCTGTGTAAGGGTTTGAAAAGGTGAAGCCTGGCCCTGGACTGAACTACTGTACAGTCAGATCTCCGATTTCTGTTTGTTTTTATATTTAGCAACATACATGGAGTGATTTATATCACAATAATTATTAAATAATGTAATTATTAAAACAACCATTTTAATAAAAAATTCAAAAAGCTAGCCATTTTAACCCCAATAAATTTACAGATGTTTGAAATTGAGGAATTTTAAAAATATTTTTATATATTTTTATCGATCCAGTTGCTACTCAAAGTATCACATAAAAATACTGAAATATTATATTATATTATATTATATTATATTATATTATATTATATTATATTATATT
>CAIGQQ010033467.1:7063865-7078867 GCA_903798035.1 Danio albolineatus | reverse complement strand
ATTATATTATATTATATTATATTATATTATATTATATTATATTATATACACTTTAACATTTGTCTCATATATCCTGGTTTTGTCACACTTTAGGAAGCAAATCAAGTGTAACAAATAAAATACCAGCTTGCATCTTGGTTTTGATCTTGTTTTGAATGTTCTTTGTCTTTTTTTAAGCTTGTATTTCCAGCTATTGATTAACATACATAGTTATTGCATTTACAACATAGTTATTGCATTTACTAACATGAACAAACAATGAACAATACATTTGTTACAATATTTGATCATGTTAGTTAACATTAGTTAATGAAAATAAAGTTGTTTGTTGTCAGTTCATGTTACTCAGTGCATTAATTAATGTTAGCAAGCATTAATTTAGATGTTAATAATGCATTAGTAAATGATTAATGATTAATAAATGATTTACAAATATTGTTTATACTCGGTTCATGTTAGTAAATACATTAACAAATTTGTGTGACCAAAATAATAAAAATGGAAATCTATTGATCAAATATGTAAATATGTAAAGTATTTATAGAGCACATTTAAAAACAGTCACAAGACTGACCAAAGTGCTGTACACGAGACAAAGTTAAACAGACAGAAGAAGACAGAATATAAAATCATAAAAATAAGACAAGAGAAACGACTGAAAAATGTAAAAATGTAGCAGTAGAAATGACAATTAAAATAATATTAAAAAGCCAAACAAAATAGGTACATTTTTAGAAGTGATTAAAAATAGATAGAGATGAATCCATTCTAATCTCAAGAGGCAAAGTGTTCCATAACTGAGGACCCGCCACAGAGAAATCATGTGGAAAATTCAAATTCAGAAGGTTTCAAGCTTGCAAAATGCACACTATCCTAAACAGGATTTGTCTTGCTCTTTGGAAATATACTTCCATTGTGCTGCACTCTTGCCTTTCTCACCCATTCCATTAAAACTAAGCAATAAAAATTATTCTGCCATAAATCATGTTGACACATCTGTGAGCACATTAACATATGACCACACGTTAACATAATTACACTTATTCAGCAGTCAGCAAGCTAGCAGGGTCCTTTTAAGCCCTTTACCAACTTGGTTTAGCCAGCCCCTGAAAAAAAAATTATAATATGGGAGAAAATGATCAAATATGAATTCATTTACTTTAATCGTGCTCTCTGACCTATATTTAAATTCCATAATAATGGAATTCCTACCTTTGACACGATTTCAACTACCACCTACAAAATGCATAGAAGATGCATCGGGGCTGTCAGTTTAAGATGTTATTCAAGTGTAATTATTTCAAATGTTAATGCACTGATGATGACCTTGAGCTCTATTATAGCACCCCATCATGTATTGTCAGATAATACATTGCATGTAGTGTAATTAGTAGCTGTTTGTTAAATATAAAAGGGTTATAAATATTCAAAGATAAAGAAATTCATAAAAATTATTTTCTAAAAATTCCTGAAACGAGTTGTCAGTAATTACGATAACAAAATGCAAGCCCTTGGTCTTCATTCAGTCTTTTTTGACCCTTCAACACTGGAGATGTTTTTTTTTTATGTGTTGAGAATATGCTGTTTTCTGCTGTGAAAGCAAATGTGTTTTGTACAGTATGAACTGCAGTTACAAAGAATTATGACTTTTAAGTAATACAAAACAAACACCTTTATTACTATTCATATCATTGCGTTTACAAGGAGAAAGAGCTGGAATTTAGGTAAATTAATGCCGTTTGTTTTTTCTGACAAGCGCTGTAAGTGATCAACCAATCACTAAAGACTGGGCCAGATCTGACCAATCAGAGCTGAGAAGACCCTCTGAAAGTAGTCTTTTTCTTTGTAAAACAGGTCTTTAAATAAATTGTTTCAGATACTGTGAGAAATGAGCTGCAGTGGATATTATGAGAACATAGAGTTTGTTGGACATTGGATGGATGTAAACCTTTTTTAGGTTTATTATAATCTTTTAAAGGGACACTCCACTTTAAAAAGCACATTTTACAGCTCCCCTTAGTTAAACAGTTGAATTTGGCCATTTTTGAATCCATTGAGCTGATCTCTGGGTCTGGCTGAAGCACTTTTAGCTTAGCTTTGCAGAAATCATTGAATCAGATTAGACCATTAGCATCACACTTAAAAACGATTTGGTAATTTTCCCATTTAAAGCTTGACCCTTCTGTAGGTACACTGTGTACTAAGACTGACATAAGTTGGTATGGCTTGGAACTATACTCTTATTACAATGTAATAATCAAGGTAATTTGCTGCCGCACCACAGCACATGCTCCCTGTGCAAGCAGATGTTGCGTTGGAAGTTAATTAGCTAAGGTCTATTTTCAGGCACTGTGTAATATCATTATGCCTGCTATAGCCATGGTTTGGCAGCAAAGTTCCTTGATTATTACGCTGGAATGAGAGTATAGTTCCTATTGAACTAGAAAGTAGCAGCTTTTCGATTTCCCTAAATCTTTGTATATGATGTAATCACTGAAGAGTCACACTTTAAATAGGAATAAATTATCAAAACACTTTGGTCATTTTTTGTGCGTGATGCTAATGGTCTAATACGATTCAATGATTTATGCTAAGCTAAGCTAAAAGTGCTCCAGTTAGACCTGGAGATCGGCTGAATAGATTCAAAAATAGTACAACTCAACAATTTAACTTTAGGAGAGTTGTAAAATGAGTCCATTTCTAAAAATTTTTACTGACTAGAAGTTCTTTGTGCAAGATGCTAATGGTCTAATCTGATTCAATTGTTTATGCTAAGCTAAGCTAAGCATGTTCCCACCAGAGCTGGAGATCGGCTGAATGGATTAAAAAATTGTAAAATGAGTAGTGAAATGAGCCCATTTCCAAAATAAAAATTGAATGTTCCTTTTAAGCAGTATAATTGTGATATTCTTACTGACTAGAAGTTCTTTATCACCTATTTTGTTCTCATTGCTTGCTGTTGTTGTTGTTTTTCAGATCACAGAGTGTCTCAAAGAGAACAAGAAGCAGTTGTCTCAGGCGTGTCATCACAAGATCTTTAGGCTTCAAGAAACTGAAATGATGGACCCGGAGCTGGACTATCAGCTCATGAGAGTTTGCAAACAGATGATCAAGGTGAGATGCTTTAGCTTGAGAAAAAATACTTCCCCTTAGTTATTTCCTGACGTTTCCTCAATTACCTAAAGCTTACCTGTCAAACTGAATGATCTGATGGTTATAAACGTACTCTGTGTTGTCAGAGATCAATAGTAATAGCTTAACCCTGACATTTTAATTACTTACGCTCAATAAGATCAACACGGGGACTGAGTGAAGCGTCGGATTGATCCGACTTGATTTGGAAAAGAATGTTAAAAACTCAGAACTCATCAGCCTTGTCTTTAAAAGTGAAAGTGAATGAACAAATACACTCCTACTCTAAAGTTTGTTGTAAGTGCTTCTTTTTTTCAGAAATTGATCATAAGTGATGCATGATAACATTTGATTCAAATAAATGTGGTTCTTTCGATCTTTCTGTTCATCAAAGAATCCTGAAAAAGCATCATAGTTTTTACTATGATATATAGTTCAATACTATTCACCGAAACAATTAACATAAGAAGAAATAACAGTCATAAATCAGAATATTATGATTTCTGAAGGATCAGGTGACACTGAAAATTCAGCTTTGCATCACAAGACTAAATTGCGTTTTAAAAGGGTGGTCCGGGATGTAATTTTAAGGCTTGGTTGTGTTTATAAGATGCAAAACAATGTGTGCTCATGCTTCACTTGAAGAAAATCAGGTTATTTTTTATATATCTTACTTTGATTATATACAGCTAATCAGCTAACAGGAAAACCACTGTCATATTTCCTAGTTCCTCTGAAAGGCCCGCCCTCAAGAGGCTCTGATTGGTCAGCTAACATAATTTGGTCACACTTTATTTTGATGGTACGTTTGTTGAATTTAAGTTACATTGCAGCTTATTCTCATTAGATTATAAGTAGACTGTTAGGTTGGGGTTAGGGATAGGGTTAGTGTAAGTTGACATGTACTTGCAAAGTTTCTTATAGTCAGTTAAATGTCTGTTGAATGTCAGTATCAACAGATATTAAGTAGACAGTCTACTAATACTCAAATGGACAATGGAAATAAAGTGTAACCCATAATATGCTGTGATTTGTAGATCGGCTCTATGTCACCAGAAAAGCGTCACGGCCACACAAGCATGCGCTTTGATTCTGCTGTGTTAATAGTGTCAATCAGAGTAGCTGTAAAAAAGCTGGCAAGCTATCCTGTATTGTTTTTACCTAACTCAACTCGTTACATGTCTTTAACATACATTCGGAATAAGCATGTGTAAGTAATATGAAATGTTCTCTAATCTTTTGCGAGTTCATTATTTGAGATTTAGAACGCAGGGAAAGCGTCTGCATAGAGAGGCACTGCAGCGCTGCTGAAGATTGTGGGTGTTTATAGCGGTTTTTACTGATAAATATAAATTTTAGGTTAAATTGTGAGTGGTGTTAAACAGCATTTCACATTGTTTACATCCTTGTTTACATCCTCACTACAACATACCGTTAACACTAGACACTGTGCATGTCATAGATATATTTTAACAAATAAAAACACTCACAGGTTGTGGCTCAGAATCCACAGCTTCTGCTTGTTGGAGCTGCTCCTTTGAGAAGTTTTTAGCCGAATCCAGCACTGAACTGAGATTCTGGAAGTTCTCCTTTGTCAAATGCTAGCTATATGTATTTTTTAAAATTTTCTATTACATAATTAATATTAAACTGTAAGCACTTCTGTCTTTGTGTCGTGTCCTTTGGAAGCCCAAATACAGAAACAGAAGATTCTATGCTATAACAATACTGCGCCTCTGGTCATGCCCGTTCGCTGTGCAGGGTATATATGTGTGCTAAATTCATGTAATAGGATACCCTTGTGATCTCAATAGCCCGGATATATTATTTTGTAGTCTCCAAATGTCATTCGCTGTAGGCTTTGCTAAGCTAATTCTGTAATAGCCAATGTCTCCGTTTGCATTGAACTTTGAGCGTCATTCAGAGATGTTGTTTATGTTCACACAGCTACATTACACATCAACTACAGTTTAAAATATGATATCGTAGTGGACCATCCCTTTAAAGTACATTTCAATTGAAGGACAATAATATTTCACATTATTACAGTTACTAACAAAGTGATAGTTCACCCAAAAATGAAAAATTACTTACTATTTACTCGTTTTCAAATGCTTTCAAACTTTTATGAGTATTTTTATTCTGTTGAACACAAAAGAAGATATTTTGAAGAATGCTGAAGACCTGTAACCATTGACTTCCATAGTAGGAAAAACAAATACTATGGAAGTCAATAGTTTCAATTTCAAAATGTCTTCTTTTGTGTTCAACAGAAGATATCAAGTAGGTTTGAAACTATGAGGTGTGTGAACGATTTATTAAAGTCTGTCTTTTCCTTTGACTTTCTCCATGTATTTGTCACTGGTTTAGCGCTTTTGCACCGAGTCGGATGCTAAGAACGTGCTGCAGTGTCTAAAACTGAACAAGAACAGCGAGCTGATGGATCCCAAGTGTAAACAGATGATCACCAAAAGACAGATCACGCAGAACACAGGTGAACACTTCTTCGCTTGACTGTTTTTTATCATCTAAATTCTTCTTTCTGGTTTCAAAACCCTTTTTCAGGTTTTGTGGCCAAGTTTCTGTCGTTGTTGCCTGACCATATTTATTATGGTCTTTCCTCAATTCACTTGTGACTTTTCAAATCTATTCACACAGAATATAATTTTCTCCATATACTTACATTTAAGTCACAGCTATCAATTATTTTAATGATCAATGTTTAATCTAACACTGTAATTGATCAATTATTCAGATGAGCGTTTTCCATTTTCTTTGAAGATCTTGTGATTTGTGAGTTGTTATTGGGTTTTCGTGTTATATGGTTTGATTTCCATATGTATACTCGCCGGCCACTTTATTAGGTACATCTTACTAGTACCAGGTTGGACCCTTTTTTTCCTTCAGAACTGACAAGGTTGGACGTGTTGTGCGTTCAGAGATGCTCTTCTGCATGCCTCGGTTGTAATGAGTGGTTATTTGAGTTACTGTTGCCTTTCTATCAGCTGGAAGCAGTTTGGCCATTCTCCTCTGGCATCAACAAGGCATTTGCGCCAGCAGAACTGCCGCTCACTGGATATTTTCTCTTTTTCAGACCATTCTCTGTACACCCTAGAGATGGCTGTGCGTGAAAATCCCAGTAGATCAGCAGTTTCTGAAATACTCAGACCAGCCCATCTGGCACCAACAACTATGCCATGTTCAAAGTCACTTCAATCAGCTTTCTTCCCCATTCTGATGCTCGGTTTGAACTGCAGCAGATCATCTTGACTATGTCTACATGCTTAAATGCATTGAGTTGCTGCCATGTGATTGGCTGGTTAGAAATTTGTGCTAGCGAGCAGTTGGACAGGTGTATATGTGTACTCTTAGCCCATGTTAAATACCTTTAAGCTAAAAATATTGTCTTGTTTTTCCTCTCATAAATCTTTAATGTCTTTATTGTGTTGATGTATTTCAGACTACAGGTTGAACCCGGTGTTGAGAAAGGCTTGTAAGCCTGACATTCCCAAGTTCTGTCAGAGTATTCTCAGTAAAGCCAGTGACGCCAGTGAACTGGAGGGTCAAGTCATATCCTGCCTCAAACTCAAGTATGCAGACCAGGTGTGTGCATGTCTCAGTGTTAGCAGCAGATACGGGAAGGGGAGCTGATTATTATTATACAAAAGTTATAGTTTATCTTTGGTTTATTTTGATATGATGCTTATAAATCTTTATGTTTATACTGATTATTTCACAACTTGTTAATTATATCAGTGTTGATGTTGATGAGATAAAGGAGATAAAAATGTTAGATAAAAGTGCTAAAAATATACTTTAAATGTGTTGCTAAAATTATTAAAACTAAAACCTGAAACAAAATAAATTAAAAGGTGAATATTCAAAATGGTAGTGGAAAATATTCAAAAAGCTAATTCAGAGTATTATGAGAGAAAAGTAATACTGACTTGTATGAGTTTGATTTACATTTTGATTAGTAACGTTCTTTATTTAATGTTGATTAATTTATTAAAACTGAAACTGACAAAAAAAATTAAAATGCAAACTGAAAAAGATGTAAATTAAAGCCATTTCAACATACCAATAAATGATATATCAATGTTAATAAAATAACACTTATATGCATATGAAACATTGATTAGCAATGTTCTTTAAATGTGTTGTTAATATTACTTAAAAGTAAGCTAAGACTCTACAGAACCTTCATGAATAAATAAATACAATTACCGAGAAGTACATAATGAAATTACAAAACAAAACAGACAATATGCACACGTCACCATATTTCTCAGAAAATGTATAGTTAATTTACTTTTTTTTTTATAATTATGCACGTAATTAATTTACTTAATAATTTTAAGGCTTAGGCTGCGGTCACACTAGTTTATGCATGCAAAATTCTGCTGTACGGCGCTGCGAAAAGGGGCAGGATTAGACAAGATGATTAAACATAAAAAAAGCAAGCGATTGGTCCATGTTTTAATTTTCTATTTCTGTCCACAGAGGTCATGTTTTCGATCGGTCCCACGCAATCATGTGATGCGATTTCGCAGGTCAGAGTTCACCAAGCTTGAACTTTCCAACACAGCGAACTGTGAAACTTGTCGCACAAGCTTGCGTTTCCAGTCTGACGCATTTGTGTGCGTATGAATGGAAGTCTATGGGGAGAGAAGTCCAGTGTGACCGCAGCTTTACTCTCTTTTTTAAGTAAACAATCTAGACGCTTTTTACAGTGCACAAACATTTCAAGTATGAAAAGGAGTAACACTTGTCTTAATTGGTTACTAAGCACAACATTTACTGAACACACAAGTGTTTTTTTTTTATGTTCATGCATTCTCCTCTTAATACTCATTCTGTTTATATACAGGGAGCAAAATATGTTTTGAATTCGTCACCATTTTTCTCAGAAAACATATTTCTGAAGGTGCCGTTGACTTAAAATTTTTCCCAGATGTTGGTAACAAACAAAGAAATCCATATACGCAAAGAAAACTAATTAGTTTACAAATGAATTTATGCATAATAAAATGAAATGACACAGAGAAAAAGTATTAAACACATGAAGAAAGGGAGGTGTAGAAAGGCAGTGAAAGCCCAGACAGCAGCTTAAATCTCTCAGTAGTTCTTCAGCAACCCTCTGCCCTTCATCAGTGTAAATGAATATCAGCTGCTTCATTCCAACATCTACATTAGAGGATGATAAGGATGAAACCAGGGTGGACATTTCAGCAAGACAATGATCCAAAACACAGGCAAGGACACTCTCAAATGCTTTCAGAGAACGAAATCAAGCTGTAGAATGGCCCAGCCAGTCACCTGACTTCAATCCAATACAAAATACAAAGTAAAGCTCAGATTTGATAGACGAAACCCACAGAAGCATCACGATTTTTACACTGTGTTGAAATCTGTGAGAAACTCACAACCGAGCAATGCATGTGGCTTCATTCTGCATATGAGAGACGTCTTTAAATTGACATCACCAAATATTGTTTAATTTTATATAAAGTATTAAATACATTTCAGTAGTTCAGCACTTTCTCCTTGTGTCACTTCAGTGTTATTACACACAACACATTTATCAGATTTATATGGTTTTCGTTTTATTTTTGTATTGTTTCGGTTTTTCCCCAAACTCTCCATGTCAACATCCCCTTTAGAAAAAATATTCCCAGGAACAAACATAGCATGTTCAATACTCATTTTCCCTGCTGTATATAATACTACAATCTTCTATTTTTCCCCTAAAGTGACTAAAACTGAATTGTACTAAAATTTGATTAAACCCATATTGAAGCATTTAAAAACATGAACAGAAATGACTAAATAATGGGATTATTGGTCAAGCGTTGCAGCTTTGAGTCCTCTATTAAACACACACGCTGGTCTTTCTGTGCAAGTAGGACACAGAAGATCTTTTATTAGCTCGTGAGTGGGAGTGTTGTGATGTGCACTGTTTAACAGTTTAAAAGCGCTTAAAATGGTCTCTGTTCACAGCGGTTGTCAACAAACTGCGAGGATCAGATCCGAGTGATTCTGCAGGAGTCAGCGCTCGACTACCGGCTCGATCCACAGCTTCAGGCTCACTGCAGCAATGAGGTGAGTTTGCACATGGGGGAATTTCAGACAAATGGATTCAAGACCTGGAAAGTACTTTAAAAAAGTGCCATTCTAGAATCCCTTTCACATTTCTGGGTTTCTCAGTAGCTGAAGTTGTCGCGAGAGTACAACAAATCTTTTTTTATTTTATTTATTTTAATTTTTTTCAATCCTATTTGCTCAAATAATAAAAAAAACACAATGGTGTTATCAAAATTTTCTGAAAAAGAAAAGAAATAGTGTGAGACCAGCATCAAATTTACTGTCCGGGTCATAGACACTGCATTAGAAACATTTATTCATTCTTTCATTTTCCTTCATCCCTTATTTATCAGGGGTCTCCACAGCGGAATGAACCAGCAACTATTCCGGCATATGTTTTATGCAACATATGCCCTTCCAGCCGCATCCCAGTACTGGGAAACATCCATACACACTCAAGGCTGAATTATACTTCTGCGTCAAGCGCACACGTATGTTCCAGCACAGCCTGCACGTGGTCGCATACCCCTCGCTGTCTCCGTCGCTGACGTGCACTTCTCAAAAAACGTAACTACACATTGCAACGACGCGTAGCGCAAGCTCTGTGATTGTTCAGCTTGATAGTGGTGACGAGTGTAGGTGGGTGTAGGTGAGAGGCGCGCGAGCCCGATGGAGTGAGTGTTTAGGAGTGTGGAGTCCCGTAAAGGAGCTCCAGATGGAAACTGTTGTTTTGTGTTTACCCTTATGTTTTAAGTTGTTGCATGTCCACTGTTTCCCACCTCTGAATGAGCAAGTTTGAGTCGCGTGTACATTCAGGTAGCATTCAGAAAAAAAAAAAACACCAGCGAAGAAACACGACACAATAACATAAACACCTCACTTCCAGCTAGCGTTTCAGAAGTGTTATTGCAGAGCAATACAAACAGCATGCAGAAGTATAAATGGACGACAATGTGCAAGGCATGCACCGTGGGTCACACCGATCACTCGACGCAGAAGTATAGATTTGTAGTAGTATAGAAGTACAGATTTATTCATTCATTCGTTGTCCTTGTCCCTTATTTATCAAGGGTCGCCACAGCAGAATGAACCACCCATTATTCCAGCAACTGTTTTACGCAGTGGATGCCCATCCAGCCATAACCCTGTACTGGGAAACAACCATACACTCTCATTCTCACACACACACACACACACACACATACACTACGGCCCATTTAGTTAATCCAATTTACTTATAGCGCATGTGTTTGAACTGTGGGAGAAACCAGAGCACCCGGAGGAAACCCACTCCAACACTGGGAGAACATGCAAACTCCACACAGAAATGCCAACTGGCTCAGCTGGGACTTAAACCAGCGACCTTCTTGCTGTCTTCTACCATGCCGTCACATTAGAAACATCAAAATCCTAAATATGAAATACTTTCAAGGATTTAGGATGCTGATGACTGCCAAATGCATCATAACAGTCTTGTGAAAAGGGCCTATTAAATTTGGGAAAATGAAATGTTTGTGGTGTTATTTCATAAGTTGTGCTATGCTGCTGTCAACAACAGAATGGAAAAAATCGAGAAATTCTTAAATTAAAAAATTGTACATTTAAATCCTGTTCAAGAACTAGACAAATGCACATTTTAGTAATATTTCAGAAACTAATAAAGTCACACCACACAAGTGTGAATAACTGTTCTTATTATGTGGTCAGTGGTCACTATTGCTGTAGGAAAGGAACAGGGAGTGAGATCCTCCTCCTTCAGCCTGCCAGAGAAGAGCTTTTTTTATAGTCTCCGTGATATTAACACTCTCTGAGAGCAATCTCGCAGAAATGCTGTGAAATGGGTCTTTTGATGGGTCAGTGAAGAAAATTGACTTTGATCTTTGGGTTATTTTCTGCTGACGCAAGGCCACATAGACAAAGATGAGACCTTTTTTTTTCATCTCTAGTCTTAGGGGTGCTCCGATTGACCTACTACAGTCAGCCAATAATCACTAATTATAGGTGCCGCGAAATGAAATTAAGTTTTTTTAGATGTTAGTATCAGTATCTGAGTTTTAAGGATATCTATGAGCTACTGTGACCAATCAGATGCTCTATGTATACAAGGGTCTCAAACTCAAATTGGCGGGGGGCCATTTCAGTGACTGATAATTCATAGGAGAGCCGTTTTAACATTAAAGCACAAGAGAAAAAGTGACGTTATTGCATCTTAAGACAACAGACCTGATGCTTATATTTCAAGCATTACCTGTCACCAGTGATGATGCAAATCAGCATGATTTTTTTGCTTCACACAACTGCTGAACAGTGGTGTAGTCCTAATAAAAAAGATGGTGTACTATTACCCACCCAACCCAAATTTTAAAGGGGCTAAAGTGACGCCCATGCTGCTTTATAATTGTACCTGCAAAACAGGTGAGTATACCGAGGGTATACACAATAATTGATACGCAGAAGGCGTAATACCCAAACAGCTCATGGAAAAAAGTAGGCATAATGAGTATACGTACGTATAGCCCCGACTACACCACTGCTGCTGAAGTATATCTGTGGCTGTTTAAATGAGCAAGTTGACATTTAAATAGTCATAATAATAATATTATTCTGTCCCAACCAATTGTTGCTTTACCAAAAGTTTAACAGATTGTCTTGGTAATTTTACTGACTTTACTGGCAATTGTTCCTCCTAGTATCTTTCTTTTTTGTAAAACTACAACATAGAGGGGGAAAGTAAGAATATATTCACGTTTACTTTAAGATGTTCAATTCAACCAGCAGTACAATGTACATAGTTTTCACCATGAATATCAGTACGCATGTGAGGAAAATCTAGTAAATGAGACCATTTGAGCAAAATTAGCATATTGGTTAAACCATCAGCATAACGTGTAAGCCATGAAAAGTGTTTGTTCAACGAAATAAAAGTGGTATAAAACTGATAATCAAACGACCCTTGAACATTTACAAAAATAGAGCTTTCGTAAAAACAGAGCACTTTTTAGATGCACATTTATTTTTCTAATTTAAAAGATTTATTTATTGGAATTTTATGACAGTTAACAAACAAAAGTAAAAGTGAAAATAATAGTACAAATAGAAAAAAAAGTATATAACAGTACAAAATTGATTAAAAGGATAAAAATAAACCACACTGTAACCCTCTGTAACCCACACTGTTGAATATTGTTCAACACACAGTATATGATGTGCATAAACAATAATTGATGTGCATTATTTTTTTTAAAAAAAATTAAGCATATAAACAGGTCAGTAACGAAATGATGTTTAACAGATCAAGAAAATTTTCACAGTATTTCCGGTAATATTTTTTCTACTCAAGAGAAAGTCTTATTTGTTTTATTTCAGCTAGAATAAAAGCAGTTGTTAATTAAAAAACATTTTTAAATGTTCAATATTTTTAGCCCCTTTAAAGGGCACCTGTTTTGAAAAATCTACTTTTTAATCTGTTTGGACAGACAAATGTGTAGGTATAGTGTATACCGTCATATTGGGCTGATATAAACACACCCAGTCCTTTCTTTTCAATTTAACAACATAAAAACGGTGGACCAATTGAAGCGGTTTTGAGACCGGCCGCAACTTGACGTAAGAGTGCGGTCCCCCCGCCCAACGAATTGATTGACAGCTGCATATTAACATGTCTTAACATTTATTAAATATAAAAAAGGGGCAAAATATGTGCCCTTTAAGCAATTTTTTTTTATTGTCTCTAGAACAAAAAATCATTATATAATGACTTGCCTAAATACCCTTACTTGCCTAGTTAACCTAATTAAGCCTTTAAATGTCACTTTAAGCTGAATTCTAGTATATTTTAAAATATCTAGTAATATTATTTACTGTCATCATGGTAAAGATAAAAGAATTAAGTTATTTGAAATGAGTCAAAACTATTATGTTAAAACTCTTATGTTTAGAAATGTGTTGAAAAAATCTTCTTTCCATCAAACAGAAACTGGGGGGAAAATATACAGGGGGCTTATAATTCAGACTTCAACTGTATAATTAATCTCTTCTCTTCATAATTTGTGTGTGTTATTGTATTAGATCACACGGCTATGTGCAGAAGAAGCTGCTGCGCAGGAACAGACGGGTCAAGTGGAGGAGTGTCTGAAGAACAACCTACTGAAAATTAAACAGGAGGAGTGCAAGACGGTACTGAACATCCTAAAACATGCATCAGCTCACAAGCAGCGCTTTCCTCCGCATCTGTTGCTATGGAAACACCATCAGTGTCTTTTAAAAGCCACAACCGCTTTTTAAGATGAGCAGAGATTCACACTCTTCATCATACATATTTAGCAGGATTGACAGAAAAACAATCACTGAAATGTCATTCAGTGTAAAGCTTATAGGCATATTTAGAGCAGGAATATTTTGACGACATATTCAAGACTGTAAGGATCACAATGCAGCACCAAAAAACTAATTAATTGTCTTTTTAATTGCCACTTGGCTGTGATTAGTTTTTTCTAATTTGTCAGCAAGGTATTTTTGATATTTAAAAATAAAAAAGAATTTAATGCGATCTCTCTTTTTTTATATAGTTTAATTAGTAAAGGTCAAAATAAGTGTGTTATGTTATTTTTGCAAAGATATGTCCATAATGCCGAATCACGATTAATATTCCCATTATTTTGATTTTTTTTACCCATATATAAATATATCTGTAACCCACCGGTCCTACTGCACCCAACCCGGTCTGAGCTGGGATCGAACTGGTGATTCTTTGTATAGGAGTCAATTACTCTAACAAGGAGGCTAAAGACCAGCGCGTCTGGCGTCTCTCACTAGAGCACCTTTAGAGGTCAGAAGAGTGAGGTTTACCTGCATAGCACTTCGCTAGTTGGCCTCCGTTACACTCACCACATAAACCTCACGCCCATCTCGGATGAGCCCCCATGTGTAACCCAACAGTCCTACTGCACATATCCGGTCTGAGCTGGGATCGAACCGACAATTCTTTGTATTGGAGTTGGTTGCTCTATCAAGGAGGCAAAAAATCATGGCCTCTAGAGTCTGCCGCTAGAGCGCTTTTAGAGGTTTGAGGAGTGAGGTTTACCAGCATAGCACTTCACTAGCTGGCCTCCGTTACACTCACCCCCTAAATCTTACTCCCATCCCGGACGAGCCCCTCAAATGTAACCCACTACTGCACCCAACCCGGTCTGAGCTGGAATCGAACCGACGATTCTTTGTATGGGAGTTGGTTGCTCTATCAGGGAGGCTAAAGACCATGGCCTCTAGAGTTTGTCGCTAGAGCACCTTTAGAGGTCAGAGGAGTGAGGTTTACCTGCATAGCACTTTGCTGTCTGGCCTCCATTACACTCACCCCCTAAACCTTACTCCCATCCCGGACGAGCCCCCACGTGAAACCCACCAGTCCTACTGCACCTAACCGGGAATGAGCTGGGATCGAACTGGTGATTCTTTGTATAGGAGTCAGTTACTCTAACAAGGAGGCTAAAGACCAGCGCATCTGGCGTCTCTCACTAGGGCACCTTTAGAGGTCAAAGGAGTGAGGTTTACCTGCATAGCACATCGCTAGTTGGCCTCCGTTACACTCACGCCCATCCCGGATGAGCCCCCATGTGTAACCCAACGGTCCTACTACACCCAACCTGGTCTGAGCTGGGATGGAACTGGCGATTCTTTGTATGGGAGTTGGTTGCTCTATCAAGGAGCCTAAAAGCCATGGCCTCTAGAGTCTGTCGCTAGAGCACCTTTAGAGATCAGAGGAGTTAGGTTTACCTGCATAGCACTTT
>CAIGQQ010033467.1:7024466-7063855 GCA_903798035.1 Danio albolineatus | reverse complement strand
AGCACCTTTAGAGATCAGAGGAGTTAGGTTTACCTGCATAGCACTTTGCTAGTTGGCCTCCATTACACTCACCCCCTAAACCTTACTCCCATCCCGGACGAGCCCCCATGTGTAACCTACCAGTCCTACTGCACCCAACCCGGTCTGAGCTGGGATTGAACTGGTGATTCTTTGTATGGGAGTCGGTTGCTCTATCAAGAAGGCTAAAGACCAGGTCACCTATAGAGGTCAGAGGAGTGAGGTTTACCTGCATGTGCCTAGCTGGCCTCTGTTACACATTTATAGCGGGTAAAATAAGTACACGTCATGATTTTTCCTGGTAAATGTTTTTCTAAAGGAGCTGTTGACATGAAATTGCCCAAGATATTGTTAAAAACACAAACAATTCAAACATACAAATAAACCAAAACAAAAAAAAAGTTGTGTAAGGACATTTGACTAAGAGAAAATTTCTAAACTTCTGAAATGTGTTTAAAATTTTGTATAAAAGGTCAATAAAAAAAAGATAAAATAGTAAAATATTTTAGGTAATGACAGCTTGAAGATGCCTCATTAAAATCTGGATGGTTGGCTGTTGGTCTCTTCTACCTCAACTATCTCAACTTTGATCTTTAGTTCTTATTTTCTATTGGATTCTGATCAGGTGTTTTCTTTGGGCCTGTCTAGCAGCTTCATTTTCTTTTCTGAACACAGTTGAGAGTTTCCTTGGCTGTGTATCTGATCATTGTCTTGTTGACATCGCTTGAGCAGCTAATATTCATTTAGCAGAGCTGCTGAATGAATAGAGAGAGAGATTTCAGCTGCTGTCTGGACTTTCTATGCCTTTCTACACCTTCCTTTCTTCATGTGTTCAATACTTTTTTCCCTGCGTCATTTTATCTTATTACACACAACTTAATCTCTAAACTAATTAGTTTGGTTGTCTTTGTATGTATGGATTCCTTTGGTTGTTACTAACATCTGGTCAAAATTTCAAGCCAACAGCACATTTTTTTCATCTGTAGGAGTCTACAGAATTATAGGTTGAGAGTATACAAATGACTCACACACTACTATAACAGTCAGACAGACCAAGTTTGTGTTCACCCACTAGCTGTTGTTGACATGCCGGCTTTAGCGTTCACATTTGTCTGATTTATTTCACCCTCTTCTCTGTGTGTAGGAGGTGTTAAACATGCTCAAAGAAAGCAAAGCGGACATATTTGTGGATCCTGTGTTGCACACGGCCTGCGCTCTGGATCTGAAACACCACTGTGCAGCCATAAACCCGGGGAGAGGAAGACGTGAGTATTTATTTTAAGTTATGAGATCAAAATAGGCTTTATTATGATTTGTAATATTTTATTCCACATAGCAGTGTGTTATACCTTAGATGTTTTCTGATCGTCACATGTGTGGTAATAGAAATTAGCACAATACACATGTGTGCAGTTTTATAAGCTGCTTATATTATTATATATTAGTCATTAATTTATTCATTCGTTCATTCATTTTCTTTTTGGCTCAGTCCCTTTATTAATCTGGGGTTGCCACAGCGGAATGAACCGCCAACTTATCCAGCATATGTGTTACACAGCAGATTCTCTTCCAGCTGCAACTCAGCACTTGGAAACACATCCATACACACACATTCACACACATACGCTACGGACAATTTAGCTCACCCAATTCACCTATACCACATGTCTTTGGACTGTGGGAGAAACCGGAGCACCCGGAGGAAACCCACATGAACACGGGGAGAACATGCAAACTTCACACAGAAATGCCAACTGACGCAGTCAAGGCTCAAACCAGCGACCTTCTTGCTGTGAGGCGATTGTGCTACCCACTGCGTCACTGTGACACCTTTATATTTGTCACTATATATAAAAAAACAAACAAAAAAGTAGTCCAAAAGCATTGACACTGTGATGAAGTCTTTTAGGATGCTCCAATGAGCCTTTAATTCAAGGTAAAACACAAAATATATATATTTTCCTGTACATGTTTTGTTTTTACATTTAATAAAATATGATGTAGTGTAACAATATCACACAATCAGGAGTGCCGTTTTCCCAAACATCAGTTTTGAGAATGTGTTGAATTGTTTTATACAGGTGTTCAAGAAACAAGAATGTAAAATTGAGCAAAAACTTTACTTTTTATTTTTTTTTAAACTTTAACTTTTTTTTTTAAAACTTTTTTTCAACAAAAGTAAATTCAGAGCAGAGCAATTGTGTTGTGAATGAATCAACAGCCAAGTTTCCATCTTACCATGAAATTAATCTTTTTTTTTTTAAAAAAGAAGAAATAAATCTTAAATGCATTTCCATCAAGATTTGAGTGGCTGACTGTAGTATTGGTAACCTAGCAACCAACAGTAAACAAGCCAAGCAGTCGTCAGAGTTTATAGACCCTTTTCACATTTCCAGGTTTCTCTGTAGAGCAGTGCTTCTCAAACTGTGGTACATGTACCACTAGTGGTACACAAGCTTCCTTCTAGTGGTACATGGAGGAATCTCTTAATAATTAAAGTAAAAATATTAACAAAATTGTAACCCTTTGACGCATATGATTCTTAATTAGAAGAATTAATCTGCCTTGTTTTTGAACTGTGCAGTACTGTAGCTGCTTATTTATTTATCTGTAATATAATAATAATAATAACAACAATAATAATAATAATAATAATTATTATTATTATTATTTATATAGCGCCTTTCCAGAGCTCAAGGGCACTTTACAAAGAATGTAACAAAAGAAATAGTACAAGCAGGCATTGAAAGAAACAATAAACAGGTAGACAACATTAGGCTTTCAAACATACAGGGAATCAAAAATAACAAACTGAAAATACAAAACAAGACCTAAGAGACAAATATGTAGAGTACAGGTGGGTCAAAAAAAGTGGTCAGTTTAGCAATCAGAAGAGTGACATTCAGAGAACAAGTGAGTTCTAAGTAATGATTTGAATTCTGCCCAAGAAAGTAAAAACACAGCACAACAAAGCTTTGCACAATACAATAAATTTATCATGTAGCATTTGTTATATATAAACTATTCTAAAAGATAATAATAAACTTGTTTTCAGTATCGCACACACTTTCTGAATATTTTGTTAATATCAATTAAATGCATTATTACAACTCTTTCATGGTTAATTCAAGATGTCTAGAATAGAAACTGGGGTGAGGATGTGTGTTTCTGTGTCGGTGAAAATCTGGATTATGTTGTTTTTCCTCTGCTTAACTCTGTCATTTGGAGTGTCTGATTCCTTCTGTTTTTGTCAGAAATGTCGTGTCTGATGGAGGCTCTGCAGGACAAGCAGGTGCGTCTGCAGCCTGAGTGTAAGAGAAGATTACAGGACCGCATAGACATGTGGAGCTACGCAGCCAAGGTCAGCACACACACACACAGACACACGCACAATCACACAGACAGACAGATACACACAAACGCACATACTGACAGACACACACACACTCAGACAGGCATACAAAGACACAATCAGAAAGGCAGACACACATACACAGGAACAGACACACACACATGTACACATACAGACACTCACAGACAGGCTGCATGCATACACACAGGTAGACATACACATACGTACAGACACGCACACACAAAACAGACAGAAACAGACATACACATACACACACACACACACAGAGAATCACACAGACAGACAGGTGTACACACACACACACACATACACGCACAGACAGACAGACAGACAGACACACAGAATCAGACAGGCACTCAGATACACATACAGACAGAAACACACACACACACAGAAACACAGACAGACACACAAAAGCACACACACATTCAGACAGACAGCCAGACACATACAGATAATCAGACAGACACTCAGATACACACACAGACGGACACACAGACAGACAGACACACAAACATATACAGATAGACAGACACAAACACAATCACACAAAAGCACACATACACACACATTCAGACAGACACAGATACACACACAGAGCAGAGGCAGACAAACACACACATACACACATTCAGACAGATACAGATACACACACAGAGGCAGACAGACACACACATACACACACACACAGACAGTCACAGATACACACACAGAGGCAGACAGACACACAAACACATACGGATAGACAGACACAAACAGAAACACACATACACACACACAGAAGCTGACAGACACACAGCAAGACACACACACACACACACACACACACACACACACACACACAGGAATTCAGATGAATTTTTTTTTTGTAGTTTTATATATACACTATTAAGTATAAGAATTAATACATTATTATACACAAATAATTATTGTTATGTGCATGTGTATATATATTTCGGCTCAGTCCCTTTATTAATCTGAGGTTGCCACAGTGGAATGAACCGCCAACTTATCCAGCATATGTTTTACGCAGCGGATGCCCTTCCAGCTGCAACCCATCTCTGAGAAACATCCACACACACTCATTTACACACATACACTCTACAGACAATTTAGCTTACCCAATTCACCTATAACACGTCTTTGGACTTGTGGGGTAAAACGGAGCACCCAGAGGAAACATACATACAGTATATACACACATATCTATATATCTATCTATGTACAACAGAGGTCACCAAACTTGTTCCTGGAGGTCCGGTGTCCTGCAGCTTTTATCTCCAATCAAACCCTTATCAACCACACTTGAATAAGCTAATCAAGGACTCACTAGGTATACTTTGAACTTTCAAGCAGGTGTGTTGAGACAAGTTGGACTAAAGCTAAACCCTGCATGGACACCGGCCGTCCAGGGCCGAGATTGGTGACCCTTGATCTACAATTTGATGCTATTATGATTTTTACTAATATTTATCATACATATAATATACATGGTATTTTGTATTTTATCATCATTATTGTTTCTGAAGAGGCGCCACGGTGGCGTAGTGGGTAGAACATTCGCCTCACAGCAAGAAGGTCGCTGATTCGAGCCTCGGCTGGGTCAGTTGGCATTTCTGTGTGGAGTTTGCATGTTCTTCCTGTGGTCATGTGGGTTTGTTCCGGTTTCCCCCACAAGTCCGAAGACATGTGGTATAGGTGAATTGGATAGACGAAATTGTCCATAGTGAATGAGTATGTATGGATGTTTCCCAGAGATGGGTTGCAGCTGAATAAGTTGGTGGTTCATTCCGCTGTGGCGACCCCAGAATAATAAAGGAACTAAGCCGAAAAGAAAATGAATGAATGTTTCTGAAGAGCTTTTCACCTTGAGAAGTTCCATCATTTTAATAATGAATTAAATTATAGTCACAGATTTTAGTTATTATTAGACTTTTAAGTTATGTATAATATATCGGGCTGAAAAATCATATCTAATGATTATATTATATTATGATCAAATTCATTTTTATGTAAAATGTTTATTTAATTTTATTATTTAATTTAGTTTTTTGATGGTTTATTAAAAAAAATATATAATCTCTTATTAAAGTAAAAAATAGGGACTTTGTTATTAATATGCAAAATCTTTTAATCCATATAAATATTGAAATATGAAATAGCCATGAAATTGATTGATGTTGCAATAAACAAACAAACAAGCAAGCTAAAGTCCCATAAAAAGACATCATGTGAGGAGATAAAGGACATCATCTAGAGCAGAGATGCCCAAACTAGGGCCCGGGGGCCAAAGTTGGCCAATGGTAACCTTTGATTTGGCCCACCATCCCATCTGAGAAAAGAGGGAGAATGATGGGGATGGTTTTCAGTGTCAATTCAAATTTAATGTAGGCCTTTTTTTGTTTGTTTTTTCTCTTAAAAAGCTGACTGAAATGAAATGTTTCAATGAAATGGTGTAAATGAATCAGATTTTGTTTAAATGTACTCACCTGACAATCCAGAGACTTTAGTGATCGAATCAAGTCAAAGGCAGATTATGCTAGACTAGTGTATTCAGCATTGAACTCCACTGTGTTATAAATGTGATTGTTTATGGGTTTTATTTCAATGAGTTATCATTTAAAATAAGTTTTTAATTTACTTTGAAATATTATTCAATATCTTGGAAATTAGCAATGGCAGCTTTAATGTAATATACTGTAGTTTGGTATACAGTGTGTACCTTTGGCCCACAGCTATCAATGATATTTGTTTTTTGACCCTTCGTATGAAAAAGTTTGCGCACCCCTGATCTAGAGATAAAGTCTCTTGTGTTTCATTTCTCATGTCTGTATAACTCTCTAGGTGGCACCAGCCGAAGGTTTCTCAGACCTCGCTTTACAGGTCATGACCTCTCCGTCCAAGAACTACATCCTGTTGATGATTGCGCTGGCGGTCTCCGTCCTCTTCCTCATCGGGCTTCTGTGTGGCCGAATCACCAAACGAGTGACCAGAGAGCTGAAGGACAGGTAGAGCAAGGACCCACACCTCATTTTCTGTCCTCTTTTACCCATAAGACTCTGGGATCCGTCAGTGGAGTCATGGACCCTCTGAATCCCACATCAATCCAAACGGAAAACTCTTTGACGTTTCCCCGGACAGGTTCAAGATTGTTTTGGGGATATTATGCCTTGATTAATATGTTCTTTTTGTTTCGAGAGTGACAGCCTTACTTCTTGACTGTAATACGGTAATGTGTCAATGCAGTATTTTCGTTGTTGGATCATTTTTGTTGTCATTTTTATAAATGAGTGGTCATCGACAGTGATTTAAAGGGATAGTTCACACAGAAATTAAGATTTACTTAACCTCGAGTGATTTTTATTTATTTTTTAGATCTGTTGAACACAATTGAAGATATTTTCTCTCAATTACCAATCAATGGCTTCAACATTCTTCAAAATATCTTTTTTTTTGTTCAACAGAAAAAAGAAAGTCAAATAGGTTTGTACAAGTAGAGTAAACAACACATTTTTGTGTGAACTACCCTCTTTAATCGTTTAAAAGTTCAGAAGCCATTTTTATATTCGTTTCTTGAGTCATCAGTAGTATTTTTTATCTCAAATCACAAGGTGGAATCCACTTTGAATGAGATTTTTTGTTGTTTTTGCATGTTTTTTGTGAATGTTTTGGCACTGGAGAGGTAAGACGGTTTTTCTAGCCCAGTCTGAAGAGATCCTGACACACGAAATATATTCATCAGTCAGGTCAAAGACATTTCTGATGCATCACATGAAAAACTTTAAGATTATGATGATTTCAAGACCTTTACCTGTGCTAGAAGGTTAAAGTTCAGGATGGTTTGATTAACCAAAATATCTTTGAACAAATGTTATAACAGTGTACACATCTTTAAGTCAATCTCATGAAAATCTGTCATGCACAAATATATGCATACATACACAACATACACAAGTTGATTTATTTACGTATATAACTAAAGACATGTCATAATATGTTATTTTAAAGGCAAATATGATTTTCAGAGATTCACTTATTGATCTGTATTATAAAATGACTTTTGCACATTGAAAAATTAAGCGATTAATATCCAAAATGCGATCAGATATTTACATTTTCAGATGGTTTTGATCGTCCAGGGCCAAGTTTCCAGCGGACCAATGTGTTATTGGGAGGTACTTTGAATGTTCACAGGAAGATTGCACTTTTTTTGATGCTTTGATCTGTTTGGCTGAAGCCTTATTTATTGTTTACAACAAACGTGCTGATCTTTGGTTTATATTAGCGTGCCTGTGTATGTGTGTGTACAGAGATATAAATATGTTTCAGAACTTATTCATAGCTCGGATCTAATGTTGCCTTTTCTCTTTCTCTGTCATAGCAGTGGCAGGAAACCTTCAAACGTCCCCATCGAAGTGTTTTTTTCATCGAAGTGCTCTCTAGTTTTGTTTTTTTTTATTTCAAAACTGTTCCCACACTGTATAAAGCGATTAGTTGCTTTACTTTTAAAGATGAGTAAATCTGTTACGGTGGCTCAGTGGTTAGCACTGTAGCAAGAAGGTCACTGGTTCGAGACCCAGCTGAGCCAGTTGGCATTTCTGTGTGGTGTTTTGGTGTGGGTTTCCTCCAGTTTACCCCACAGTCCAAACACATGCGCTATAAGTAAATTGGATGAACTGAATTGGCCATAGTGTATGTATGTGTGTGTGTGTGAATGAGAGTGTATGGTTGTTTCCCAGTACTGGGTTGTGGCTGGATGGGCATCCACTGTGTAAAACATATGCTGGAATAATTGGTGGTTCATTCTACTGTGGCGACCCCTGATAAATAAGAGACTAAGCCAAAGGACAATGAATGAATGAATAAATCTGTTGCCTTAAAAGCAGCAAGGTGACTGTACTTTAAACAGTGAGTAAATCCGTTGTAACTTGGAACAGTTAAGTTGACTTAATTTTTATAATTATGCACATGATTTGATTACTTAATTTTAAGGCAAACAGGTTTACTCAGTTTTTAAGTAAACAAACCAATCACTTTGTACAGTGCACAAACATCTCCAGTATGAAAAGGAGTAACACTTATCTTCTTAATTCATTGACTGACCACAACTGTGATGCTTAATTATATGCATAGCATTTACTAAACACAAGGTTTTTTCTAAAATATTCATGCATCCTCCTCTTAGTACTCATTCTGTATATTTACAGCAGGGAAATAAGCATTGAACACGTCACCATTTTTCTCAGAAAACATATTTCTGAAGGTGCTGTTGACTTGACATTTTTACCGGATGTTGGTAACAACCAAAGAAATCCATATACGCAAAGAAAACAAATGAAGTTATGTGTAATAAAATGAAATGACGCAGGGAAAAAGTATTGAACACTTGAAGAAAGGGAGGTGTAGAAAGGCAGTGAAAGCCCAGACAGCAGCTGAAATCTCTCATTAGTTGTTCAGCAACCCTCAGCCCTTCATCAGTGTAAATAAACATCAGCTGCTTCAGTCCAACATCTACATTAGCAGGAGGATGAAGATGAAACCAGGGTGGACATTTCAACAAGACAATGATCCAAACACAGCCAAGGAAACTCTCAAATGCTTTCAGAGAAAGAAAATCAAGCCGTGGAATGGCCCAGCCAGTCACCTGACTTCAATCCAATAGAAAATACAAAATAAAGCTCAGATTTGACAGACGAGACCCACAGAAGCATCAAGATTTTTACACTCTGTTGAAGTCTGTGAGAAACCCACACCTGAGCAATGCATGTGGCTTCATTCTCCATATGAGAGGTGTATTTAGGCTGCCATCACCTATAAAGCCTTTTATATAAAGTATTAAATATATTTCAGTAGTTCAGCACTTTCTTCTGTCATTTCAGTGTTATGCACAACTCATTTCTCAGATTTTTTATTTTATTTTTATTTTATTTTTTAATGTTTATATTGTTTGGGTTTTTACCAAAATCTGGTTCAATCCCATGTCAACAGCTCCTTTAGAAATATTATTCCAGGAAAAAAAAACATGACGTTCAATACTTATTTTTTATTTATTATATGCTGTATGAAGAGTTCAGATGAAAAATCTCTAAAAGCCATTTCAAATTTTCAAAAATTACCATTTTTTTCTCAGGCTGCTGTGCGTAGGTTCAAATATTTCCCTAACGATGTTTAACTGAGCAAGGAATTTTTCCCAGTGTTTCCAAAAATATTTTTTCTCCAGGAGAAAGTCTTATTTGTTTTATTTCGGCTAGAATAAAAGCAGTTTTTAATAATAAAGAAAACTGTTTAAGGTCAAAATTAATAGCCTTTTAAGCAACATTTTAACCTAATGAACCTACTTAAGCCTTTAATTGTCACTTTAAGCTGAATACTAGTGTCTTGAAAAATATTTACTAGTAGTCAAATATTATGTGCTGTCATCATGGCAAAGATGAAAGAAATCAGTTATTAGAGACGAGCTATTAAAACTATTATGTGTAGAAATGTGTTGAAAAAATATCCAGGGTGGCTAATAATTCAGGACGGCTAATAATTTTGACCTCAACTATACAGTTGAAGCCAGAATTATTCGCCCTTCTGTTTATTTTTCTCTCGAATTTCTGTTTAACGGAGAGAAGATTTTTTTCAACACATTTTTAAACATAATAGTTTTAATAGCTCGTCTCTAATCACTGATTTCTTTTATCTTTGCCATGATGACAGTACAAAATATTAGACTAGATATTCCTCAAGACACTTCTATACAGCTTAAAATGACATTTAAAGGCTTAACTAGGTTGATTAGGTTAACTAGGCAGTATAAGGTAATTAGGCAAGTTATTGTATAACGATAGCTTGTTCTGTAGACTATCGGAAAAAAAAAATTTGACCTTAAAATAGTTTTTAAAAAAATTAAAAACTGCTTTTATTCTAGCCGAAATAAAACAAATAAGACTTACTCCAGAAGAAAAATACTATCAGACATACTGAGAAAGATTTCCTTGCTCTGTTAAACATCATTTGGGAAACATAAAAAAAAAAGATCAAAACGGGGCTAATAATTCTGACTTCAACTGTATATAACAATTTTGCTGGATGACACATTGTCTACCAAATTCGATGTAAAAAATGTTGCCTTTTCCATGTAAACAGTATTTAATAGTGCAAAAGATCAGATGGATTTTGTGAGATTTCCACTTTCATGTTCTTAACAGGAGCAGCACCACTATATGAAAATATTCTCAATCTTAAAGACTTTAAATATTGGTTCGCTTAAGTTAGCAAAGCTTTGTGGAATCGTTTCGTATGGTCCTTCATTAGAGGCATAGTCCATCTAAAATATTCAATGTTACAATTTTCTCACCTTCCATTTTTTCCAAACGAGCAATCAAACCAATTTCCTTCTGCTGAAGAGCATGGATAACCACACACATTGATTCCCTTTGACCTTCATTGTATATTTTTGTCCATACATCTGCAGTCAATGGGAAGCAAAAAGGTTTGGTTGCCAGCATTCCTCAAAATATTCAAATAGATACCTACATATTAAAAATAGGTTTTGAACAGCACAAGGTTGAGTAGGATGATGACTTTCGCCCCTTTAACACATTCAACAGTGTCCTAGACTCCAAAATGTGGGAACAGATTTGTACGTCTGACTTTTTTTTCTAGCATTTCAGTGTAAATAACAGATCAAACCTGCAAATCTTACTCGCACACGCTGTCCGAGATTTCAGGATGGCTACAATTCGAACTGTAAAATACTACTGGCCATTTGATCATGTTAGACTATATATTGTAGATAGGTCAATGTTCAAGTTTATGTTATTTCAAAGATATTTTAATGTTTTTTAGACCTCATGATTGGTCATCTGTTTCAATATATACTTTCTTGAGTTATGGAGGTTGAGTTGAGTTGGTTCTTGACCACGACTGGATGCTGTTTTGTTTTGTTTTTTACTTTGGACACCACTGGACTGTAAAAACTCCCAAAGCCGACCGTGATGGGGCATCATTCACACTTTTAAAACGTTCTTCTCAGTCTGGACTATGTACTAATATGGGAATCAAGTGATCCTTACACTGGAAGGTGCATGAAATATGGAGTCCTTCAAACTTTTTATGCTCGTTTCTCTTTGAGGAAAGCAACATTTTGCTTCGGATGATTTGTTTCTTTTTTTAATGCATTTGATTGCATTGTGCACACAAATCATATTGCCTGAGCAAATGTAGGACGTCCAGTCTATCCCTGTTGGTGAAACATCATCGAGGAGTCTCACTTTGGAAACGTTTCTGAAGCCAAAAGCACTAAATGAGAGACGTTACTCTGAAAAGTGAGCGATTCCTGTCAGTCATATACAATGCAGAGCCAAAGATGATCCTGCTTTGTTTGAAATGGCCTTCCTCTGCTCTTCTAGAAAACAAAACTACTTCCATCTACACTAAAACCGACTAAACATCAGATTTTTCTCAGTTTCTACATTTTTGCCTTGTATCATTAATGTGACAAATCAGATTTGTGTTCTCTAATTCTGTACAGATGATGAATATTCAGTTTAATAAAATCCTGTAGATTTTCGTATCCAGCTTTGTTTGCCGTTTTGTTGACGTGTGTGAGCTGGAAAACATACATATAATGTTATAATGTTATTTTCAGACAAAGCTACTTCATTCATTTTCTTTTCAGCTTAGTCCCCTTGTTAATCAGGGGTCATCGTGAGATCCTCGAGCGTGGGGTTCGCTCTCATGCAGGGCGAGAGGGGAGTCTGAGTTCAGGTAGATCTCGAGAACTCCCCTGCTTGATAATGGTAAATGTAGATTATGAATAGCTCTGGAGAGTGTATGCTGAATTCAACGCTGGTCTATGATGTCGATTTAGTTTTTTTATGTTACATGTTTTTAGTCTGCGGGAGGAAACCGGAGAGCCTGGGGAAAACCCACGCAAGCACTGGGAGAACATGCAAACTCCACAGTGAAATGCCGACTTGGCCAGGTAAGATCTGAGCCTGTGATATTCTTGCTGTGAGGCAATGATGCTATTGCTAACCATTGGGCCTACGCAGGGGCGCCGCTAAGGGGGGGAAAGTTAGGACGATTCCAAGGGCCCATGCACTCTAGGGGCCCACAGAGATCTGCTTTATAATTAATAACAGTATTATAATGTAATATAAATTATTAATGTATCTCTAAATTACAAGTTAAAAATTTATTAGAAATAAAAAATAAAAATACGGCTTATATCTGCCCCTTGTGTCTGTCACAACTGTAACTGTCAAATTGCACCCCCCTCCTTTCGCTGTATGGTTCAGTCCGTCATTAGCGGGAAGAGAGTAGAGTGCGATCGTCAGGTAAACTGTCAAAGCAGCCATGACCTCGAGGTTAACATCAGCTGTGTCCCAAATCGCATACTTATGCGTTATTCTATGCCATTTTTTAGTATAAATAGTGTAAGTAGTGCGTTCACACTGAAAACTCTAACAATAATGCACTTTATTTACCCGGATGATGCACTCATTCAGCCGGTAAACAGAAGTGTGTAATGATGGACACTTCACACACTCAACAACCGCAGCTTTGAGCACGTAACAGAAGGGGCGGAGCTATCACACGCACATGTTGGATAACTTTATTTATTTTGGATTGTGAGAGCAGTATTCTCCTGTGAGAGTGATTATAGCGCCTCCCGATGGTGAATGGATTTACACTCATGCCAGGTAGGCTATTATTTGGTATTTTGGTCGTTTATTTCATTAGCTGCATCCCAAATGACACACTATACACTAAATCAATGAGACACAAAATTATACTACAATGAGACCCATAAATAAGAAATGTTCTTTTGTTTAAACTGACCATTACTTAAATGGCAAAACCCTGGCCTTCTTGCCGACAAAAAAATAATAATAATTCAACAAATTTTTATTAACAGAGTGCAAAATCCAGCACACTGCAAACCAAATAAACACAACAAAAATCAATTTGAAACGGTCTGTTGATTAACCTGACAGTAACTTAAATTCCAAGTGCCAAATGCCTGGCCTTCTTGCTCTCAAAATCCTCAATCAAAGTGTATTGCACATTGTATGAGACACTATTGCAGTACAGTTATTTAAATAGTTAAACATTGGTGTTTTGTGTGTTTAGAAATGTAAAATTTTCTGTGAATATTTGATTACTGTCATTTGTACTACATTTACATTTGAACAATAAATCATCTGCTAGCTACAGTCATGGCCGTTCTCTTACTAAATACTGATAAGTAGTGGAAAAAATCAATAATAAAATGCACAGGTCAGTATAACTACATTGCAGACAAAGAGTTTGGATAGCTAGGTTGGTAGTAGGGGGCCCATCCTCATATTTTTTCATGGGGCCCAAAATTGCTAGCGGCGCCCCTGGGCCTACGTGCTGCCCTGATGAGGAAAAGGGTGGAGTAGGGGTGGAAGGGGGGATTCTTTGAGACGAAGATGGCTAAGGTAAGATACTCTGGTTATTTATAGTAATTTAGGAATCGTCTGATTCCTGATGCATTAGTGTTATGAGTTTAAGATGTTTTAGTGTGATGCTGTAAGATTTAGGTGAGACGGATGTAATGAGTGCGACAGATCAAGGATAAGGCAGGAATCAATTTTCTATTTACGCTTTTTACTTTATGGATTAATGAATATATAACAATGACAAATGGGGAAAAATAAATTAACGTTTACAATATTCTCTTTAAATGAAAAGAATGAGTGTAAGCCAAATCAAAGAAATGAACAAAACAAAACAATCCCTAAATCTAAAGTCTAAACTAGGCGACAAAAATAAATAATGAAAAATAAACCCGACATCTTCAGTGTATACGACACCCGATATAAACTAATTAATCTACAAAGCTCAAAACTACACTGGTGGCAAAACACTCCAACTAATCTAACAAAACTCAATCTAAACTAAAACAAACCTTGCAAGAAGGTCATATATTCAGTTTAGAATCACACAACAACCATCAAATCATTTTACTTAAAGCTAACGAAGTTTAACAAGTAAACTCGAATTACCACAGTAAAACTGTGATAAATCACTACACAACCTAAGCATGAAAACACAAGACTGCGTGGAGTACAAAAGGTACGCCTAGGCAGAGCGCACACCACACACTGGTCTGTCGGAGCTTTAAATCACACGGCGTGTCCAGGGATTGGTTGAACTGGCACCGTCATAATGATGATTGACAGATAGAATAGGAATAATAAGAAACCTGAAAGTGGAGTAGGAAACGGAGAGTATGAGAATAATAAATACACACAAAAAAAACTAACATCGAACATAACAATTATCTAATGAGGACCAGCTGCTATCCATCATGTTCCTCTCAGAATTAGTTTATAAATAAACTTCACTAAGCTAATAAAAATAGGAAAAAAGAGGAAAATAACTCTAAAACTTACTTTAAAAACGATTATATCACTGATTCATTCATTCATTCATTTTCTTTTTGGCTTAGTCCTTTTATTAATCTGGGGTCGCCACAGCGGAATGAACCGCAAACTTATCCAGCATATGTTTTTACACAGCAGATGCCCTTCCAGCTGCAACCCATCTCTGGGAAACATCCATACACATTAGACTTGTTGGGGAAACCGGAGCACCCGGAGGAAACCCACGCAACCATGGGAAGAACATGCAAACTCCACACAGAAATGCCAACTGACCCAGCTGAGGCTCGAACCAGCGACCTTCATGCTGTAAGGCGAACGTGCTACCCTCTACGCCACCGTGGCACCTATATCACTGATATTAAAATGAATTTTCATTGTTTATTTTAACATTTATATGGCTTCGCCCCTTATTTCTCAGGGGTCACCACAGCGGAATGAACCACCAACTACTGTATTCCGGCATATGTTTCACCCAGCTGATGCTCTTCCAGCCACAACCCAGTACTGGAAAACACACTCTCTCATTCACACGCACACTCATACACTGGCCCAGTTTGTTTACCCAATTCCCTTATATCAAATGAGATCATGCAAACTTCAAGCAGAAATCCCAACAGGCCCAGTCAGGATTTGAACCAGTGACCTTGCTGTAATGCAACAAGTGCTAACCACTAAGCCATTGTGCTGCCTTCATGTTAACATGTGCAGCAAAAAAAGAACACATAAACTCTATGAAAACATGTGCATCGCCTTAAAAAAGAAGAAGTGAATCTGAGATGAGGAGTTCAGGACGTCTCATTAGAGTCCACAGAGGAAGACACTGCAGAGATGTTCAATTAGTCCTGGAAGATCTTAAAAACACAACCTGAAAGCCCAAACCGTCTCGTTTTAGAGCTTGAACATGACCCATTTTAGCTTCATATTAGAAAAATAAAAGCTTCCTTAAGACAAGAATTAGAACCGAGCACTTATGATCCTAAAACAACTGTTCGAGGCCTGAGGATTGCTGTCACTTGGGTCGCTGCCATCAGTTATTATGATAATGAAATACTCTATGCTTAAAATAATGAGGCACTTGTCTTAGTCAAAGCCAGTCTTCCTTTGCATTAAGAGGCTTATGTAACCCAGGAGGGCCTGGATAATGAGAGTCCCGCTACTCAAAATGGCATAACATGAATATCAGAATGTCTTAGTGTGTGATTTGTCTTCTTCTGGAGGCACATGAACAAAACCTGAAGATCACGTTTACAAAAATAATTTGATATGATCCAAAGAGCATCATGGAAACAAGGAGATCTGACTATCTGTGGAAAGAGTCACGTGATCAATTCTTACTTGATTAGCGACCTGGAGATGGAGTGTATTTAACAGCGCTGGTTGAGGGATTTTCCTTTGTTAAAGTGTTAAAAGCCATGAACCAAGCAAACCAGACACAAGGGGAATTTCAACATCCTAAACTTTGATTTAAAGCAACACTCAAAACAGGATTTCTGCTTCTTGTTCAATCTACTTGAACGATAGATTACTCGATGGATTCGATTACTCGATGGATTACTCTTCAGTGCTTGGACTCTCAGCAGTGAATATTAAACCACACTAAACTGAACTGAACTCCAACACTAAAAACTGGACTGACACTGTTTCAATTTACTATAACCTTCTATGTGAAGCTGCTTTGGCACAATCTACATTGTAAAAGCGCTATATAAATAAAGGTGAAAAATTGAAATACTTACTTAAAATGAGCTGAATCAATGAAATTATCGAGTTTTTTTTTGCGGACAACTTAATTGTTTTTTTGTTCAATGTACTTAAATTTCTAAAAACAATGAGGTTAACTTTATTGATTTGTGTTGGCAAAACATTAAAGGTGCAGTAGGTGATCTGCCAAAATGCTGACATAATATCTTTGACACACAGTCCCTCCCCTGCTGTCCAAAGCCACGCCGCCTGAAACACGAATTAACAAACACATTAAAGATGACAGAACCCACTATTCATGTCCTTCCCCAGTTAGAAAACTTTATTCATTCATTCATTTTCTTTTTGGCTCAGTCCCTTTATTGATCCGGGGTCTCCACAGCGGAATGAACAGCCAATTTATCCAGCATATGTTTTACACAGCGGATGCCCTTCCAGCTGCAATCCATCACTGGGAAACATCCACACACTCATTCACACTCGTACACTGGGGAAAATTTTGCTCAATTCACCTATACCACGTCTTTGGACTTGTGGGAAAAACCCATGGGGAGAACATGCAAACTTCACACAGAAATGCCAACTGACCCAGCCGGGGCTCGAACCAGTGACCTTCTTGCTGTGAGGCAAACGTGCTACCCACAGTTTTGTAGCAAAACTTGTCATAATGTGCAATATTTTATGCACGCAAGGATCGCTGGTCTCACTCTCTCACTCGCTTTGTCCTAAAGAGACTGCTGTATGCAGTACAATTACACTTGTTACTAAGCCATACTGTTTCAGATTGAATATTCAGAGTAGCGGTAAACAATATAGGGAGCGTATGTAAGTATGATAAAGTGATAGTGTCTTAATAATATACAGGGAGGTAGTATGAGGTAACTATAGCAGTCCAATGTTACACAAAGTGTGTGTTTACAAATAAATACTTTACTGTCAGTAGTCTACTGTACGTTTTGTCTTTAAGGGGTGGAACTACAATCCCTTGAAGCATTACACAGCAGTAAAAACATCAGAATATAATATAGCAATATAACTATTCAAAGTTGGTGGTTATACCTAAACTGAAACATTAGTTTGTGTTTATTGGGAAGTATTTAGTTAGAGCAGAGAGACCAAATACATTAGCCAGTCTCACTGCAACTCTGATTGGTGGAAGTTGTTTTTGCATAAATTAGACTATTAAGCCTGATTGTTTTACATAGTTGAATTCATGCACACAAATGGGTTCATCAAAAGCATATAAGCCTGCAACCACCAACATTTTAGCTTAAAGCAGGTCTGTCTTTTACCGATTAGTTGACATTGAGGTAAAGTTGGTTTTATAATCGCACATACGGACTAAATATAATTTCAGAAAAGGATTCTTTGCATATTCTAAATAGGAAAATCATTAGCAGCCAATGACTATCAAAGCACAACATTGTTTACAGTTAATTAAAGGGTCATTTTGACATGTTGACATCTGATATCATATCACATCATATATTTATATGAGTGTGGCACGTTGCTAAAGACGCTATTAGGACACATGATGCCAAGGTATCCATAATCCTGGACCAGGTTGTATCTTGAGGAGATGCTATGGTGGTCATGGAGGATTGGAGAGCATGAGACTGGTTTCTGAAAGACCACAGTGACAGATGAGTCTCCGCATTTATCCTGTGTGCCAGCCTGACCCCCTGCCGGTGACCTACTCACACCTGCAGCTTCTCCATGATGGACATCCAACGTTCACCAGCCTCCGGCTCCTAGACTGCAGCTCTGCACAGGAAGTTTGGCCAGAGGAGAAATGGCCGTGCCCAACAGAGACTGGTTTGGTGAAGTTTGATCCTCGCCACTGGCTTGCATGGTTTGGGACTTGTGGAGCTGCGCATCGATAATTTTGCTTTTAGTGTTTGGACTTTCAGCAGTAAAAATTAAACCACACTGAACTAACACAGTTTCAGTTTACTACACAAAACAAATCTGTACATTTAACTTAATTCGAACACTTCTTGGGTGTACATATGACTCCTTCCATTTTGGAGTTAAAATAACACTTTCTGAAGTGTGAAATTTGTACATTATTCAGAGTTCATTTTTAACACAGTAAGAGTTTATTCTTACATAAAACTGGAGTGTGTGTTACCCTTTAAAGGGTTAATATATTACCTTTTTTCCTATATGATCAATTGGTGTGTAGGACAAAACATTGATCAAATATGTTAAAAAATAGTTTTAATTTATTAAATGTTTATTAATCTTTTCAGAAATTATTTCAATACATTCAGCTCCTTGCATTTTAAAATGTCAACATGTTTCAAGTTTAAGTAAAACATACTGGTTTGATCACGAAATTCATACTGGTTTGTCCAAAAGAACACTATTCACTAGTGGGAAATACACTGCATATTGGGTATAAATATACACTCGTTCACACTCGTGGACTAAAATGTACTCTGGTTTTAACACTGAACAGCATCAAAAAAGTCACACGGTAGTCAACACTGGAATTTTTGCTGTGTAGAACTTCTATGTTAAGCCGCTTTGTCACAATCTGCATTGTAAAAGCGCTATAGAAATAAAGATTATTGAATTGAATTTAACGTATATTTCCCTTTGGAGTGAAAATTGGTTATTTTTATGTTGTTTACAGCAAATTAGGGGTAATGTTTTTTTCTTTCTTTCTGAAGTCATTTCAGACCAACTATTCAAAGTAGCATAACAATATATGGACCGAGTCAAAAGTTGTACCTAAACAAATGTGTCAATATAAAACTAACTTTACCTCAATTTACTGTAGTTCACCCAGAAATTACAAATTTTTATTATTTACTCACCTCGTCTCAATCCCCTGAAACGTTTTCCATCATCGGAACACAAATTAAGGTATTTTAGAAGAGATCCGAGAGCTCCGTCATCCCCCATAGACAGCATCGACTCCGGAATGTTTTAAAGGTTAATCGTTTATTGTTCAAACCAGTATAGTTTTAAGAAATATTGTGGAACAAGCTTAATTGTCAATTAGAAAATGTATTTGTGATGATGATTTGAAACTGTATATCGTTTAAATGTCACTCTGCTGAAAGAACTGCGTGCTGGAATGTTTTGATACTGGTTTATGCTGGTCCCCGCTGGTTCTCCAGCTTAAACCACCATCAAAACATACCTTTCCAGCGTATGCTGTTTTTTAGCAGTTAAATATACAGACTTTCCTTTAAATTTCTTTGATGAATACCAATAACAAAATTAATCATTTTTGATATTATTATGCTCTCTTTACAGTATAAAAACACGTTTTTGACACGCACAAGACGAATATCTAAATGTTTCGAAGTCAATAGTGTTGCTTTTACTGCCACCTAGTGGAGTTTATAATGAAATGCGTTTATAAATGTGGTCAAGGTTTGTGTGATGGACCAGCGGCCAAAGATTAATGACATCAATCCAGAAAGGCTTAGACATAAATAACTACTGGACAGCCATAAATGTCAACTAATTTATTACCTACTAGTCATCGGTCATCCATCCATCCATCCAGAATACCAGGAGGTCAATAATACTGTCTCTCCTGCTGGCATTCTGTACGCTGTTCAACATTCATTTTGTTAAAACAACATCTTCACATCCAAACTAACATCATGCATCACGAGTGTGTTTTTAGCTACAGGGTGTCATATGAAATTTAGCACACCTTCTATTTTTGACTGTTATTAAAAAAAGAAAGAAGTCATTGTTTTGACTTGGCCAAATTCATTCATTCATTTTCCTTCTGCTTATTCCCTTTGTTTATCAAGGGTCGCCACAGCAGAATGAACCACCAACTTATCCAGCATATGTTTTACCCAGCGGATGCCCTTCCAACAGCTACCCAGTTCTGGGAAACACCCATACACACTTATTCACACACATTTATTCAGTTCACCAATTGACCATTTTGAGGGATGTAAACACAAACAATGGTCCCATATTTCCTGTCTTTAATTTCTATAGCTTCTGAGAATCCAAAAAGAGCCACGTATTAATAAGTAATGTCAATAGCTGTTTTAACATTAAATTATGATTGAATTGTCTCTTGTTACATGAAATTGTTTGATAACAAGCAGGAAATGTTCATGGGCCAATGACAAGCCCACATTGAAATGGTCTACAGCGCTTGGCTTTGGACTGTAGAGGAAACCAAAACAGCCTGAGGAAACCCACACCAACAGTGGCAAAGAATTCTGGCCCAGTAACAAAGAATTCTGGCCCAGATTTGGCATAAAGCTGGCACAGCAGCAGGCATTCATCCGGCTTGCATACAGCATGTGGACCAAACCTGGCCCAGGTTTGGCAGAGGTGGCACCGTCTTTTAGGCAGCACACAAGATTTGGCCCAGATTTTAAAAATTGATATGTGGGCCATGTAAGTTTGGCCAGTCTTGACCCACATTTAAAATACATTAAGATAATTTTTGAGTAAAGAAAATAATTCTACCAATCAGGTCACTTTGAGAAAAGCTCATAGTGTGCCTAAAGTGCAATGCTTCATGAGTTTATCAATTTCATTGCAATCGAGACACCCTATCTGGCCCAGTTCAGGCCAAGTTATGAGTTATTAACTTGGCTGAGACTTGATTCTTGGATGAGACTTGCTTGGAAGCCAGATTTGGTCCAGTCATGCATTCACTGCAGCATGTGGGCCAAGCAAAACCTGACTGTGTGGGCCAGGGAAATGTTGCTATGTGGGAAGGGGAGAACATGCAAACTCCATACAGAATTGTTATTATTATTATCCCTAAGCTTACATTATTCAGAATTATTTGATGAATACAATCAAACGACTGAAAATCTATCAATGCTTTAATAGAACCCATATACAGACAATTTAACACTGCATTATGTAGTATACAAGTTCTGAATGTAGGGTTATTCTTTTGAAAGAATAAGGGGTTTTACTGTCACGTTATTCAATATATTGTATAATAAACAATTACCTAAATTGATGTGCTTTTGATTTTAATCGGTTTCGGAAGGTTTATGTTTACTCTTAAGGCCCAAGGTGTTTTTTGACATGCATTTTTTTATTTTTCTTTGCTATTTGGGCTTATTGGAATCTAATTAAAATAAAAACCCAAGTATCATCTTTTGATATGATGTACTTTTAGAGAAAAATTATGTCCATAAATGTGGACTTGTGGTCCAAATTTACATAAATACTTTTTCCTGACTGTTTTTTTTAATGCATTATATCATATACATATTTTTTTTGAAAACGTTTTGACTATCAGAGAGTAAAAACAAAAAAAAAAAATTGCCCATTTTTGACAGTTAAAATTAGTGTTTGGGACATTTCATATGCTGCAAAACAGTTCCAGGATGACACTGTATCTATAAACACAAAAAACATTCGAAGTATTTTAAACAGCCACTTAGGAGCTAAAATGTGCTGTCCACGTATGTGGCCACTAAGCCCTATAGGATAAGTAACCGTATAAAAGTTTGTTCAAACGTAGAAACCGTAACTTTTCGGTTAATACAGGGGTGTCCACGATCGGTCCTGGAGGGCCAATGTCCCGGAGAGTTTCGTTCCAACCCCAATCAAACACACCTGAACCAGCTAATCAAGCTCTTACTAGATATACTAGAAACTTCCTGGCAGGTATGTTGAAGCAGGTTGGAGCTAAACAGGACAACGGCCCTCCGGGACCGAGTTTGGACACCTATGGGTTAATACGTTCGTAAATACTTTCAAACCAATGTCGAGTAAAGCATCTCCACATACCTTTGTTTACATTTGCTAAACTCAATGGCATGCCTTCCTCTCTGAAGCCCCGCCTTCCAAGTCACGTCAGCCAATCTGATATCAGCACACCTGACTGTGTGACATGATTGACAGGCAGGGAATGTTTCTGATTAGCTATAAACAGACTGACTCCGTATGTTGTTTAATTGGTCTGTTAGAGACACGTGATATGTATTTTAAAAAGCTATTTTAGTGCTATCAGTCGTTTAATACGTGTATTTTATATGTAGCGTTTAAATGAAACGCATTTAAGACACTGTTATAGAGTTATCAAGTAATATCTTACTAAGTTAAATCTGGTTTAAGGCGTGAAGCTCGGCAGGTGTGTTTCGACATCTTGTATGGTCTCAGTTTAGCCAACCAGTTAGTCAAAATAAAGATATGTATTTGTCATTTACGTGTATTGGTGGTTAGCAATTAGCCTGATAGCGCAATATGCTGTGAAATGATGACTTTTATAACTCGAGAGACTGTGTGTTGAGGGATACAGCAGACCAGTCGTCTGGATTAGTTTTTTATTTAAAACTTCACATTTTGAAGTTTTACAGTCTTCATCTTCCAATTCCTCATTGATTTCTGTTGTGCCCAGTGGAGGAAAGAAAAGACATGATGTGGTTGGAACAAAATGAGGGTGAGTAAATCGGTGTAATCAGTATAATTCATGTTAAAAGTTTGCACTGGTTGATATAAATATTTTGTTTTGTGTTGATGTCTGCTTGTGGTAACATGATTGTGACATTTTGAGTAAATACTGTAAAAAGTAAATGAAAGAAACCAGCAGATGCTTCCTTAAAGAGCTACAGTGCTCAGCATGATCGAGTACACCCAAAGATGAATATTTGTATCCATTTCTCAGTGAATATAGGCAATGTATTTTAATACATTTAAACAAAACAGATTTATTTAACAGATATATTTATTAAAATAATATTTTAGTCACCAAAAATATTTAGAAATAGAAATGAGTAATTCCATGCAAGTGTCAACCTTGCCATAAAAAAAAAATTAGTTTTCACCAAAATAGAGAAACCGTTTCTACATGTTTTGTGTAAGCAAGTATTTTACAGTGCTTTATAAATGCTCAAAAATGTCTTTGTCAGTGTTTTCAAACTATTATATTTGATTTACCAAAGTCACACAAGTGGGAATTTCACATCTGTCACATCCAGAACGAAGAGACGTCACATCCATAACAAAGCTTTTTTCCTCATAAATGCGAAAATATCAAATAAAATAAAATCAATCATGTTTGTTCTATAGAGAGCCGACTCTTATCCTTTAGATTAGCATTATTTCTTTTGGGTTGTGCAGTTTGATTCACAGAATTTCTACAAAATATGTTGTATACTGTGAACTTGCAGACTTTTTTCGTCACATCCATAACGCATGTTTATTTTCCTAATTTAAAATATAAAAAATGTTTACAGATTGATATTTTACTGATCCCATAACTCTGTGGTTAGTTGTTCTGGAAAATATCAACAGTTGTTTCAATATAATGTTAACGTATTTCTATGTGAATTTATGTTTTGAGTTTTTACTGCAAATGTCACATCCATAACGCTGGAATTACTCAAATATAATAATTAAATTCAAGCAAAATATTGCTGTAGAAAAATTACAATCTACAAAAATTCAACAAAATTTTTCTATTTTTTTGCTTCTCTAAATTTTTTCTCTTTTTTGCATTTAATATTTTTCTATTACATATAAATTTGGGTATGCTAGTTATTTTGTTAGATAAGCTCCAGATTTGGCTTCATTACTGACTAATCTAATGTGCACAAATATAATAAAGGATAGTTTCCTATTAGAAGTATGAGTTTAAAAGAGATTTGTGAGGTGTGTACTCATACATGCTGAGCACTGTATTTCTTAATATTTACAGTCACATTCTTGAAATATATTCCTCCTTTCTGTCTCATCTACTTGCAAATGCTCATTTGATTCACTTTCACTCAAACAGTTGATCCTTTGTAATCTAATTTTGAGTATGTGTACATGTTTAAAGTAGCACCAAATTGAACAACACAATTACATTTGATCTAGATTGAGGTAAAGTTGGTTTTATAGTCAGACATTTGTTCATTTTTTTTTAACAGTGACTACTTGTGACACTGTTTCTATATTGTTTACCAAGCTACTTTGAATATTCAGGATAAAATAGCATGCGGGTATGACTTCAAAACAACATTAACACTATTTAATTGACTGTACAGGGTTGTACTTTTGTCATTGGTTGCTGACATGATTTGCAAAGGATACTTTTTTGAAACTATATTACTAAGGAGAAAGTATGAATTTGCGAATATAAAACCAACTTTACCTCAGTTTTATCTAGCAGCTTTAAAATATTCAATAAAACAGCGAGTGGCAAGGAAAAAGTCTAGCAGAAGAATTGACTGACATTGCATAAATTATTAGTAAATCCAGTCGATCTATTTATTTGTACATTCATGTTTTCAGAAAGAGATATGTGATTAGGAATACAGTCAAAGACAAATTAAATTTATTAAATTAAGTTAAATTAAATTTACAAAAGTGAATTTATATACATGTAAAGCATATAAAATGCAAATGAAGTGTTTAATGTAATGTTGCAAATTCTGATGTGAAATTTAAATCAGCTTCACACTGGTCTTCTTGCTCTGTGTACAGTGCTCAGCATATATGAGTACATCCCTCACAAATCTATCTTTTAAATTCATATTTTTAATAGGAAGCTATGCAATATTATATTTGTGCGTGTACATTTAGATTAGTCAGTACTGAAGCCAAATCTGGAGCTTACAAGTTAACTTACGATAATGGTTCAAAAACAAGTACAGACAAATTTATTTGTACTGGAAAAATATTAAATACAAATTTTAAAAAAAGAGGAAAAATCCAGAGAAGCTAATTTTGTTGAAATTTTGTAGGTTTTAATTGTTTTTGCAATATTTTGCTTGAATTTAATTGTATTATCTTTCAATTTCCAAATATGTTTGGTGACTAAAATATTATTTTAATAATTATATCCGTTTAATAAGTATGTTTTGTTTAAATGCTCTAAAATACATTTCCTATATTCACTGAGAAATGGATAAAAATGTTCATTTTCAAAATGGGGTGTACTCAATGCAAAGCACTGTGTCACTAGATCAGTTTTGACCCTCCTGCTGTTGCTCGGGACTCCAGCAGATGGCGGTCTGTGTACAGATTTATTTTTCAGCTGGTATTTTAATATCAGTATTTTGATATGAAATAGCGGCTGAAAAATAAATCTGTACACAGACCGCCATCTGCTGGAGTCCCGAGCAACAGCAGGAGGGTCAAAACTGATCTAGTGACACAGTGCTTTGCATTGAGTACACCCCATTTTGAAAATGAACATTTTTATCCATTTCTCAGTGAATATAGGAAATGTATTTTAGAGCATTTAAACAAAACATACTTATTAAACGGATATAATTATTAAAATAATATTTTAGTCACCAAACATATTTGGAAATTGAAAGATAATACAATTAAATTCAAGCAAAATATTGCAAAAACAATTAAAACCTACAAAATTTCAACAAAATTAGCTTCTCTGGATTTTTCCTCTTTTTTTAAAATTTGTATTTAATATTTTTCCAGTACAAATAAATTTGTCTGTACTTGTTTTTGAACCATTATCGTAAGTTAACTTGTAAGCTCCAGATTTGGCTTCAGTACTGACTAATCTAAATGTACACGCACAAATATAATATTGCATAGCTTCCTATTAAAAATATGAATTTAAAAGATAGATTTGTGAGGGATGTACTCATATATGCTGAGCACTGTACACAGAGCAAGAAGACCAGTGTGAAGCTGATTTAAATTTCACATCAGAATTTGCAACATTACATTAAACACTTCATTTGCATTTTATATGCTTTACATGTATATAAATTCACTTTTGTAAATTTAATTTAACTTAATTTAATAAATTTAATTTGTCTTTGACTGTATTCCTAATCACATATCTCTTTCTGAAAACATGAATGTACAAATAAATAGATCGACTGGATTTACTAATAATTTATGCAATGTCAGTCAATTCTTCTGCTAGACTTTTTCCTTGCCACTCGCTGTTTTATTGAATATTTTAAAGCTGCTAGATAAAACTGAGGTAAAGTTGGTTTTATATTCGCAAATTCATACTTTCTCCTTAGTAATATAGTTTCAAAAAAGTATCCTTTGCAAATCATGTCAGCAACCAATGACAAAAGTACAACCCTGTACAGTCAATTAAATAGTGTTAATGTTGTTTTGAAGTCATACCCGCATGCTATTTTATCCTGAATATTCAAAGTAGCTTGGTAAACAATATAGAAACAGTGTCACAAGTAGTCACTGTTAAAAAAAAATGAACAAATGTCTGACTATAAAACCAACTTTACCTCAATCTAGATCAAATGTAATTGTGTTGTTCAATTTGGTGCTACTTTAAACATGTACACATACTCAAAATTAGATTACAAAGGATCAACTGTTTGAGTGAAAGTGAATCAAATGAGCATTTGCAAGTAGATGAGACAGAAAGGAGGAATATATTTCAAGAATGTGACTGTAAATATTAAGAAATACAGTGCTCAGCATGTATGAGTACACACCTCACAAATCTCTTTTAAACTCATACTTCTAATAGGAAACTATCCTTTATTATATTTGTGCACATTAGATTAGTCAGTAATGAAGCCAAATCTGGAGCTTATCTAACAAAATAACTAGCATACCCAAATTTATATGTAATAGAAAAATATTAAATGCAAAAAAGAGAAAAAATTTAGAGAAGCAAAAAAATAGAAAAATTTTGTTGAATTTTTGTAGATTGTAATTTTTCTACAGCAATATTTTGCTTGAATTTAATTATTATATTTGAGTAATTCCAGCGTTATGGATGTGACATTTGCAGTAAAAACTCAAAACATAAATTCACATAGAAATACGTTAACATTATATTGAAACAACTGTTGATATTTTCCAGAACAACTAACCACAGAGTTATGGGATCAGTAAAATATCAATCTGTAAACATTTTTTATATTTTAAATGTGGAAAATAAACATGCGTTATGGATGTGACAAAAAAGAGTCTGAGTGTTTGCAGTATACAACATATTTTGTAGAAATTCTGTGAATTAAACTGCACAAACCCCCCAAAATAATGCTAATCTAAAGTAAAAGAGTCGGCTCACTATAAAACAAAAATCATTGATTTCATTTTATTTGACATTTTCGCATTTATGAGGAAAAAAGCTTTGTTATGGATGTGACGTCTCTTCGTTCTGGATGTGACGGATGTGAAATTGCCATTTGTGTGACTTTGGTAAATCAAATATAATAGTTTGAAAACACTGACAAAGACATTTTTGAGTATTTATAAAGTACTGTAAAATACTTGCTTAAACAAAAAATGTAGAAACGGTTTCTCTATTTTGGTGAAAACTTATTTTTTTTCATGGCAAGGTTGACATTTGTATGGAATTGCTCACATATATATATATATATATATATATATATATATATATATATATATATATATATATATATATTGGGGGGGGTAATCCGTTATTTTCTGTCAGTTTTAGGATCTGATATTCTCAGCATTGATATTAAAAATGCCTATATGTCGCCTTTTTATTATGTCGTTGCATGAAATATTTCACATATTGGGTGACTATGTTTACTCTATGAAATTGATGTAAAAATGGTATTAATGTAACTGTTTTATTAGTTTTCTTACAGAGACTGTGAAATCTTGGTGCTATTCCGAAATGTTTGACTCACATTTTGCTGACCAGTCAGGATCAAGGTGTTCAGTAGGCTATGGGTGAGTAAAACCAGCCTTTGGGTAATATAACTTTAGCTATGTTTCCATGCTAAGATGAGTATTAAATTTATGCACAAAACAGGAGTGTTGCTTAAAAGATGTGCGAATAAAGCATCGTTTCCATCCGAGTCAAAGAGAACAAAATCCTTCCTGATTAACTGCCGCCAAATATCAACAGTAAAAATGGAATTTGCTGCGGTAGAAGAAGCTGTGTCAAGCTTTTCTTTATTTAATAAATGACTTGCACCTCAAAAGACAAATGCTGACACACAATGAAAGCATGGTGGCGTTTGAAGACGCTAATAATATAACTAATAATATAATAACTCTAATACTGAATGATTAAGGCGTTTTAGAATGACCAAAACAACATTTGAGATGTTTTACAGTGTGCTCAGCCTGCTGGTTTATTATTTATTTTATATTGTCGTTGAAAATAAAATCCGTTTAGTTTTTAATATTGTTGTGAACAAGAATTGACGACGTTGCTTGATGTTAGCCTTATTAGAGAAAGAATGAATGAAAACGGAAAATTCATTAAAAATAGCAGTCTTGCAAGATAAATTTATTTTAAAACGTTTCAAGTCATCTTGCTTCCACAATTAATACGTCTTGCTCCATTAGGAAAACAAATGATAAATGCAGATCTGCAAAGCGAGAGAAGAATAAAACATAAAGTAACTCACAAAAGTACTAACAAACATTGCTGTAGGCTATTTTGTAATGGTTTATTAAGAAATTAAGAAGCAGGCGCGTATGCTGTGTCTGAAATGACACTAATTTGGTCAAGATATGTCTAGAGCTACACAGGTAGCAAAGAATTCTGGACAAGAATTGGCATAAAGCTGGCACAGTAGGCATTCATACGGCACTGGCATACTGGCAGAGGTGGCACCGTCTTTAAGGCGGCAGACAAGACATGGGCCAGATATAAAATGTAGCATTTGGCCCAGAAGTTCAATATCGATCTGTGGGCCACGTAAAGTTTGGCCTATCTCGACCCACATTTAAAATCCTTTAAAATATACATTTTGTTTTTGAGTAAAGAAATATTTCAACAGTCGTTTCCATCTTCCTGTTTGCATCCATAATGCCTTCATTTTAATCCAGAAACTAATCAAGATTTAATTGATTAATAATTTGAATTATTAATCTATTCTTTCCAGTATGTTGCAACTAAATTTAACCCAAATAGCAAAACTTCCCTGGCTCTCACAATCAGCTTTTACATGACCCACATGCCGCAGTGAATTGGCTTCCAGACAGTGGCCATTCATGTGCCATCTCAGGCCCAGTTATGGGTAGGCCCACACGGAATCTGCGCGCACAGAATTCCGCACATTTGTAGCGCATCATTGATTCTGTTTATTTACTTTTGTAAGTGTGTGGAAATTCATATTCATTCAGTTTTGAAATTAATTTCAGTAAAAATATTGACTAATATGAAAATATTTATATGATTTATTTACAATACATTTTGTAAAGTACTATATTCTGTCTTTTAATAGAGATATTATATGAGAAACTTGCTTTGTTTACCAAATAAAGTGGATCTAATGGGCTTTGCATTGTAAACATTAAATACAAGTTAAAAAGGTATTACTTTTTAGATCATATTAAGGTTTTAGTTAATACTATCACTATACTCCCAAACTCATTCCGCATAAATCTGCAGATTTTTACCTAAATTCTGCGCAGAAACAGCAAAAAATGTCCGCAGATTCCGACTGGCCCTAGTTATGGGTTATTACCTTGGCTGAGACCTGGGCTAGATACGGTTGAAATTTGGCCCTTTCCTGGAAGCCAGACTTGCTCCAGTCTTGTACCGTAATTCACTGCGGAATGTGGGCCAAGTAAAAGCTGATTGTCTGGCCCACAAAAAAAATTACTATGTGGGTAGCTACTTTCCCTGTAAATAGCTGCACACCTTGAATGTTCATCAGCCAATCAGAATCATTCATCCACCTCTGTCATTTTCCAAAAGCACTCATGTTTATGTGTGTGTAGGCCTTTATGTTGTGTTAATGATAATAAACTAGTTGTCCCATGAACATAACGTAAAAAACAAGACAAAAAAACGCAATGCTCCTGTCACAACCATCAAATCTTTCCACAGTGCACGGAGCCATGTTGATTCGTTGATTATAACCGGGCCTTAGTTATAGTCGCATCACGTTATTCATTCGCAGTCAGGAGAGTCCGAGCTCCTCTGTGATTGTATGTCATGCTGGGAGATGAGGACTAAATTACATCACGTCCTGAATGATTTCTGCACATCTCATTAAAAGAAATACAGGAGGGTGATGGGCACAACTACAAGCCGTATATCTAGAAAAGCATGTTTCCAATGGTTCGTTTTAGACCATTATGTCTACCCTTTTTGGTTAATTAGGATTTGTTGTATGTTTAAAGCTATAAAAAGGAGCTCGGACAGTTTCCTCCAGAGGTATTTCAAACCTCTTACTCAAAAGAACTTGCACGGCCGTAGCACTTACCCACACCGTGCATCATAATCCTGTCTGAGCTGAGGTAAATCACGGCATAAACGAATCAATACGCACTAATTGTTTTTTATTGTACAATTAGTCCGCGGCTTTGCGGAAAACAGAAACCATTTCCCACTAATGACTCATGCATCTGCGTATCCCTTCATCAGGGAGGCGCGCTCCCGACGATTCTATAGAATGACGCCGGGTCGCACGTCATTGGCTGCCGAGGAAGGTTAATTGACTTTGCGTTTAACATGCTAAATTATTCCAGTTTGCCTGCATGGCATTAGGGGCCGCGAGACCCCCCCTTCCCACCCCTTCTCAGCCGAGGTCAGCCCGGACCAGTCATTAATTAAACTTGTGACATTTAGCCAGATGAGTTTCCTCTGAGTGAGGATGATATTATTAATATTAACGGCCCTGTGTGAATAGAAGCTGTAACCGACCGTGTTTTTTATGGCATCAGAGAGATTGAATCTTTCTCGAGCAGCAGATTTTAAAATGAAAAAAGCAGGAAGGGATATGGAGATCCTGGCTCGCGCATGGTTGGTGTCAAAGCTAAATGTGATGCGTCAGGCGTTTTTCTTGCTTTTTGCTTTAAAGTGTTTTTTTTAATGCTTTGGAAAACTACTTTCCTGTCTTGTGTGTTTGTAACTCATTCAATCCCAAATTCCATTATTTACTCTAGGCTACGTGTTAAAGCACAGTATTTACCCACCAGTCACCATTTTTGTGAACACATTCTGTGACCTTCATCTAAAAACAGAACGAATCTCAATGTATTATATTTTATATATCTTATATTAAACTAGACACCTTAAAGATAACATGTACCAAAAATCTTTATCATAGCTTTATGTTAGCATACTTTGCTAATCTTTTGTTTTAATGAAGCCATCATCTTCTTGTGGTGCTATATCAGAAAATGTTTATGTGTTAAAACTAGACATCTTTAAGATAATATACACAAAGTCTTTATCATTCCGTTATTATATTTTGCTAACCTTTTAATTTTGTTTTTGTTTTTGATGAAGCTATTATCCCATCTCATCAGAAAATGCATTAATTTTGAAACGACACCTTAAAGATAACGTGTACCAAAAATCTTCATCATAGCTTTATGTTAGCATATTTGCTAATCTTTTGTTTTAATGAAGCCATCATCTTCTTATGGTGCTATCAGAAAATGTTCATATGTTAAAACTAGACACCTTTAAGATGATATACACCAAAAGTCTTTATCATTTCGTTAACATATTTTGCTAACCTTAATTTTTTTTTGATGAAGCAATCATCTCATTGTGTTATCAGAAAATGCATTAATTTTAAAACTACACCTTAAAGATAATATGTACCAAAAATCTTCAACATAGCTTTATGTTAGCATACTTTGCCAACCTTTTGTTTTGATGAAGCCATCATCTTCTTATTGTGTTATCAGAAAACGCATTTATTTTAAAACTAGACACCTTAAAGATAACATGTACCAAAAATCTTCATCATACAGTAGCTTTATGTTAGCATACTTTGCTAAAATTTTGTTTTGATGAAGCCATCATCATATGGTGCTTTCAGAAAATGTTCATATTTTAACACTTAAGATAATATGCACCAGAAGTCTTTATCATACCTTAAGCATACTTTGCTAAACTTTTGTTTTTAAGCCATCATCTTCTCATGGTGCTATCAGAAAATGTATTTATAATTTAAATCGAGACACCTTAAAGATAATATGGACCAAAAGTCTTTTATCACACATTTAGCGTACTTTGCTAACCTTTTGTCTTGATGAAGCTATCATCTTCTCATGGCTCTTGCAGAAAATATCCACATGTTAAACAACACCTTAAAGATAATACACACCAAAAGTCTTTATCGTATAGCGTATTTTGCTAATCTTTTGTTTTGATGAAGCCATCTCATGGTGCTATGGGAAAATGTCTTCGTATTTTAAATCTAGACACCTTAAAGATAATATGGACCAAAAGTCTTACCTTGAGCATACTTTGCCAAGTTGTTGTTTTGATTAAATCATCTTCTCATGGCGCTATCAGAAAATGTATTCATATTTTTAAATAAGACACTTTTGGTGCATATTATATTTAAAGTCTTTATCATACCTTTAGCATACTTTGCTAACAATTTGTTATAATGAAACCATCATCTTCTCATGGTGCTATCAGAAAATAATGATGTTAAATCTAGATGCCTTATAATACACACCAAACTCTTTAGCATACCTTTTGCATACTGTGCTAACCTTTTGTTTTGATGAAGCCATCATCTTCTCATGCTGCAAGGAAAAAAAAAACATATTCATATCTTAAAGCTGCACCTTAAAGATAACATGTACCAAAAATCTTCATCATAGCTTTATTTAAGCATACTTTGCTAACCTTTTGTTTTGATGATGCTATCATCTTCTCATGGTGCTAACAGAAAATGTTTAAATGTTAAATCAAGACACCTTTAAGATAATATCCACCAAAAGTCTTTATACCTTTAGCATACTTTGCTAACAATTTGTTATGATGAAACCATCATATTTTCATGGCTCTAGCAGAAAATATTCATGTTAAACGACACCATAAAGACAATACACACCAAAAGTCTTTATCGTACCTTTAGCGTATTTTGCTAACCTTTTGTTTTGATGAAGCCATCTCATGGTGCTTTCAGAAAATGTCTTTGTATTTTCAATCTAGACACCTTATAGATAATATGGACTAAAAGTCTTTAGCATACCTTTAGCAAACTTGCTAAATTATTGTTTTGATGATGCTATCATCTTCTCATGGCGCTATAAGAAAATGTATTCATATTTTTAAATAAGACACTTTAAATATAATATGTACCAAAATTCTTTATCATACCTTTAGCATACTTTGCTAACAATTTGTTATGATGAAACCATCATCTTCTCATGATGCTATCAGAAAATAGTGATAAATCTAGAAATCTTAAAGATAATACACACCAAACACTTTAGCATACCTTTTGCATACTGTGCTAATCTTTTTGTTTTGATGAAGCCATCATCTTCTTATGGCGCTTTCAGAAAATGTATTTATATTTTAAATCAAGACGCCTTAAAGATAATATGCACCATACCTTTAGCGTACTTTGCTAACAGTTTTCTTTGATGAAGCTATCATCACATAGTGCTATCAGAAAATGTTCATATTTTAAAACTAGACACCTTAAAGATAAAATAAATTCTAACCTTTTATTTTAATGAAGCCATCTCATGGTGCTATCAGAAAATGTTTTTGTATTTTAAATCTAGACACCTTAAAGATAATATGGACCAAAAATCTATGGCATAGCTATATGTTAGCATACTTTGCTAACCTTTTGTTTTGATGAAGCCATCATCTTCTCATGGTGCTACCAGAAAATGTATTTATATTTTAAATCAAGACGCCTTGAAGATAACATACCAAAAGTCTTTATCACACCTTTAGCATACTTTGCTAACTTTTTGCTTTGATGAAGCTATCATCACATGGTGCTATCAGAAAATGTTCATATTTTAAAACTAGACACCTCAAAGGTAATATGAGTGTGTGGAAGTTTCCCAGTCCTGGGTTGCAGCTGGAAGGACATCCACTGTGTAAAACATGCTAGATAAGTTGGCGGTTCATTCCGTTGTGGTGACCGCTGATGAATAAAGGAACTAAGCTGAAGGAAAATGAATGAATGAACGCTAACCTTTTGTTTTAATGAAGCCATCATCTTCTCATGGTGCAATCAGAAATTAGATTTCTCTGGTCATGTGAGACCGCACTTATTTAATTGAGACTCTAAATGCACTAAAACACCAGTTAGTAGCGTTTTTAACGTCTTTACGGTCACTATTGTGAACGGTGGGACTAAGCGGGTTAAATTCCATAATGCAGCATACAATGTGCAGGCGTCCTTAATAGCGAATCATTTCTGTAATTGCATGGACTTAATAGATGGAAAATGCAATAGCATCATTGGTTTTGCGTGTCAACATATTAACATGGAGATCATTTATAAAAAAATTGCATTAAACGCCAAGCCCACCCGTGCTATTTGGAAACAAAGTGGATTGTGGTATCTTCAGCGAGCCCCTTCCCCCATCTCATTGGTTTTAATACTGGGCAGCGCAGGGCCGTTATGAGCATTTCAGCTCCTCTTGTGTTCTGATAGATGGGCCCTGCTGATACATGATCTATGATGTATGCGGAGAAAGGCCAGCTCATCTTTATTCATGAGCTCGGAGCTGTGATTTCCTCTTAAAGAGACAGCGCGCCGCATTGGCTCCAGTTGCAGCTGCATTGTAGCTAAAGTGCTGGTGTTGTTGTTGTGGTTTTAAAATATCGCCAAGGCTCTTTAAGTGCGCCGACGATAATGAACTTTCATCCAAACTGATATTGTTTGCTTCAGATTTCATGAATGTTTTTCACAGAAGATTAGCCTGTAGCGGCATTATCATTATTTTTCAGTTGAGTCATTAAGAGATTCACGGACTGTGTGTCATGTTGTCCCTCTCCACTGAAGCAGGTCCAGGCTGCTATAATGATCTCCCAGAATCAGAGAAAGCACCGGCCAGCTCTCGCTCTTTTCCACTCATTAAAAGCACTATACGCCGTTCCTTAAGACAATTTGCTTCCTTAGCATGCGAGCGCTGAGAGATTGGAGCAGCGGATACATGCCATCTTCTATCTGTGTTTCATTTAAGAACCCCATTAGATGCAAAAACCGCAGGACGTCACCTGTTATCTTTCTATTTCTGGAAATAGGCTATATTGTTTCTGTTTTCTCTGGCGCGCCATTAGAGTATGCTTCCCGCAGTAGACATTTAGAGGGGGACCTGCTAGCTATCTGTCTCTGAAATGACTTTTTAATGGCCGACTAGATTTGCTCATCTATCACAGGTCCACGGCGCTCTTGATTCTCCGATAAACTCAAATAGATTCGGTTACTAATGTTCATGCAGCCGCCATCGCGCTGTTCCATATGCAGTCCTTTACATGCTGTGGCAGAGAAATTCATCTGAGTGGGTTTTTCTCTTACTGAATCGTTCGCTCATGGAGTCGGGTTTTGGAGGTAACAATAAATCGCTGTAAAACCAGGGCAGGCTCATGGGGAAATGTTACTGTAGCAGGTTTTATTGACAAAATATGCTTTGGTGACGTTCTGTCAAAGCTTCAGCAGGATTATTACTAAAATGACTCAAAATGTGTTTGTATTTATGGATACATGTAATTTTTGGACTGTTTCTACGGTTGTATTCATGCACATTTATGGAGTACGTTACTGCCTATCCACTTCATCAATAGCACTGGTTCTTCAATAGGGCTGGGCGATTTGATCGAAACAAATCTCGATTAATTGAACATTTTAACTTCAAATGTTGACTACTGTATCATTCATTCATTCATTCATTCATTCATTCATTCATTCATTTATTTATATATTTATTTATTTATTTATTCATTCATTTATTTTCTTTTGGCTTAGTCCCTTTATTCATCAGGGATCGCAAGAGCGAAATGAACCATCAGCTTATCCAGCAAAAGTTTTACGCATTGGATGCCCTTCCAGCTGCAACCCAGTAAAAGACATACACTATGGCCAATTTAGTTCATTCAATTCCCCTATAGTGCATGTCTTTGGATTGGAGGGGAAACCGAAGCACCCGGAGGAAACCCACACCACACAGGGAGAACATGCAAACTCCACACAGAAATGGCAACTGACCCAACCGGGACTAGAACCAGTGACCTTCCTGCTGTGAGGCGACAGTGTTAACCACTGAGCCACCGTGTCGCCCCACAAACATATATTCATTTAATAAAATAATACAAGAATAGGATTAAAAATAAACAATCAGGAGTTTGAGGGTGAAAATCTGGGTGGTTTGTTCTGCTGTGGCGACCCCTGATAAAGCAAGGGAACAGGCTGAAGGAAAGTGGATGAGTGGGTGAAATTTATTAAAATAATTATAATTTATAATTGATTACAGAATAATACAAAATAAATAGCTAAATCAGGAAATTAGAGTAAGATTCAAATGAAACCTGATTAAATCTAAACTGAAAAGGTGTAAATTCATAAATATTCATCTATTTATTTATTTTCCACAGTGGAATGAACCGCCAACTTATCCAGCATATGTTTTACACAGCGGATGTCCTTCCAGCTGCAACCCAGTACTGGGAAACACCCATACACTCTCACATTCACACACATACACTACGGACAATTTAGTCTAACCAATTCACCTATACCACATGTCTTTGGACTTGTGGGGGAAACCGGAGCACCCGGAGGAAACCTACGTCAACATGGGGAGAACATGCAAACTCCACACAGAAATGCCAACTGACCCAGCTGAGGCTCGAACCAGCGACTTTCTTGCTGTTAGGCGAATGCACTAGAATTAGCCAGAAGAATTAGCCATTTTTCATTCGTTGTCCCTGGACCAATGTTAAAATCATAGTGGAGTTTGCATGTTCTCCCCGTGTTCACGTGGGTTTCCTCTGGTCGCTTTGGTATCACCAGGTCCAAAGACATGTGCTATAGGTGAACTGGATAAGTTAAATTGTCTGTATTGTATATGTGTAGGGGTTCTTCCCAGTGATGGGTTGCAGCTGGAAGGGCATCCGCTGCATAAAAACATATGCTGGATAAGTTGGCGGTTCATTCTGCTGTGACGATCCCAGATTAATAAAGAGACTAAGCAGAAAAGAAAATGAATGAATGAAACAAAAAATAAAATACAAAATACAAGAATCATAAAAATACATTTTTAGCATAAATAGTTAAATCAAGAAATTAGAGTAAGATTAAAATGAAATCTGATTAAATCTATAGTGAAAAGAAGGTGTAAATTCATATTTATTTATTTATTTATTTGTTTATTTGTCTATTTGGCAGGGACAGTACATTAATTAGCATTGCTGCAAATGTTAAAATTGTCATCCTTATAGAGTATAACACAGAGTAGGAAAAAAGTAAATCCAAGGGTCAGACAACAAAACCACACAAATCTTGGTGTGACTCTTTTAGTAGTCATGTCAAAGCAGTCAGTAAATCAGCATACTATCATCTCAAAAACATTGCAAGAATTAGATGCTCTGTTTCTAGTGAAGACTTAGAGAATCTTGTTCATGCTTTTATCAGCAGCAGGGTGGATTACTGTAACGGCCTCCTCACTGGCCTCCCCAAAAATGCAGCCAGACAGTTGCAGCTCATCCAGAACGCTGTGGCCAGGATTCTGGAAAATCAGAGCACATAACACCTGTCCTCAGGTCTTTAAACTGGCTCCCAGTTACCTTCGGAAAAGATTTTAAAGTATTATTACTTGTCTATAAATCACAAAATGGCTAAGGACCTCAATACATAACAGAAATGCTCACTGAATACAAACCTAATAGATCACTCAGATCTTTAGGATCATATAAAGTAGAAATTCCAAGAGTTCAGTCAAAGCAGGGTGAATCGGCTTTCAGCTACTGCAACCCCCGATGCTGGAATCAGCTTCCAGAAATAATCAGATGTGCTCCAACATTAGGCACATTCAAATCAAGACTGAAAACACATCTGAGTATTAGTAGACTGTCTGCTTAATATCTGCTGATACTGCTCCTTCAACAGACATTTAACTGACTATAAGAAACTTAGCAAGTACATGTCAACTTACACTAACCCTACCCCTAACCCCAACCTAACAGTCTACTTATAATCTAATGAGAATTAGTTGGCATGTAGATGCAATGTAATGGACCATCAAAAGTGTGACCTGAATTGCCACTGTGTATTAAATGTGCCATATAAATTAACTTGCCTTGCCTTAATAATGTAACTAAGGCCCCGTTTACACTAGTGCGTTTTAGTTTTAAAACGGTGTTTTAGCATGAAAACGATCCGCGTCCACACTAGTGTTTCACCCAGCGTTTCTGAACACATCTCTGTACAAACTACTCCACCAAAAACGTTTATCCCGTGACCATTCGCGCACTCTGGGCATGTGCGCTCAAGTATAAACAGGAAGCATGTGTCTCGCTCGGCATTCTAAATAGGGCTTACGCCGCTTGAAACGCGAGCGATTAGCGAGTGCTCGAACAATAGCTTGCCTCTTGCGAATATATGCAGCTGTTGTAGTAAAAAAGGCAGAGTTTAACTGCACAATGGTGCCTACAACGCTCCCATTTCTGTGTCCATGTTGTTGTTTACAGTGAAGGCTGGTCTGCAGTCTTCCGGTGGCGTTATAGTCATGTGATAGGGGCTTGACGAATAAGGGAAGGTTACGCAATCACCCAAATGCCCCAATCTAGTAGCGAATCTCAGCAGCCACGCCTCAGTTTTCAGATGTCTCCGTTTTCCCCCATCAACACTGAGACGGAGCAGCAGCGTTTTAGAATGAAAACGGCCTCTCAAGCGGTTCCAAAACGCTCTGTTTACGTGGCTCGAAAACTCCGGCGTAGTGTGGACGAATGGCGTATCCGTAGCAAAACTTATGCAATTTAAAACGAAAACGCACTAGTGTAAACAGGGCCTGAGACCCCAAACCTTTTCCGGATAATATTATTTTTTTTTTAAATATTAAGTTAACATAAAATATTAAGCGTTTACATTTCTAAATTGGTTGTAAAATATTTAATTCAGTTTTATGCATCTTAATCCTCAGTTAAACTCAGAATTGTATAATAATCAATACTTAAAATACACATCAAATTTGGTTGCATTTATATTCTATAAGGTAAAACATCCCAACCACAACCAAAACTAAAACACCCCATTCACTAAAAATAAATGATTCATTGGATT